>JAQPZY010001182.1:0-575000 GCA_029931535.1 Margaritifera margaritifera | reverse complement strand
GGTGCTGTTCCGCGACCAGACTGACCCGGTGTTTTGACCTTTCATTAGAATATATATTAGGACCTAGTCAGTCCGAGGAATGATAGGTATAATTGTGTAACAATTATACAAATATCTGAGGTCAAATAAAATACACATTTCCCTCAATGCATGTACCCTATTAGCTCGTCTTGTTTAACCAGACTCGCACGTGACTCCGAGAGAACTACACCAAACGAAAAAGTCTTTAGATGTTATTATTACCAATAGGTGTCGCTTGTTTATATTTTTCTTTATTTATTTCTGTCCAGGAAACGTACCATCTATATCATTCAGTCCATCAGCTCTATTTGTGAACAGACGATAAATGTAAATGTACCTCTTTATGTCCTTTATAGGTGTTGGAATATATTCGCCACCAAGCCTACAATGCCTGCACCTTTATGCTACAAATGAGTCTTAAAATCGAACGATCAGGAAGATTTTCATGCACCAGCGAAGAACTATACCACTGGTACAGATGATATGTTGTCGGTCAAACAAAAAGCACTGTACATTCTTAATTTCAATCTTTTGACTAGTCCGTCAACCAAATGGCTATTTTACCATATTTTTGATAAGCTCGCATTGGATATTGAAATAATTTGTATAAACATTTACCAGACTCTCGCTCTCGTGGACCTCTCAGAGACACGCAAGAGTCCGGCTTAATGATATAAAGCGCTTTCCTCTACAACACGATGGCGAGTTCGAATGTTCTTTGGAACTTTTAGTTTAAAATCTGAATAGATAACACTGGCTCAAATTTAAAGAAGTAAATTTCTCTTAAATTTATTTTCAAATGCAAATGCTAGTACCCTGGAATAGAGAAAGCTTCAATATCGGAGTCTATACGTCTCTATATACAAGCGATTTCAAGTGACCATCAAAGGCCCTAATCTGCCGGTCAATTACTAGTATTGTGTTGTTCAATGTTGGATTCCCGTTATACAAGCATAACTATGGCAAGTTATGCCTGCATATTTACAACAGATTACAGAAAACACCATGATTATATATATATATATATATATATATATATATATATATATATATATATATATAGAGAGAGAGAGAGAGAGAGAGAGAGACAGACAGAGAGAGAGACAGAGTGAGAGAGAGAAATAAAATTATCTAACCTATATGATAATATAATTATTCGTATTTAAAAATACCGTTAATAATATCAAACATTCTCCTGTATAATCCAGGGACAGCACTTTCCGTTCTGTTTGGTGTATATTTGTAATTCTCAATAATAACTTCTGTATACCTTGATTTCTGTAGTAGGAATCCATATTTTCTGTGTACTTAGATGAGAATTAATTACTGGGTCGACATGTGGGTATGTCTGCTTCGCACGAATGCCTATACCACCAATTTTAGCATCATTTTTTGGTGATGTGTGCATGATTGAGATTGTATATAGGTTGGTGCTTACAGGCAAGGCGATGGGTGCCATAACGCGCGATCCGGGTTAGTATCTCCGTAGAGTACGAATTAAAATTATCTAGCCTGTATGATAATACTATTTATTTTGTATTTAAAAATTCTGTTAATGTTATCAAGCATTCTCCTCTAGAATCCAGGGATAGCACTTTCCGTTCTGTTTGGTGTATATTTATATTTGTAATTCTCTCTCTCTCTCTCTCTCTCTCTCTCTGTATATATATATATATATATATATATATATATATATATATATATATATATATATAAATGAAACGTATGAGGCTAGTGGAATAATTTATACATTTGCGAGTCTTAGCGAGCGAATGTATGAAATTATCCGACTAGTGTCGTTAATATCATTTGGAATAAGGACAAATGTTAGATTTTAGATATATTTATCTCATGACGAAAAATTCTGAGTTTATTTTACGAAAACGCACAACAGCGAAAGCGAAATGACTTTGGATCTCATTCCAATGCCTCTGTTATTACGCTTTTCGCTTACATCACGCCATGATGTCAAGGGTGTAACTATACGTGCATCGTATGCAAAAATTATTATATGGTTAATTAACCTATATAACACAGTGTATATATATATATATATATATATATATATATATATATATATATATATATATATATATATATATATACATGCATACATACATACACTTACACTTACAAGATACATGAACGATATATAATAACAAATTATTTAGTATGATTAAAGGAGAGTTAGTATACTTACGTTTTGAAACGCATTGCCCGTCAATACACCACTGTAAAATGTGGAAATTGGAAATAAGATGAATCTATGTGTGTATGCATACACATATGAGAGAAAATAGTCAAGAAATATTAATATTAGCACATCTTCAACGCGGAAACAGTTAAAGAACATGGGTATGTTAATATAAATTTAATGTTATTGTTGCGTTTGTAATGTTTAAGAGATCAAAATTTTTCCGGTCTTACGCAAATGGCAGCAAAATAAAATCTCACAAGTACTATAATTATACACTAAATGTAATCAATTCGATTTCACTAATGACATAATTATATTTAATTATATACGGGCACACCTATCTATTACATGTACATAACGTATGGTTTGTTGTTACTTACTGCATGATACATGGCTGCATTTGATATATGTTATTTTGTCCTTTAACATCCCTAAGTCAATACAAAACAGTCTTTGTGAATCAGCATGGCCTAGTTTTTACTTGTAAGAAGTGTGCGTTTGGGCTTAATTAATGCAGAATACAGTTCTAAAACTGTAATAAGATCTACGTACAGCTAAACATTAAAATTATCCTACGCACATGTACTAAGTAGGCCATAATGGATTTTAAGTACTATAGGTATATGTAATGAATACGCCATAATATTTGAAAGGAATTATATGTGTGTTTAAACATACCTCTATTGAATACACTAATAATTTAATACTTTTCTATTAGATGCTCCCACATTGCTCAAATTCAGCGTATGAATCATTTAAATATTTTCTCAGGAAAACTACATACATCATTTTTACTGCCACAAGGAGTACCATTGGCAGCAACTAAATTGGTGCATGATTCTATTTGTGGGTTGTAGCACTGCAAGACTAGGCATATCTCCACTGGGTCTGTACTCTGGAGAGAAATAAAGAAAAATAAATAAATAAACAAGCGCAGCACATCTACGACTGCAGTTAAGATTCACTGTTGCATGCATCTAACCACCCCATCCTCCGTAATGCTAGTATATTACAAGATAGGACGAGCTGTTTTGCAGTGGTCGTATGCACGGTTTCTCTCTCTCTCGCTCTCTAACTCTCTCTCTCTCTCTCTCTCTCTCTCTCTCTCTCTCTCTCTCTCTCTCTCTCTCAATGCTTTTTATTTGTAATCTGCAGACTCCGCATATTAGCAATGCATATTTTCTCTGAAAATAAATAAATACATAAATTATTCATTACAATTTACATCTAACCGCTAACCCTCTCTAATACTAGTTTATCACCAGGTAGGATAAGTACCACGCTTCTCTACTGTGTGCTGCCTCTGATTTGTATGCAGACGCAAATCTTCCACAGGATTTCTTTTTGCGAAAAGGTCGAAAGTCTGGATACTGACTGAGCGAGTGTAGATTCTGTTCGGCATTAATATATTTATCATTGGCTTTGGAAATTACTACAATCCTTCAACAAAACCATTGTTGTATTGTGGGTTTTTTAACATGATTTTGATATTTTGTGAAACTCTGTAATAATAATAATAATATTATTATTAATAATAATAAATATAGCTACTTCCATGGGTCACCTCACTAATTTAATTACATATCTCCTTTCTGGACTCTTATTACCTTAGGCCCACCCCCCACCTTGACCCAGTGGTCGTAATAAAAAACAAGTTATATATATATATATATATATATATATATATATATATATATATATATCCTCATGCTATGTGTACTTTTACTTTGGCCCCATCCTCCAGGACCCCAGAGTACAGACTCAAATACTATACCACTCGTGACGACAGTTGTCATCGCCAACCTAAGCATCAAGTTTGGTGAATCTCTACAAAGAAGCGATAGAGTTGAGGGTAAAGCGATATAAATTTATTATTGAGAGTTTTAAGTTATGATTAATGGTAATAACGAAGGGAATGGAAGATCTACAGCACCGGAAACGTGTCTCTAGCTCGCATGTTTAAGGTATGGATTGATTTTACTTACGCTGCACTTATACGACCGTTCTCCGAAAGCAATCTGGCATTGTTGATTCGGACTGTACATTTGACCAGGCTTAAGTCTGTTGTGATAATTGTACTCCTGATTGTCATAAAAAGTAGCCTCATCTAGAACACAAGATCTGAAATGACCACACAAAAACTAACATATAGTATACATTTAGTGAATTTAATGATTTTTATTTTACTAGTGAATGTTCCTAGATTACGTATTAGCTAGACGAGATGCTCGAGTATGAATCCCGATATATTGTGGGATGGGGCGAAAAGGGTATTGGTAGATAAATTTAGGACGCATTATCGACTGAGTTCTCTCTGTCAATATCATTTAAGCTCCACCCCATCCCACCACAAAGTACCTGGTATCACACGAGAGAACAGAGTCTAAATGATTTATTGTATGAGCCTGACGTTCTCTCTGATTCTAGTATAAAACAGCTCTATTATTCTTCCATTGTCACAAATGTTTCCCTTATACGCCTCTTTTCCACACCCGGTTTCTTATTTTCTTCTTCTTCTTCTTGTTCTACTTGTTCTTGCTCTTACTTATTATCGTGAAATCCACCAAGATAAACTTTACTGCAGCCAATCATATTCGACTACTCATATCAGCATTGGTCCTTGTTTGTGTTACATATAGTGTTTGAATGAGTTAGTTTTGTACAATTTATACTTGGGGAAAAAGTGTGCAAAATATGTAAAGCTGAATGCCGACGATTGTACCAGTAATTTCTTCATTTCTTGCATGGATTAATACTTCAGAAGGATAGTGGTGCTTTCTACTTTTCTTTTCTTTTTTGTGGAATGGGGGATGGGCGACATTTCATTCCTTTTTGTATTTTCCCAATTTGATGTTGTCTTTCACTGTTCTTACACAGAGCGGCACGGTACATACGAGGGATTTTCTACGTTTACCTTTTCATTTTATTCGCTAAATTAATTTAGAAACTTTACTGCCTCTCTTTCACTCAATGTAATCTATATCCTTTCGGCCGGAGACTGACGTCAGTAATCAATATCATAGTTGGTCACACCTATCTGCCAAATATATGCTAAAACTAGAACACGGCCTGTCAGCAAGGAACCAGAAATTAGAACACGAGAAAGATCAAGCGAGCAAGCCTCCTTCATATAATAATATGCTGTTATATAGACTGGTTTCGAAAACTTTTACACATTTTTTTCACACCGTTTGAAATGGAGACATGGAAAAGTCACACTCTTGCACACAAAGTTAATTCAGATCATTCACCTTTTATTGAAACATCCCATTCTTTTCCGATTTCACTTGCATGCAAACTTCTTGTTGAAAGGTTATCAAGGCATCTCATATTCATGCAAAATTAATTGTATCTAAATACAGATTATATTGACATGTAAGATTTAATTGCCTATAGGATAGCAGAAAATGTCTATCTGAGCAATCGTTCTTCTGCTGATTATCTCTTGAATTACTTGGCTGATAAAATCTTATTGTGAATTTTGTCTTGTTTTCCAAATATTTTGTTTACTTTTTACTCGAAATAAATTATAAAGGTGAAGATTTTAATCCACTGAAGTGAAATGTTTGTCTTTATTCTTTTGGGAATCAGTGAGTTTACCACTGCCGGCGCATAATTGTTTCGTATGCTAAGATACTTATATCAAATGCTTTACAAATTCGTCAAAAAAAGTTAAAAATCAGTTTTCCGATTTGGGTGAAAAGTTGGAGGTAAAAGCAACAGGACAGAGACTTTCACCGCCTGAACTATGGCGACTTTCCATAAAGGAAATAATGTAGCCAAAAGACATGACAGAACTCCATCATAACTCATTCTCAGGAGCTTGACGTTCACTTTTTTATATTCTCGGATAAGTGCCGTAGACTTGACTGCATTTGTGAAATATTGGATATTTTTATTTAAATATATACTGGGCGTCAACGCTTACTTGACAGCGAGGTTTGTTTCAATTTTTTCGATTGAACACTTAGAAAACGTCCATGGATTGGGGTTGTATCGTTGACCCGGGCTGAAACCCAAGATGTAGGGGTTCATGATGTGATGATCCATCGCTGAGCAACTGCTTGCCTTTTCACTTCCGTCATGACTGGCACCAAGGCTGAATAAATAATTAAATAAATGCATAGATACATACATACCTCAAACAAAAAAGTATACCCAAAAGAGAATAAAATCATAACTATTAAGAGTGATTTAGGAATCATGTCGTCGCTTTAACGATCTAAATAAAGGGTCTAGCGTTCCGAAGAATGGTTAAACCGCCTCGGACCTTGTGCATTTATTCGATATTTTGTTCGAAATGAAGTCGCCTTATTACTTTCAACATATACCTGAAAATATTGTTACGACTTATCTGGTTTTTTTTTTTTTTTTTTTTTTTTTTTTCTCTTTTTCAAATTTGCTTTATCCATCTCATGATAGCAATGGATCTTTTCACCACTCAATGAGTGCCTTTAGATGCTTTTGTAAGTATGCAAAATCAATGTTCCGATTTAGTTAAAAAGTTGCAGGTAAAAGCAACAGGACAGAGACTTTCACCGCCTTAACTATGGTGACCTTCCATGAAGGGAATCATGTAGCCAAATGACGTGACAGAAGTCCATCATAACTCATTCTCAGGAGCTTGACGTTTACTTTTTATATTTTCGGATAAGTGCCGTAGACGTGACTACATTTGTGAAATCTTGGATGGTTTTACCTACATTTATACTGGGAGAAAATACTTACTTGAAAAATATGTAACGACAAGTTTTAATATAAAATAAGCATTCAGATACTAGCAGCCAGTTAGTGAGATGGATATATATATATATATATATATATATATATATGTATATATATATATATATATATATATATATATATATATATATATATATATATAGATAGATATAGATAGATAGATAGATAGATAATGGTAACGTTTTTCAGAGTAATGCATGTGGTTATTACCTTCAGAATGAACAGTCTACAAAATAAACATGTGACTTACTTGTGTCCGAGCTCATGGGCGGCTATGTGCATTGTGGTAAAGTAGTCTCGTTCTTCAACAATGGCAGTCCGGTAGTTAGTGCACACTGATTTCAGATATGACAGGCCTGAAAAAAGAAATGATAACATTTATGTTCAGTCACTGATAGATTTATTTTCCACCCGGATTGACATACCCTGAAAAGTGTGTCCGACATGTATGAGAGTATACGTGACGTGATCATAACTCTTATGATTTACTGGAATTTCCCTAAAATTTTCAGAAAGACATACAAATATACTGAACAATCACCGAAAATGCTGGTATGAGATTGGAATTTACATTTTTTTCACAATTAATAAATGCATGAGTATGAAATTTTAATGACTGTGCAGTTAAAGACTTTTTAAATGTTTTTTTTCCCCTCCCCACTGAAGATCAATTAAACGAAATTTTTACGCAACTAAGGAAGATTTTGAAAAATAATTGGAATTCTCACATCGCACTGCTGGCCATCTCGGATCATTTTTAACATATTACAATAGGCTTTTAATGTACGCAATGTCTTTGACGCATCTTTTTATATACTCTTAAATACTTGCGTCTTTTTGATGTATATCAAAAAGACTTCAGAAAAGCATTGAATTTGCAATGGAATTGAATTCTGCCATTCTTGTCTTGTGGAAGATGCTCTCTCTCTCTCTCTCTCTCACACACACACACAACACACACACACATATTTTACCTGCTGTTCCAGATGAACTGGGTGTCCCTTTGTAGAAATTGTACCTAGTGACACACAAGTTGAAGTTAAATGATGTGATTGTTTTTCTCTAAATGAACAAAATAAACATAGTTTGATTTAATAACAATACATATATCGCATAGTTTAATTTCAGACAATCAAAAGGACGCATAACAAGACACCACACCACTATCAAAAGCAAATCAGTTGCTATTTGAGCCAATTGTGATTTCTGTGAAAATCGTTCGTATTTCCTCCTTTTCTTTGTTTGTCATTTTATTCCATTTTCTCATCAACCGCTTAGAGACATGCCCACACATTTGTGGTCTTTATTTGATTTTACGATCCATTGTCACTGGCATTAGACGACTGAACTCTGTTGTAAATGTTGGGACGGAGGCAGAAACTTAGCTCTCTTTAAGGCAACTTAATCTCTGCTTCTGTGATTGTTAGAGAAATGTGTGAGTATCAGGTGTAATGATTTGTTCTTTTGTTTTCTCGTTTCTTTGGTTGTTTAAATTTGATATTTCTATGAAAAGTTGTGTATAATGGACGAATAAACTATCATCTATTTCAAATCAAGAACAATTAAGATGAATGAGTGACAAGCTAAATAAAAACAAAAGAAGATTGTCAACTAAGCTAAGGATAAGAGGAAGAGAAAGAAACTTTAGTGCACACAGCTTACCAGTACCTCGTCCATAACCCATTTGTGCACAACCTTTCACCAGCTTGGCTGGTTTCAAACCAGTTTTGCAATGTTGTTTGTCAGTCTTTCATTACACACACACACACACACACAGAGATACATTGTTATATTTCGAAAGTAATGGGTCAAATTCAATGCTAAAAAGAAACTAGTATTTTATGACAGATCGTACAAATTGTCTTTGAACTGGCTCCCATCACAATTGGAGTGGTAAAATATGTAAGGAAACTAAAATATTAAGCTGTATTCATAACATAACATTGGGGGCTTTTGGGTGTTTTTTGGGGAGAAAAAGTATAATTGAACAAAATAATGCACACTTTCAAAAGCAGAACTATACACTTACCCGGAAATCATCATGGCGTGATCATAGTCGGATTTTGATGGCATTCCAGGAGTATTCATGACCCAGTCTGTGAAATCTGACAGGTATGTCTCATCAATGTACAACTCTCCATTCTTCCTGACTGGTTTCACATTTTTGAGGGGTGCTGTGGCATCTGTCTGTATAAAAATATACATCAAAATATAGAATGTGTTCTACAAACCATTATTGTATAAAATAAAGGATTTTCTTCTCGCGAGCTATTCTTGCTACTACTACCGCAACTAGACACAAATTAGACGTTTTCTTTATCGTTATCTGAATACTACTACCAGTATTCCTACTCCTACTACTACAAGTGCTACTACTACGTTACATATATGTGTACATACATGAACAGAGACAGACTTACATGTCATTAAAATACTACTACTATTTTAGCAATCAATATATACAAGGAATTCACTGATTCATAATTATAATTCTTGGAGTTTAGGAACATGAGATGTTGAAACACTCATGTCAATCTTAGGACAAATCATGTCAAACGTTTCATGTGCCACAGTATTTGCATGAAGGTAAACTGACGGTCCAATGATTTGATTGTTCCATGACTTAGAAATTTTAAACAAATCTTCTATTTGTCAAAGCAACAAAACGAATTAGATGCAATTACAATGTAGTAGACATGTGCAATATAAAAAGTAAGAGAGCCATTAGATTTGGGACCCAGCGCCCTACTTCCCTTTTTAAAATATGTATATGCTTTAAAACGATTTAAAAGTACGTTGTAGACAAGAAAGTCCAGCAAGATAAACATAACTTTATTCAAATGTGCAGCACTTAACAATGCCGTTTTTCATGCCGAAATGATCGTAAAATGAGACGCAAAAACCATTTCTTCCCCGGCTGTGGCATTTCGCTGTTCTTTCAGTCACTTTCGTGGAATTCCCCAAAATACATAGCACGAAAACAAGTATCTATATATATCACTTAAAGTTTGAGACATTGTGATGTTATATTGCTACATTAGTTCGTGATTTTTATTTTTGGCATGTAAGAAAAACTGTTTGTTTTTGTCTGTTTCTTACCTTGGCAACGATAAATCCCTTGAGCGTGATATAAATGGAGAAAGAGCGGCCTGTGATAGTTTTATACCGGAGGTCGACCTAAATACAATATAGTTCAGAGTATATATATATATATATATATATATATATATATATATATATATATATATATATATATATATATATATATATGTATATATATAAATAAGAGAAAGTTGGAAGGAGTATTTTACTTTCCTAATATGAGATGATGTCCATAATTAACTGACAACAGTCCCTTACAAATTAAAAAATAAACAAGATGTGGATATTTGGAGAACAAGATTGACAATGCAAATTTTGAAGCTATATCATATCGTCATACATAAGACATAAATGCATGATAACTGTACCAAATGGGTGTAAATAATAAATACCTATGCACAAAAATACTTTAAATTAGAAAAAGAACGTTACAAATAGAAACTGCTGAAAAAACTACTTACACCATTGAAAACTTGTGAAATGTATTCTCTCAGCCGCTTCATGGCGTTCTCGGTGCTGCCTTTGGCAAGAGAATTAAACCTGCAGATACAAAGATATTTAGTGATGGTTTGTCTCATACACAACTATTGATTTTTTGTATAAACATTTTTATCAATATCAAGTCATCACCTCGTCGAAAATTCTTTAATTTACTTGCAGTTGTTTTGTATGACGGAAGTAGAAAATGTTTGAGAAAAAACTAGATGTTAGCCTTTCCAGCGTATAAGATATATTTTCTTTGCTGAGCGCTTAGCGTGTCGGACTTCCAGTTGGTACGTATGTATATGGTTTAAAGGTACATCAGCAAAATATTGGTTACACAGTGTCGAATAAGTTTTCGTATCCCCATAAGATCACATATAAAGGATTAACCAGCACAAGCAGTGGGGTTAGAGAGGACGAGACCGGTCATCGTAGCCCATTACGAGAAAACCGCGAGACCACTTGTAAATGTATAGATTACCACAATCTTGTATTAAGGTACGAGAATACTCTGCCTGAGACCATAATGTTATTTCATAGTTAGATGATTAATACTTCATAACTACTCAAAATACATTCTAGTTTCTAGACAAAATTATATTCTCTCGATTGTGCATTTAATAGAGGACAACAGACAAAGCTATCCGGGCCAGATGAAAAATTCTTCTAGAAAATATCGGTGACATTAATGTCAACATTTTATATGATACCAACACAATAAATGAAATTACTGTCTTTATTCACTTTATATCAAGTCCATACTACATCATATTTAATTCGTGCAACTAACATTAAATATAGGACTTCAAAGTGTGGGGCATACAACAACACAGAAGATGGATAGAAAATCGATAATGAAAGCTCAGAGCAGCGAAAGCAAACAATTACTAGCAATTACAGTGTTAATAAATTAGTTTGATAGCACAGACGCTATGATTGTTGGGTTTCTAAACCAAATGTTGGTGGTTCGAATCTCGGCAGGGTATGAAATATTTTGTATAGGGTCGAACAAAACAGTGTTGTAAGGCACAAGTGAAAATCATAACATGATTTAGATAGGAGTGCTACGTCCAAAAAGACATAAACAGGGATTTAGCACACAAGTGAAAATCATAACCTGATTTTGATTGAGTGCTAGGTCACATAACACACACAAAGTGATTCAATACGTACGTGCAAAGCATATAATGATTTCAATATGAGTGCTACGTCATATACATAACACAGATGTAGAGACATAATACACAAATGAAAATCAAAACATGATTTCGATATGAGTCCTACTTCCAAGAACACGTACTTGTACACATAAAGGTTATGTATTGACATACACAAAATAGTTAAAATATATATTCACAGTAGTCCATGTTACAGTGTAGACAGCTCGATAGACGCAATGCCCGGAAATGACTCAGATTTAACATTTCAAATGTTTAAAATGTATAAGCATCAATTTAAAGTTCCGTATGTTTCTTACTGCGGTTGTGAATGTGTCATCGTACCGTAGACGAAGTGTACGTGCTGCGCACCACACAATTGTAATAGTTATATGCAACAGTCAGATGTTCCTTCATAAGTAATACACGTCAATTGTTTACAGAACAACTCGTTGCATTATCTTACAATTGGTTGCGTAGCATCGCAAAATTAGAGTACAACGACTTAAGGGCGACAAATGCAAAACCTATTGTATTCAGGGAGAGGTCGAAGACATTTCAACTCAAGAAGTACATCCGGTATCTGTGATAAAATAAATAATGCAAACTTTGCTATCATTATCGCTTAACATGCAAATATAGAGGGGCTGCTCGTAACGAATTGAATTTCAATTTCAGATATCAAAGATATATACCTTTATTCATTAATATCTTACGGTTTTGACAATCATCTATTTAACAACATGATTGTAAGAAATTATCCATATGAGGAAGTGAAAATAATATCGAATATAAAAAAATAAGCACATTCAAAGTTTATTTATTTCGTACAGTTTCAAAGTATTTACAATCTATCTTTGTGCATTGTCTATGGTTAGATTCTCAGTGAAGATAGTTTTCATTGGGATTTTTCCTTGCCTAAAACCGATTATTTTTTTCTAAAATAACAATGTTGTACTTGAAAAGTTATGATCACCCATACTGATATATAAAAATATATACAACTAAAATCTAGTCTAGTTAGGTGTGTTGCTTTCTTTTCTACTTCACCAAGATTCTCACATTCATTAATTAGAAACAAAGTATTTGCACCTTGATAAATATCAATTACTACCTCAAACAACCTATCCAATTTATTTTCTGGATATTACCTTTACATCTTTGAGTAACCAGTTTATATCATAAGTCTTCTTGCACAGAAAAGTTGTTCAGATTATAACTATGTAAGTGACAAAAATCTTCGTATAATTAATCACTCTACAAATTATGCTATAGGGTTCTTTGAGATACATCTATACATGCATGAAACACTTGCTTTTGTATCTGTTTTAGATTGTTCAACTTCAGCATGTAACTGTTGTAAAATTCACTTAATCTAACATCTTTTATCATTCTTAATTTATCAGTCAAATATTGAATAGATAAATCGTAAGTTCTTTTCATAGATTAAACCGTGCTCTCATTTATATTCATTTACTTTTAGACGTCGTCTATATTGTTCATAATCTCTGTTAATTCATTTTTGTTCTGCAAACTCTGACACCGTTTTAGAGTTCGCTGTTATATTTTGTTTAAACCGGTAATTGTTTCTAAAGTGATCTATTACTTTCTTAATTTGTCGATCGTTATGCTGGAATTTATTATTCAAATCTCTATGCAACTGTTATAGTAAAGACTGTAGATTACCACATTCGTCAAGAGATTCTTTTTTATTTCCCCGATATCACTTCCCAACAAATCTATCTCAGCGTTAATCATGTGCTCAATCGGTTGAATATATATTCTAACGATAGGTAAATCATCTGCATTTTCTCTTACTGTTTCCAAGACTTGTATAGCAGTACATGAAATATTGAATCTCGTTCTGAACAATTATTGTGTATCTTACATTTATTCTTCTGATCTCATCAGTGTGTTTTGGCAATTCTGTGATTTTATTAGCTCTTTCAGTATTACATTGTGTTATAGAAGGGTTAAATTATTGTCTACATTTTGTATCCACTTTCTCAAATCTTTCAACTTATATTCATCCAAAGTTTAAAGTATTTGAGTGTTAAATCGTTTTTTGCATACTTTATATTAGCTGCATCTAATTTGTTTATACAGAATATACTAGATTGGTAATGAGGTTATTGTTGACGTTTACGTCAGTGTTACTTACTTGACCAAGTGCAGTATTGTTTTATCAGTTCTAGTCACAATGTTTAAAGATGAGAACTCAGTAGGACCTCTGAGAGATATCTCTCCAATCATTATATACATGATATATGCTATTAACTTTATACTGGAAACATATGTTACAGGCATACTGTGAAAATCTAACTTTCCCACCTTCATCTCTAAGGCCGATATTCAATCTTTTAATTGTAAACCTTTTGTAAGTATTTGCCATGGCCTTTAACATTGTATAATATAAAGTCTTCTTGAAAAACAATGTTAACTGGCATAGACTCAGTTAATCAAAAATAATAGTCGTTATAGTCATTTTTGATGTCATTAATTTGGTCGAAGAAATTATGTTTTGGGGTTTTAGAAAGCTGTATAATTCTCTGGATATTGAATCCTAACAATTGTTCTTTATAGTTGGTAATATGCGCAGTGCAATTGTTATTCACAGTTATTTAGCTTTTAACGTGTGTTTCAAATATTCAACATCAATACTTTCTTCGCGGTCACCATTAGCAGTCATTTTATCTTTGACTTTTTCATATACATTTCAGGCTTGTAATAACCATCAGGAATTTAAAACAGTCCTGGTTTCATTCTTGTGATTGCTGTAGATGAATATTTTGTTTTTTGTTCATCTACAATGAAATGGATAGTTTGCCAGTTCAGTTATAAATTGTACTTGCAAAATATATTTTTCTTTCAGGAGCTGTTGATGGTAATATGCCTCTATTGCTTTGTAATTGCTGCACAGTTCATTTATCTAGCTATAAAGTTCAACTTATGTTGAACATTTTTAAAGCTGGAATTAGCACAGCCAAGACTGGTGCCTTTGTCCCATACTATCACCATTAATGTTATTCCTTTTCATCCTGATTTCTTGTAAGTTTTTCCAGTCTTTTTCTATTTTGTTCCTCAAATATTTTTTTTCCTGATTGCGTTTTAATAAATATATTTGCATTTTGTGTTGATTATCAAAAAAACAAACTCATCATGGATGATGTCGTTATGCAGAACCGTATCTTGGGAAGAGTAAGTCAGATGCTGAACAACAAAGCTGTACTGTTCTCATTTCGGGAGACCTTATAACTAAACTGAAACTCAATTGTTCCTATTCAAGCCACTCAATCTTTTATCTCTCTTCTTAAATATTGTCATATATTAAAACCTTTTAACGAATTATCTTATCATTCAGGTTTCAAACAATTACCCTAACTGTTGTACTAAATCCTGTGAAGGTTAGTGAAACAATGATAGCAGTATCTATTCCCGATAAGCACATACCAGCTGCAGATAATTAAATGTTAGTTGAAATTGTTTCCATACCTACCTCTTATCATGTTAAAAGTTTGCATACTTTTTCTTTCTCATGCCTTTATACTGTTCAATCCCCTTGATACAAGAAATTTTAAGATTTTGATCTTTTTAGCAGACGTTGTTGTGTTTCTATCGATTTATTTTCTTTAATTTACCTAACAATGAAATGTACTCGTCTTACCTAATCATATTACTGAGCAAACACTTTTTTCAGGTAAATGTCCTGGTAGTCGATTCTTAACGGCCTACACAAAATTAGAACGATTAGCTGTACAACTTCTTTAATATCCAATGTTGATGTTGGACCAATTTCGTAAACTTTTATAAGCATCCTATAGACAGCGCGGTAAGAGCAGATTTATATCTTAAATGCTGCACGTCAAACAGATTTAATTATGTGTTTGTGTCAGTCAAAATTGTAGTATGCATTAACCGGAAAACATGGCAAACGTCATCTAAGACATAAATCATTTCTGGTATTGGATTGTATGTAGACAAACCCTAGTTATCTCATACCTATAGGTGTCCAGTGAGAATAAAATTTTGCTGAGACTTAGTTGGTTGTTCATTGTTAATTTCAATTTCTTTTTATAACAGGATGTTGAAGTATCTGTGAAGAAATATTGTTACTTTTTGACCAAATGAACTAGATTCCTAAAACAGCTATACAACTACCTATCAAATACTACCTATCAAATAATAAACCGTGCAATCTGAATTTGACTTTGTTTCCTTTCCTTCACTTAATATATTTTGAATAGTCTTTTGCATGTTGACTCATATTGTTCTTTCTTTAACCTTTCGGCTTTGGGTTTTTTAAAAATCTTGGGAACTTTTTCAAGTTGTCTTTGAAGTTTAACTCTCCGTGGATGTTTTTCTTTGTGAAGCTACCTTTTCACTTTTTATCCTAACCTTAGAATCATCTTGATTTATATCTTGTTCACATTCCATTTATTTTACAAGGATATTTCTTAGAGTGATCAACATACAAATTTAAACAAAGGTTTATTGCACGTTGCATGTTGACTTACAGTGTCACGTACAAATAGTGAAAAATAATTTGAAATGTAATTTTTATATATAAAAGCAAGAACTCCATGACATGTTCAAAATGTGAAGAATAAAAGACATAACTGAGTTTTACAGAGCTAACGGCTATTATAAACCCTCTAGGAAGACATACAACAAGTACGTGTCATGATGAAAATAAAGGATACTTTCACAAATATTGAGAAGAAACGAAAGGGCACTATAACGAGTATTTTAGACAAAGGTAACACATTGATTAAAAACTCAGTTGGCTTGAAGTATAAAATCTATCCGCATGAAGATATAATATTTAATCAGACATGCAATTAAAGATGTTAATTGTTCAATTGATTACCTTAAATCATAGATTGATAAACATCATTAACCTGAATGTGTTTGTGAAGAGGATCTAAACATAGATCGCTCTATTCCAGGTGAATTTGTTTTATTTGTCTGATCCAACACAGCAGAGAAAATGTTTCTATTGAACAAATACGAGGTACATGATAACCAGTAAAAACAAGTCTAATAAAGACAAAATTTAAATTCACAAAGTTTATAATCATGTAGATCTTCTAAGTGATTTTGTAGAGCAAATTCTAGAACGTTTAAGTGATATAACAAGGAGGGTACCACAGTATGATCAAAATAATTAAATTTGAGGACTTATTCGTAAAGTCGAGTTATAAAATGGTTTGGATTTTATACGCAAATATGCAACAGATATGTATAGAAATAATAAGGGTGATGTATGCAATATATCCACAGTAAGATAAAGCAATTTAGTTCATTTAAAAATTACTTAAAATGGTGGACAAAAAGAACTGTTATCGTCTATCACACAAGAGAGAAAGTCAGGAGGATCGAGTTATATCAAAGATTTAAATCATGTCGATTTAGCAAACCGACAAATTGAACCTAATTCTACCAAAACAGCTGAATTTCAGAATAGATTAAATCGAGTTTGAGACACAGAAGAAACGGTACAGTAGACGAGAGTGGATGGAGTATTTATGTGTCCTTTAACCGTCCGAGAGACGTACATCATTGCCAGGCATTACAGGAGGACAATCGTCGCTTTCTCGAAGATACAAGCCTTGTCGCGTACTGACATCGTAATCAAAATTCTTCTTCTACACATAATTATTACCCAATTTTGTCTTCTACAATTTCTTGTCGTACTGTCTCGGATTGTTTATCAGCCTTTGGAATAAGTTTCTTTACCTCATCGGTATTGATGGTAGAGTTCAACCCAAGTTTAAACGAGGCACTGGAGTTATATAAATCGTTGTTGTATCCAACGATACTGATAAGTTGTCATTATCATGTCACTGGGTAATAAAAAGACACCGCCAGTCCCATCAGCATTGTCCAATTTCTCTTTTGAATCTGTTATGTATTGTTGGAAGTTTACCATGATGTTTTCATCGGTGTCATAACCTTATTTTCCTTATATTAATAGCTCCATTATCTTTTCAACAGTGTCTGATACCGTCAAAACAAGCTGTGTAATTCAGGTTATGTTTTGTACAGGTGTACCTAATATGTAGATTATATAAGACCTAATGGTTTGATTTAACCTTGGAATACCGTGATCTGTCAGGCCATTACTACCTTGTTGAAAGAAGTATGCCCGACTTGTTGGGAAGTTGTTGGCAGAGTCAAAAAGGTACACCGAAGTTGCATTATTTATGTGTGCCATTATCATTATCTTTGCTTGCCTTAAAATTCATTTAATCAGCTAACAACATTCTCTAGTATTCAACAATATCAGGTTGATATCCCTAATGTCTAGGTGTAAGCTCCCCAAACCCTGATTTCTGTAGTATGGTCTTCTGGTCTATTACCTTTCAAGTATTTGTTTTTTCATAAGTTTCTGTAGTCATGATGTGTTAAAATTTCATCATTATTCCATATCGCATTAAACTGTTTCATGCATATACTATTGTTTTTGTATTAGAATGCAATGTCATTGGAAAACAATTATCTATATTCAGAGAGCAGTTTTCGCACCTGCAGATAGACATGAAAATTGTTTAGTGATTTAGTTAACTTTAGTATAATTTTTTCCATCAGATGCCGGTAGAAAATATGACAATCAGATGTTACCATCATCCACACTGCTCAGTTTAGTTGATTGTGCCTCAGTTTCATATCACTCAGTGATCTGTATCTTTTAGCAGTGTCATCACTGTCAAATTTTAAAGTAGAGAGATAAAAAGATTGAGTGGCTTGAATAAGAACAATTGAGTTTCAGTACAGTCAATCTTTATCTCATTAAATAGTAATATACTACCAGAGCGCACTGTAGCGTTACACTGAGTTAAAGGACAATGGTAAAGTGCTGTACTATTTATTTTATTGCAATCTGAAGTCTATTTATCTATGATAAATGTTTTGTTTTGCTAACTAACAAATTAGTATGCTGAACAATGTTCACCTATACTTCGTATATGAAATTCACATTCTCTTAGAAATACGTGGGACTTGTATTTTATTTACTATTTTTCCACATTCTCATGTTTTGATTTTTCTTTTTAATCTGTTCATTTAATCTATTATAATACCAGGTTATTCTCATTTCGTTCACACCATGTTTACATCTGTGGTATTTTTTAAAATTATTTTTTTTCATTTACTCTATCATTTTCACTATGTTACACTTTTAAAATTTTACAGCTACGTTTGTACCTTTAGATCATATCTCCTCTGAAGATGATTTTATCATTTATTTTAGTACTTTCATTTTAATTACTACGAAATGACTGTTTTGTGAAAACTGAAAATACCCAATCAGTACATCTGTACATCACGAAAAGTGTACTGGATTTTACTTTATCCAGATGGTGTAAAAAGTATTCCAATATGAACTGATTTTGGTTAATTATGACGTAATTCCTTGTAATTCAAGATTATATAGATGAGTTAAAAATTTTCATAGTAAATATTTTGTTCAGAAAAATACATTGAATAAAATTTAAAAGAAAGTTAAATTTTCTCATGATTGCATGAAGAATAATGTGATCTTCGTTACCCTTTATATTGTTCAAAATCTCGTGGACCAGCTTGTACTCTGTTACATTGTACTTGTTTTTCAGCTTTTATGAGATTTAGTTTCAATTAACTTAATATTTTTGAGTGCTATCTCGTTTCCTTTCTTCTAGGGGGTCATTTATTATCATGCTTGGACATTGCATATAGTGTTGTCGCCTTATCAAGTTTTGCATGTGTGAAATTTTGTGTTATAACTATAATGCTTTTGGACGTACTATATGTTTTCCCTATGCTTTTATGATCAATAGAAATTCCCATGAGGTGCATGTTTTAACTCCTTCATCTTCTAATGTACTTGTTTCCACATCTGTTACATTCTATAAAATCTCTCTCTCTCTGTCAAGTCTCAAAGTCTTAATGCTCTGTGATACAGATATATGTGATTTATGCCTCTGGCATTTATTTTAATTAATTATCATTTGTTCTGGTTATCAACTGTTACACGATTTGTCATACCCCTTCTATTTTACAAACGTATAACTTCGAACCTTTCATTGCTGTTGTATTTAAAATCTTTTTTCACGTTATATATTCCGTCTTGTTTGCGCTATATAGATATCTCTTGTTCATAAAGCATAACAACAGTATCCTCTCTCCCTCAAAATCTTCAAGTTTGTAAACATCCGGATCAGCTAACATTATTTGCCTAATTTTGAATATTACCTTGGTAAAGTTAGGAAGGTTGCCCTTTGCAAATTTGTTTTTTGTGTATTTCGAAGTTATAACTGTTTCACCAAGCTTGAATTTTGGAGTTCCAAATGTGTCAGTTGTCATAAAACCGAATAGAGTCATCCATACGTTCATGTATTTTCTTTTTTTGTCCACCTTAACCAAAACAATTTTTGTTGACGTGTGATGAATATTATTCTATCCATAAATTAGCTTTGGCAAAATGTCAACTCATTATAGAAGATTGTTTGTATGAGTAAGCTGAAAAGTATTCAATGTTTACCTTTTCCAACAAATCCTTACCGGTTTTTAATATAAAACTCTTTTCCTACATAAAACTGTACCTTTGGAGGATTTCTTTCTTTGAAGGTTTTACTAGGATGCTTAAACCTGTTAAAACTGGTTGACTGGTCTCGCGCTCTCAACCACAACCCCCCATTGTTTGACACTAAACTAGTCTGACATGTACTGATGTGGCAATCAAGCAAACAATCTGTCAACACACCAACCTGGCAACGTAGTTATATACGCAAATTGTAACCATATATTTCATTGCACAAGTTTACAGACATGTTGTGAATTTCCTGCCTAACAAATGTTCTCATTATCATTAATACGAATAACACATCAAATATCGGAATTTAAATACCTATATGATGGCAAAAAAAAAAAAAATGTATTCATTCCATTGATTGGTTTTAATATATATTTGTACTGCCAAACCTAAAATTTGATTTTGCTCTTTCCCTAGATTAGGATTTCCTCTTATTAATAAACCCAACTTTAAATTCAAATTGGTTTAGTTCAAGTAAGAGAATGTGTCTTTGATTAATATATCTGGGACATAAAACTAAATAATGTTCTTTATTTTTAAGGCACCTTCTCCACATACACAGAAGGGAGTGTTACTTAAGCCAACTCAGTAGAGATGCTGTCTTAGACAGCTGCAATTATTCCTCGATGATTTTCTATCACCATACCAAAAGATTTTGCAAGTATTAGATTTTTAAAGCAGGGTTTCTTTGAACTTCCCTGGTGTGTTTATCTGACGTATATCCTCTGAAAGATTATTCTACGAGTTGACATTAGATGGAATAATTAATTTTCTATAAGGAGCGTACATGCATGATGCTGAAACAATGTCAGACTTACTGTGCAAAGAAAATCGTCTTATGTCGCTTACATAAGGGAGAATCATTTCTTCAAACATAGTGCGGCAACACGTTGATAATTCCATAGAACGTTGCTAGTTGTCGACTGGTTCTCCTTTAACTCAAGGGAATAAAACCTACTGCTAAATAGAAACACTTTTACTGGTATAGCAAGGCAAACCATTTATGTACTCTTTCTCATTTAATTGAATTATTCTCACTACAACCGTTTCAAACTACACCGGCATATTCTAATATGGGTTTAAGATAAGTAGGGTACATTCTTGTAAGAGTTGTTTTGGAAAGCTTAAACTTGAATGCCTGCAGCAATGCCAAGTATTGATTTCCTACTTTGGCTATATCTTCAATATGTTTGTTCCTATTATAATCTTTTTTATGAACCATCAAACCAAGGTGTCTGTTAGAATTAACAAAGTGTAGGCTTTTGCCATCTAAAAGTAGTTCAGGTGTCTGTATATTTGTCTTTGTTTTAGAACAACATTACTTCCTTACTGTCACAAGCCACTGTTTTGAACAATCATTTAATTTGTCCAAATCATGCTTAATCGCTTATTCAATTCCAGCAAATTTAAGATATGAATACTATAATCTTCAGTCTTCTGCAAAAAGATGAGTAATAGAGTATTGATATAAACCACGAATAATAAAGGACGTAATAAATAACTGAACCTTGGGGTACTCCTGCATTTATTTTTCTAACACTAGATAATGAATTTTCCAACCTTGGGGTACTCCTGCATTTATTATTCTAACACTAGATAATGAATTTTTCAACCTTGGGGTACTCCTGCATTTATTTTTCTAACACTAGATAATGAATTTTTCAACCTTAGGGTACTCCTGCATTTATTTGTCTAACACTAGATAATTAATTTTTCATAAGAATTCTTTCCTTACCATCGACAAGATAGTTTTCAAACCAGACATGTAGATCATTACTTATTCCATGTTCCCTAACTTTGAAAAGGAGTCCTCGATGCAACACTCTGTGGAATGTCTTTGATACGTCACATAATACCATACAGCTATCTTCAATTCTTTCTCTTGCTAGACATAGAGTATAGTAAATTTCATTTAATTCAAACACAGCAGAGTACGACGCCGAGAATCAAGATTGATATTTATAAAAAAGATTATTTCCATGAGAGAAGTTTTAAATATATTTCTGCCCTTTCTTTTCAAAGTTTTAAATGTAGCTTATAATTGAGATAAGTATATAGTTGGATACCAGATTTGTATCACCTTTTTGAAAGATTCGTACAACATTAGCTAACTTCCATGAACATAGGAAAAGTTTTCTCCTCCAGAGATCTATTGAACAAGTAGCAGAGAGCTCTAGGTAGTGACTGAGAAATAGGTTTTAACATCGTATGACTAATGGCATAGGGACCGCTCTCCTTATTGATATCCAAATTTTCTATAGCATACAAGACGTTCTGTTCAGTAACCATAATAAATGATAGTTCCTTGTAAGTCCTAAGGCTGAGTTCTGGAAGCGTTTGATTTTAAACATATATCGTCGATATTGACACATAACAGGAGCTTACAAATTAAACTTTTTCAATGCCTTCATATGCAAATAAATCGGATTGACTAGGGTCTGATGATTCATGCGGCAGTATTTAGTTCGTAAATTTCGATTCTATCATAAAATATCTAACGATTCTCCAAACGCTCTGGGATTGTTTATACTAGCGAATTTTGGGTTTCATCTAAGTTAAAATTAAAACATTCTTTAGCCTCTTTTTTGATATTATTAACTTTACTTCTTAATAGTTACATTTATTCCAGTCTGTTGAGTTGCTGGTCCTAATAGCCTGCTCCGCATTTTATACCGATGTCTACTCATCGTCATGTTAGACGAATCATATCATATTTTACCGTTTCGTTCTTATCACGTTCCTAGTATTTGGAGTGCAATATTTGAGGATTAATAAGAATGTAGTATTGAAACTAGTAATACAATCATTAACAACCGAACAGTGAGCAAACAATTTATCATAATTAAAGCTATTGATCTGAACATTACGTTTATTAAAGTCTGCATTCTTATAATTCCAAACATTTTGTTCGAAACTTCGATTATGTTTCAGTGCAAAATCAATAGAACAAAAGTTATTCTATGATCACTATCATTATTATCACTATTACTACCCGCTTATACAATGTATATATCATTGGTAACAAGTATTGGGTCCAACAAAGTTGAGGACTTGTCTGTCACTCTAGTTGATTCGGTGATTACATTGGAGAAGTTCTTCTTATTTATGGTTAGGAAGATTCCCACATTCTGATTTTGACCAAGAAAGGTTTCATTACAATCTCCCAATAATACGACCTTTGCTGCAGAATTCATAGCAGCATTGACCGCACAATCAAACATTGACCAAAAGATATTACCAAATTGAATTTTTGTTTTGATCTGTGTAGAAGGAAGACAATCAATCGAATTCTTTTGGAAATTATTTATACCCTACGATTCTCTATTTTCTGTTGTTCTAAATCGAGGCGTCTAATTGGTCCGAACCAATTTGGATTCATTCACTTCTGCAGAAGAACACTGTACAAGGGACACAATTTAGAGATAAAGAGACTATGAAATTACATCATATTTTCTATGTATCAAATTTTCTGCGACAATGTAGCACGAGTAAGCATGATTTGGCACAAAACCTATAAAAGTATCAGGTAGGGTAGAATAATACTATGCTAGATACAAAATGGAACAAATTACTTTATTTTTCGGGCCTGCATTGATATACAAAAATGTTCATTTCATATCATTATCAAGTAAATATTCTATAATTTCTGCAGGTAAAACACAATATGCACCTCTTCAAAGGACGAGATGCAATGTTTGTATTTGGTAAATCTCAAGATTTCTTGAATTTCACTGTTTCTCTTCCAGTCATTAGTAGACTAGGACTTCAAATGAGAGGCAAAGAAGAATGGAAAGGTCACTTACTTTTCCCAGATCGGAGGGTCCACTGCAACAAATACTTCAATTCCATACACAGTAGCGACTTTCTTGCTTTTGTCTAATGCCATTTCCTTATCCTGTATCTTTTGATTTAAACTGCGCAGCCTCTCAAAAAGACTATTCTCTGCCTCTTTTTCCTCTGCGTCATGGGCTGTTAATAATAATAATAGAAATAATAATAATAATAATAATAATAATAATCACCATGATAATAATAATCAAACGGGATGCTTCTATACCTCTCCAACCTTGCCAGTTTTAATACGTCATGTCCCACTTTGAAAAATCTGAATCTCTACTCTTTCTTTGCTGACCAATGTAGCGGAAGGTTTCTGTAACCACTTCTGTCTGTCTGTGGGTATGTGTGAACAAAATACCTCAAGAAGCATTTAACGGAATTTAATCAAAGTTGGTATTGATGATGATAGATTGAACGAATATGTACAGTTTCCTACCTATTCTTCAATAACTTCTTAACCATTTAACTTGAAATCCTACCAATTGTACGCTTCAAATAATCATTATTTGAATCAGTCACCCGGTCCGCTTCAGCTCTCTAAATTGATGAAATGTTCATTGTCAAGCAAAAATCACACTTACGAGGAATATAACAATCGTCATCTATATCTAAGTTACCATCTGGAATCCCTATTCAACATCCCTGGAATTTTGTTTCTCAAGTTTTATCTCTTTTTCCCTAGTCTATGGACTTTACCCAGTGCCAGGCTATGAATAATGGACCTTTGCAATATATTCCCGAAGCCCTTTCCATAAAAATAACATGAGATCGTAAAGACATATTACATAAAGTAATCGAAATTGAAGTCCAAACGTTTGAGCAAAATAAAAGAGGTCACTTACTTGATATTTTCTATATTTTAGTCCAGGTTGTGGTAACATTTCCCACTTGTTGTGCCACATTATGTAGCATGATTCAACTACTCACACCAGTCTTAAGCTGATAACCTTCACACTGGCCATATATAACAAGCTAAGTAGTTAACTAGATGCCAAACAAGATGGATTGACCTGTAGGATGGGTCTTTATGTTTTTATCTCGAACTATGAAGGAGAAGATACACTACCAATGTACGTCAAACAGATGAGAGTGTCTCAGCCTTATCTTCGAAAACCTCTGCGAAGAATCACGCATACTATCGATATATATTTAATGACATGTGTATGGCAAACTTACGAGCAATCTTATAATCGTTATTTAGATCGACGTCGTCGTCGGAAAAGCTCTCGTTCCCGTCATTTGCCCTTTGTTCCTGGAGGATGTGGAGTGTCAGGGACTCGAGGTCCATAAGTGATCTGTCCACAGTTTCTGCCTGGGGGACAGGGGCGATGTGAAAATCCTTGTCACCGATCCTTAAGCTTCCCTCCTGTAATAAATACTACTACTACTACTACTACTAATAATAATAATAATAACAATAATGAACCCAGTATCTACATCATTACCATCATCTCGAACAGAAACAAAATTTGCCAGACACTTTCCAGACTATATCGAGAAATGAAAATATCAAAGCTTAGTCTGTTCTTAAAATTTTCCACTTCACATTTTTTAACAAAGAAAGTAATATAATTTTACTTCAAAATAGACATTTGGATTTAGTTATATCTAATCGGAAAACTTTCTGATAGGGTCAGTCGGACTTACCAATATTCTGGCACAGGCAGATTCCTCTCTGTTGACACAACGGACAATAAAAAAGCCGTTGTTCTCGATGTCATGGTAGTACTTGGTTTCCTGTTGGGAAAATATAGCATGTTTCAAATTATTAGTATTCAATCTGAGCATTGTGAATGAATTTACTGTGTTTAGGTTCATTGTCTTACAAGTTATGGCAAGAGAATCTTTAGTATTCAAATCGACACAGTTGAAAAACGTTATATACATATATATTTATTTATTTATTTATTTAGAATTATAAGTGATAATGGATCTAACGCTTATATGACGAGGACTAAATTCTTCGGGTAATATTGGAGTAAAAAATGTTTTACCATATTCGATCTGTAGGTTTCTTTCATTGCACTTTTGGTACCATCAGGCAGAGAATGGACAACGTAGATGTCAGTGTCCGTACGTATGTGCGGATTTTCTTTGAGGTGAAGGTCGATTGATGTCTCCCCATTCTTTAATTCGAACCTTAATTCCTCTGATAGGCCAACATCTAGATGACGCTTCTCTGCGTCATTGTTCAGGTCTCTCAACCAAACAAACTCAGGAACAGCTGGAGTATCAATAAATAAATACAATTAGATCGATCGATCGATCAATCAGTGATTGTATAGTGCTTATATTTGCTAATGCTTATTTCTCTCTGTATTGCAGGAAAATGCAAGCAGCATTGAACTTATAATTCCCAATAGTAAATATAAATTAGAGTTCAACAAACTATCAACAATGAAAATGCCATAATTTATCCACGCAAATAGGTTCATTTGAGAAAACCCCGAACATTCGATACTATCATATATAAAGGAGCGTTGTAAGGGATTAGTCTATTGATCGATTTATCAATGAACAAATTAGACAAGTACTCACAAAGTTGAAACAGAAATTGGGATAAATATTTAGATTATGGTGAAAATTTCTTTCGTGATTGTTGAATTCTGGTACTAGGAATAAATGCTACATTTCTGTCTCTTTTGTTCAAAATTGAATGCGTCTTTTGAATAAACGATTTTGCAATAAATAAAATGGTTTTATCTTACATAACGATATTTGCCTCCATGGTGGTACAAAAGTTGCCGATTTTGTTCAACATACTATCTCCATAAACATACCTACTAATGTTAATGTTCCCCGCAAATCTTATTCTTTCAAACAGCAAAATAAATTCCACTGGTATTGTTGTTGTGTTTTGCATCTGATTTTCCTACCATGAGAGAATGGTCAGACTTCATACATTTATTTTGGAAACAGCTTAAGGTTTTACTTGCATGCAAAACAAACCGGAAATTTGTTTGAGATGTTACTTCATTTCCAAATATCTAATTAAAAAGATATGACCCTGAGACTGCCCTTTGAGCAATTTAATCAAATGAGAAATGGAAAGAGAGAGAACAAGAAGCCTTCTCGCCATCGAAAAACTTTTATGCAGCGAAAACACCAAGATATGTTTCTTGTTGATGGAGATGAAAATGATTTTCATTGAATATATGTATATATATATATATATATATATATATATATATATATATATATATATCTGTGTGTGTGTACATATTCACAACTTTATTTCATCAGTCTACTGAAAAATAAAGGTAAAAGTAGTTCCAAGATTTTGTTCTTTTCGAGTACCATGATAAACAGAAACAGGCAATGCCCATTTAAGAAAAGGAAAATAGCGCAAAGTACAGAAGAAATGATAACTTACTTGCGCCCAGTACGGAGACAGCACAATACAGGAAGAACAGATTATACCTGTTCATGTTGGTACCGTGTTAACGCTTCTTTCGCTTCTAACTCGAAAACGAGTATTTATTTCTCCAGAAAGATGGGTTTATATATATGTGCCAGGATTAAGACAAATCTCCGACAAACAAAATCTTAGGAAAGGCCAAAAACAGCATGTCTGTGCTTGAACAATCCGATTGTATCTGTGAATCCGCTTGAAATTAATTTTCTTAAGCCTGGAATAAAGAAATATTTAATTTACCATATATGCGGGGATAAATATGGATATAAAGTAGGTAGGAGAAAACGATAATTGATGTATACCTGTGATCACACACTAAGGATTTACATTCCTGATTCTGATACTTCTCATAATACTAGAATCTATAATCGCTTACACTTTGTAAATGTTCTCTGTTAGATTATTATCTGAAAGTTTGTACAATATTAAGCAACACTAGGTTGGGATCTTCATATGCAATCTCTGACCATCGTTTCTACTTGTTGTGCTTTATAAAGTAAATTATACTTTCTTATGATTTATTTAGTGTGTTCTTCAGAACAATCCAGGTGTAACTTCAAAAAGATATTCACACTTTTCAATCGAAAAATAAACACGTTGTTATCATGGTTAGGCTTGAAACTGGAAGTTACTGAATGAAGGGCCGAAAAAGTTTTGCATATCAACCATATTGATTATGTTTAATTTCAGAGAAAATATTCTATTAAATAATGCACAAAAGGTTATCGTGAAAAGTAGTAAACAGCGCTTTTAATCTGTTCGTTTCACGAGTATTCTACACAAATATTTGGACAACAGTTAGAAAAACCATAATTACTTTGATTAACAATGTTGATGAAAAGTACGTTGCAAACGATGAAAAACGTTCACCATAGTTTGTCGCCATAGCCGCGACTACCAGCTTCATCAGTATCATCATCAACATCACCATGATAATAATTATTATTGTTATTATTATTATTATTATTATTATTATTATTATTATTATTATTATTAGTCCTGTAAATATATCCCGTTATTACATGTAATATTTAAGGTGTCCTCTGCAATTCCTTTAGTTATTAGTAAGTCAAAAGTTTTTTTTTCTAGACTCGGCGTGCATTACCGTTAGACGGATTTATATCCGACCTAAGAAATATGTGCAGTGATTGTTAATAAATATCTCTACTGCAATCAAACGTAATTGTTTTAAAAAAAACCATGAATAATTAGAAGCAGTGTTTTAAGATAATAAATAGTATATTCATGTGTCATATATCAATATCATGAAACACATTTCATAAACGATTCAATAAACTATAGATATAAAGCTGACAGACTTATAAGACACTGTAAAATTAGTTATGTGCAGTTGCTACACAGTTATATTTATAAATTAAACCTAAATATCTTTCTTTTTTAAAATTACTGTAAAGGTATGTATTAAGAAGCAATTCCACTATTTCCCAGGCCGGATAAAAATCCGTCTCAAAGTAATAAACAGTCTATAAAAAATGCTTGACTTACTAAAAACTAAAGGAGTTGCAGACGACACTCATATTTTACATGCATGAACAGGAGATAGGGACAGGAGTAGTGATACTACTACCACTACTACTACAACTAATAATAATAATAATAATAATAATAATAATAATATGATGCTTATGCTGATGATGATACTCATGAGGCTGATGGTGGAGGAGATGGCGACAAGCAATGGTGAACTTTTTTCATAATTAGCAACATTAGTTTTATCAACATTGTTAATGAAAGTAATTATGATTTTTGCAACTGTTGTCCAAACATTTGTGTAGAATACTCGTAAAACGCACTGATCAAAAGCGCTGATGACTACTTTTCACAACAACCTTTATTGCATTTTTAATAGAATTTTGTCTCTGAAATTAAAATGATGTAAACATGATCAATATGATATTCTTGGTCCTTGATTCAATAACTCCAAATTTCAAACCGAAGCACAATAACAACGTGTGTATTTTTTATTGAAAAGTGTGAATATCTTTTAGAAGCTACACCTGAATTGTGCTGAATAACACACTAAATAAAGCATAAGTAAGTATAATTTACTTTCTAAAGCACAACAAGTACACAGGATGGTTAGAGATTACAAATGAAGATCCCAACAAAGTGTTGATTAATATTATACAAAATTCAGATAATCGTATAATCCAATAGAGAACACTTACAAAGAGTAAGAGATTATAGATTCTCAAATTATGAGAAGTGTCAGAATTAGGAAAGTAAATCCCTAGCGTGTGATCGCAGGGATACAGCAATTATCGTTTTCTCCAACCTACTTCTCATTATTCAGAATCAAGCGGATTAACAGATACAATAGGTTTATTGCAGCACATATTTGCTGCTTTTGGCTTTTTCCTAAGATATTGTTTGCCAGAGATTTTGTGTTAATCCTAATATATATATATATATATATATATATATATATATATATATATATATATATATATATATATATATATATATATATATATATATATATATATAATGCAAACTTATCAAAACTACAGCCAGGCATCAGTTTATCAGACGCACGCAATTTTTGTGATAATATTCACCCAAGTAAATATTCTGTAACTCTTTACGTTTATTATTATTATTATTATTATTATTTATTATTATTTTTATCATTATTATTATTTGAACTCTTGTCCACTATCCCGCTATACCATGCTCTAGACATACTTCCTTCGTACCTCCATGCATAATTTTACCGTGATATAATTTCTTTTGTACATTTTGATGATAGCGTTGATTTTTCGCCGCGCACGGTGTCAGTCCTTTGTTCCAAGCCCGGAATTAGGTCAAAACACTTTGGTCCTCTGCGTGATAGGCACGATGAACACTTCAATGAATTTTTTACACAGCTTTGTTGGTCTGATGGCAGCATAACACAGATATGTAGTTTACCAGTTTTAGACAGTTTTTTCAATTTTGTCTACTTTTATTCTTCTATTGTTTATCCTTTGTTTTTTTTGTTTTTTTTTTTAATTGAAACATGTAACATCTAATTTCTCTTGGCTTTTGTGTTTGGTGTTTGTTTTGTGGATGTAAATTGTTTCTAACCCTGAGAAGAGTTTGTTTAGCTCGAAACGTTGGGAAACTGTTTTGTATTTGCGCCGTTATCAATTTGTGTGTTGTTATATATATATATATATATATATATATATATATATATATATATATATATATATATATATATATATAAATATATATATATATATATCTATCTTAACGGAGGAATAACTACTAGTTTCAGAGTTAGAAGCGAAAGTGGCAGTAACACGGTACCACCATGAACATTTATCATCTCTTCGTACTTTATTGTACTGTCGCCGTACTTGACGAAGGTAAGTTATCATTTCTTCTCTACTTTGCACTAATTTACCTTGTGTTGTTTTGTTATGTTGTGTTTTTGCTTGTATTTTTAAGTTGAATTCTATATGTACAACATTCGTATTCTTGTCTCTTAGAATTCTGTTAAATTCTATCAAAAATGACGGTCAACCATTCAGTTGGAACGAAAACACGATTAAGAATCTCTATTGAAATGGGCATTGCCTGTTTCCCCATATCATTCTAATTTGAAAAGAATTAAATCTTCGAACGACTTTCACCTTTATATTTCAAGTTGAGCACCAAACATTATGGGACTGATGAAGTTGTTGTGGGACCGATGAAGTCAACTTGTTAATTGCTATCGATTTATATATATTTTCAATGAAAATCATTTTCATCTCCATCAATTTGAAATATGTCTTGGGGTTTTCGTTGCACAAACCTTTTCGGTGGCGAGAAAGGTTTTCGTTCTCTTTTTCTATTTTTCTTTTGATTAAGTTTCTCAAAGGTCAGTCACAATATCATCGATTTTTAATGAGACGTTTGGAAAAGAAGTAGCATCCAAAAATAATTTCCTGTTTGCTTATTAGAGACTCCATAGACTGGCTTATTAGAGACTCCATAGACTGGCTTATTATAGACTCCATAGACTGGCTTATTAGAGACTCCATAGACTGGCTTATTAGAGACTCCATAGACTGGCTTATTAGAGACTCCATAGACTGGCTTATTATAGACTCTATAGACTGGCTTATTAGAGACTCCATAGACTGGCTTATTATAGACTCCATAGACTGGCTTATTATACACTCCATAGACTGGGAAAAAGTAGTACAACTTGAAAAACAAAAAGCCATTGCTGGCGACTAGGGATTCTAGATGGTAACCTTGATAAAGATGACGATTTTTATATTCCTCATAATTCTGATTTTTGTTTGACAAGGAAAATTTCATAAATTTGGAGAGCTCAAGAGGACAGGGCGATTGAAGCTAAGAATATACTACGCAAAACGTAGAATTAGATGCATTCCTGAATGAATAGTTAAGAAGTTATTGGAGAACAGGTATAAAAATGACAATATTCGTTCAAACTATCATCCTCAGCACTAACTTTAATTGAATTCTGTTAAATGGTTCTGGAGCTATTTTGTACACACACACAGACAAACAGACATAAGTGGTTGCAGACAACTTCCGCTACAGCGGACAGCAAAGGCAGAATAAGGATTCAGATTTTTGTAGTGGGACAACACGTATTAAAACTGGCAAGGTTGGAGACGAAGAGAAATATACCGTTTGATTATTGTTATGATGGTGATTATTATTATTATTATTATTATTATTATTATTATTATTATTATTATAAACAGCCAACTATGCAGAGGTGACAGAAACAAAGGATAGTCTCTTAGGGAAGCTGCAAAGTTTATTACAGAACATACAGGCTAAGAAAAGGGCATAAGACAAAAGCAAGAGAACACCTACTGTGTACGGAGTTGAAGTATTTGTTGCAGTGGACCCTCCGATTTGGGAAAAGTGACCTTCACATCATTATTTGTTTTTCATATGACTGACTGGTATTCCAAGGATTGGATGAGAAGCAGTGAATCTAGAGATTTACTGAATGCAGAAATTGCAACTGGTCCTCTGATGAGCGTCACATTGTGTTTTACCTTCAAAAAGTATTGAGAAAATGAGTTGCATATTACAACTGATTGTTTCCTTCATATTGATATAAAACTGAACATTTTATTAATCCAATATGAGATCGCCAATTAAATGATTTGCTCCGTTTTATATCTAACAAAGTTTGAGTCTAGCCTACCTGAAAACTTTGTGCCAAATACTGCTTTTTCGTGTTGTTTGTTGTTCGTCCTTCGAGTTAGAAGATGACCATGACATCACTAACTGGTCTGGTTTCTGTGAGTATGTGAGTGGCTGATCAGGCCAATGTGTGCTCTGAACCGTGCGTGGCACACCTTACAGGAGATGCCGTTTGGGTTTGCTTGTTCAATAGAAGACATGATGCAGTTCTGAGATTTACGATGCTCGTGCTTCTGCACTGCCTCTGCAATTCTCCTGCGTTTAAAGTCTGTAGTTATAGTATGGCTCTCAACTGTGATTTCATCATCAGAGTGTGGATGCATAGAATGCCTCCCGTTTGAGACCCTCAGTATCTGGGACGCTGTCCTGCCATCTTATACTCATTAGTTTCCTCAGGCAGCCAATGTTAAATGGTTCAGCTTCTTGGCACGGGGTCTGTACACCGTCCATATTTCGCAAGCATACTGCAGGGTCGGCAACGCAATGGCTTTGTAGACCTTAAGTTTTGTGTGTAGACTGATGCCTGTGCGCTCCCACACATTTTCACGTAGTCTGCCAAAGGCCACAATTGTTTCAGCAATTCTGGCGTTGGTTTCATCATCGATGTTGACTCCACCTTTCTAAAACTACATATCCGCATAACCCATAAAGAATATGATGTACTTTAATTATGTTTAATAGTTTCACGTATCTCAAAAGAGCGGCCCTAATTTTTTTTTTTTTTTCTTCTTTTTTGGGGTGGGAGGGGTTGTATATTCATTTGCAGAGGCGAATGAATCGAATTTGTCCCGACCAATTATACGCCTCGATTTAGAACAACAGAACACAGACAGCCTTTGGGTATAAATAAATTACAAAAGAATTAAATCGATTGTCTTTCTTCTAGACAGATCACCAAATAATCAACTTGGAAATAGCTTATGGTCAATGTTTGATTGTGCGGTCGATGCAGCTATGACTTCCGTATAAAAAGGTCATATTACTGGGAGAATTTAATAAAAACTTTCTTCCTCAAAATCAGATTGCGGGAATCTTCCAGGCCATAAGTAGATATAATTTGTCCAATGTAATTATCGAACCAACTAAAGTGACAGACAAGTCCTCAACTTTGTTGGACCCAATACTTGTTACCAATAATATCAAACTTTTAGAAGTAGGTACAAATGCCATCGACCGCAGTATTAGTGATCATGGAATCACATTTTGTTCATTCAATTTTGCAGTGAAAGATGATCGATATTTGGAACAAAAATATTTGGCATTATTCGAATGCAGACTCTAATAAACTTACTGATCAGATCAATAGCTTTAATTGCGATCACTTATTTGCTCACTCTTCGGATGTTAATGATTGTGTTAAATGTTTCCACACTACATTCGTAACTTTCGTCAAAGATTGCATTCCAAATAAAAGGTCGTGATAAGACCACACAACAAAGTATGGCGATCAGGGCGATGAGTAGACAACGAGATAAGGTGCGTAAAAAGGTTATTCGTACAGTCAACTCACTAGATTTGAATAGCTGTCAAAAAGGAAGAAATAAGTTCATAATATGAAAAGGGAGGCTGAAGAACGATTTAATTGTAACTTAGATACAAACCAAAAGTTCGCTACTTTAAACAATCCCAGAAATATTTGGAGAATCACTAAATATTTCATGACAAAATTAAAATCTACAAACCAAATAACTCCTCCAAAATCCTCGAACACTCAACAATACGATTTATTTGCATATGAAGACATTGAAAAAGCTGAATTCTTAACTCATATTTTGTGTCAATATCAACGATCGATGTTCAAAACCAGACCCTTCCAGAACTCAGCCTTATTAAGGCTACTGTACAGGGTGTTTTGAATGCTATAAAAACTTTAGATATCAATAAGGCGAGAAATCCAGAAGTTAACTAATGTTGCACGAGTCTTTAAAAATGTTGATAAAAGTCTGGAATAATTTACTATAGACCTATCTCCCTCATAAGCTACATTGGAAAAACGTTTAAAAGGTTTGTGTATAAATATCTTTATACCTTCTTTCGTGTAAATAATTGTTTTTTTTATATTTTTTTATAAGTATCAATCTGGCTTCTCGCCGTCTTACTCTACAGTGTTTCAATTGATCGAGATTTACTATACTCTATATCTGAAAAGAGAAAGAAACAAAGATAGTTTTATGGTGTTCTGTGACCTATCGAAGGCATTCGAAAGAGTGTGACATCGGTCACTTAATTTCAAACTTAGGGAACAAAGAAGAAATAATGATCTACTTGTCTAGTTTGAAAGCTATCTCTTCGATCTTGAGCACAGAGTTATTATTAAAGATTCATTATATAGCGTTAAACAACTAAATGCAGGAGTACCCCAAGGTTCAGTGTTATGTCCGTTATTACTCGTGATTTATATAAATGATATTACTCTTTATTTTGCAGAAGACTCATGATTATAGTATTCATCTCTTAACTTTGCTGAAATTGAATAAGTGATTAAGCATGGTTTAGACAAATTAAATGATTGTTCAAAACAGTGGCTTATGACAGTAAGGAAGTAACGTTGTTCTAAAGCAAGGACAAATATAAGGACACCTGAAATACTTTTAGATGGCAAAAGCCTACACGTTGTTAATTCTCAGAGACATCTTGTTTTGACGGTTCATAAAAAGATTTTAATGGAAATAAACATTTTGATGATATAGCCAGAAAGGAAATCAATACTTGGCATTGTTGCGAGCATTAAAGTTTAAGCTTTCCAAAACAAATCTTACAAGAATGTACCCAACTTATGCTACACCTACATTAGAATATGCCAGTGTAGCTTGAAACGGTTGTAGTGAGTATCTAAATAGCTAAGATGTAGAGGTATGTTAATTTCGCAACTACTAATAAGCAGGAAATCATTCCGCAAAAAGTGGAATACCTCGATCCAACCCATCATATACCCCACTCAGCATTAAACGCATTGAAACCAAACAAACTTTACATATAGCAATGCCAAGGCTAACTCCAAATATATTGGTTGTAACAGGTAGTTTCTTCGTGTAATTTAATATGAAGGTATAAGGAGATGAAAACGATGCAGTGGCAAATAATATAGAATGCTTATAAACTACATCACCATATACGGAAGTTATGCTCTTTTCAAGTTGAATAATAAAAACATTTTCACAGCATGCAAAGATTTGTTTTTATTTATTTATGTCAGAACAAACAGGATTGAATATGTCATCATGAAAGATAAATTTAAACAACTTAGACGAGTGGCATGTAATGCAGAAAATATTGTGGTAATGAAATTTTACAGTGTTTTGTGTATCGAAAGAAGTTTAAAATACCTGTTGACTTTCAGATATTAACAGATTATTGTACACTATATCCATGTGCTCTTCCGAACGATTTCAGATACTTGATAACACCTGTAAAACCCAATGAAATCATAGAAGGCGGAAATCTCAAGAATATGATCTGGTAATTTGTTTGCAGTACTATACGATTACATCTGAATGAATTCTGCAATCGAGTAATGACAAGCAAATACACGGAATTGCTTTCTTTTACGACTACATCACTATGGACAGAATCATCGATATAGCAAACAATACAACCTTAACTAACTTCATACTTAATTCTCCCACGATGGGGAGCCGCAATAGCTTATTTTGTAGAGAGTATATGCTCTGACTGATGCTCAAGTAAACAGTAACCTACAACAATCAACTAAATCAATACTTTTTTTGTTGGAAACTATTGTTCCCTCTAATTCTGATATAAGGTGAATACAAGGATTGTTTCTATTACACAGTTATAATCTCAACAAGATATAAACTGGTTACTCAAAGATCTAAAGGTAATAGCGATATACCATAATATAAATATGATAAGTGATAAAGTTACTGGTCGATAATTCGCAAGGTTCAATACCTTGTTTATAATTGATGACTGTGGGCTTTAAGATGACGTACCCCCCCCCCCCCCATGCAAAAACCTCACTACACAAAGTATTAGTGGTAGACATTTTGAAATATCAGTATGGTTAAAGCTATTAAATTTTAGGGAAAATACACGTTTTGTGGTCGCCTTCAATAGCAAAAACAAACAATAAAAACTATCTTCATTGAAAATGATCTAACCATAGACGATGCACCCAGAGAGATTGTGCTTTTGAACTATGCCGAGATTCGATCCACCAACCTTTCCTTTAGAAGTCCAACAATTGTAGCGTCTGTGTTATTGAGCTAACTTATTAAAACTGTAATTGCTAGCGACTATTTGATTTCGCTGCTCTGAGCTTTCATTGTTGCTTTTCTTTCCATCTGTCTTTGTTTCTGTGTTCCCTGCACTTTTAAAATCTATATGTATTGTTAGTAGCACGATTTAAATATGATGTGGTATGGTTTTTGATATCGATGTGAATACAGATATTGGATTCATTTATCTTGTTTGGCATTGCAATATAAATGTTGACACAAATATCGCCTATATTTTATATTAGATGCAAAAAGAAATATTCTGGTTCTGTTATAACACAGAAGAGCAAATAAAAAATAAATAATGACGCATTATGTTGAAGTTGGCAATGACCTGGGAACATATACAATATGTTTATTGTTTTCTACTCAGACTCGTATAGCTTAGTCGGTGTGCACTCTGTTCAATGCACAATCAAGAGGTTATAACTTTGTGTAGAAACTAGAATTTATTTTGAGTAGCTATGAAATAGTATTCGTCCAAGTGTGAAATAACACAATGGTTTCAGAAAAAAAAGGTTTTCGTACTCCGACACGATATGGTGGTGATTTATAAATGTCCAAGTGGTCTCAGGGTGTTCAAATATCGGTCTACAAGGACTTATCACGTCCTCTATACCTCCACTGATTTTGTTGGTTTAATATTTCTTTGAGTGCTTTTATGGGTATACGTAAAGTTCTTGACACTTTATATCCAAGAATTTGTTAATGTACCGTTATACCTTATACATACGTAGCGATTGGATGCACTTAGCAACGAGGATATATCTTTTACAAGGGAAATGAGAAACATGTAGTTTTTTCTCCAGAATTGTCTATTCCAGTCAGACAAAACCACTCAAAGTAAATTTAAAACATTTTCGACGAGGCCATAACTACATATCAAAACTAATCAAAAGAATTTGTGTGCGCAAGTATTCATTTTTTACATTCATTATGTACAGCTATCCATGCAATTATATCTTATGTACGACGATTTGATACAGTTTCAAATTTGCATTGTTAATCTCTCTCTCCACAAGTACACATCTTTTGTTTTTGACTTTCTAAGAGACTGTTTGCAGATAATTATAGTCATCATCTCTTATTAGGAACGTAAAATAACTTTTCTCTCTTTTTCTCATATATATATATATATATATATATATATATATATATATATATATATATATATATATATATATATTCTCATTACGACGTAAGTCGTGTTGTCCTGAAAGCTATATCGTAGTTAGGTTGACCTCCGGTACCAAACTATCAATGGGCCGCTCCTTCTCAATTTATGTCACGGTCAAGAAATTTATCGTCGCCAAGGTAATAAAAGGGAAAAAATAAAATGTTTTCTTTTTATATGCCCAAAGCAAACAACAAGAATAAAAGCGGCATAACATCACAATGTCTCTGATTGTAAGAGATGTAAATACTTGTTTCCTTGCTATGTATTTTGATAAATTTCTCAGAAGGCTTAGACCTTAAATCACCTTGTGTGCATTACAGGGTCGTAAATCTAACGGCTTTATTACTTTTTATATTGCGCAAGCCTACTGCATTGATATTGCGTCAAATACATTTAGCTGCTTCGACAAAGAGAAGAATGGCTTGAAATTTCTAAGTTATGGAATAATACAAATCATTGGACCGTCAGTTGTATTACCTTCATGTAAATATTGTGGCACGAGAAACATTTGACATGCGTTGTCCAAAGATTGACATTAGCTTTTCAACATCTCATGTTTCTAAACTCTAGAATTCCTAAGATGGATAGGAAAATTCATGGAATATATCGAATACTAAATTAGTAGTAGTATTTTTAATGACATATCAGTTTGTCTCATTGCATATATATTTTGTGTCCAGTTGCAGCAGCAGTAGCAGCAGTAAGAAATAGTCGCGAGAAGAAAATCATTTAATAAAACAATAATGCTTTGAGGAACACATTCAATATTTTGATGTATATTTTTATACAGACAGAGGCCACAGCACCCCTCAAAAATGTGAATCCAGTCAAGCAGAATGAGGAGTTGTACATTGATGCGAGATACCTGTCAGATTCCACTGACTGGGTCATGAATACTCCTGGAATGCCATCAAAATCCGACTATGATCACGCAATGATGATTTCCATGTAAGTGTATTGTCCTGCTTTTGAAAGTGTGGACTCTTTTCTTCGATTGTACTTAATCTTTCTTCAAGAAATAAAACGAACCAGATTTATGCTGTAGACAATTTAATATTTTAGTCTCCTTACATACTGTCCCCTAGAATTGTCATGGTCCAAGAGGAATTTGTTTTCATAAACCAAGATGATGCTAAGTTCTACTTAGCAATGAATTTGGCACATTGCTTCTTAAATACAGTATTGATTAATGCACGTTTCAATATATATATATATATATATATATATATATATATATATATATATAATAAACCTAGCTCATGTATTGTATTTACGTCTCTGTTTATAGCTTTGCTAGATTTTAGTGATTATTTGATTATCTGAGGAGTCGGTTTTGGGAAGATATTTCCCAACCCGAGTAATTAGCCAATTTCTAGGAGCAGACGTCAAAACGTACAGAATCCACGAGACTTTATGAAAGCAAGGATTAGTTTTCTACAATGGACCCACCCACATTTTCTTAACACCGAATTTTCTGGATATTTTTAAGTATATGTGTTTAGTAATTTTGGATAGGAATAATTCTTTGTATTTGGTTTTTGGGTTGTGTTCTGTATTGCATGACATGAAGTACTAGTATTCGGCTTGGAAAGGCTAACTAATAAATCATACAAATGTGAAACAAATGAACACCATACAAGTGTGAAATCAGTGTTTAGTGATGTGTGGTCATTAGTGATTAGAGGATCATTATTTGTAGTATTCGCGCGTTTAAGAATCTTTCAGTTTACAACGACTGTTGTCTTGAGGTCCTTGGAAATAGGGGAAAAGAATCGGCCTCAAGCCAGACTCACACAGTTGTTTGATTTGCTCGGTAGCGAGACCCCTTGCGTGTAACAAGAAAGATTTTCTCTTGGCAGCGGTGCGATTTTAGAATATCTTTGTGATATTTATATTCTCGATTATGTTTTTGTTTAAAAACTAAAGGCAAGCTATTCGACATGGCAACTAGAAGGAAAACGCGTCCTCTAGGAAGTTGAAAGCTTCCTTGGAAGTTCGCTTCACGCCTCGCAACATTTATTGCATGAAAGAAAATCTATTTCTTTCTTTTAATTTTCATTTAAATGTTAGCAAATATAGTTCTTTATGTGTCAATTCTGTTACAGGTAGGATATAATCTGGCGGCGGAAAAGAGTATAGTTATGTACGGATGGCGCTAGAGATTGTCTTAAAGTGGGTCAATGCACCAGACACGAGGTCAATTGAACTGCATTTTCGGTTAAAAAACGAAGTGATTGAAATCTCATGATCTCTCATGGGTGAATTCAAATGACCAAAATTATCTTGTAATGAGTTCCTTCCAATTCGGGATTTATGCATTTATACTTTAGTGCATTTGATTTACAAAAGAAGAACCTTCTGACAGACATCTTCCCCGCGCGCGCGCGCACACACACACACACACACACACACTTCCCCTCACCAGTTTTCACTACGCAGAAGGGTTGGCAACAGCTGTGTCCACGTGGCTGTTGAATGGTTGGGTATAGACGTTGTAGTCTAACGGGTGGAATAGAGAAAGTCGCACGGATACATCAGATAGCTCTGTGCACTGTGGCTGGTGTACATTTTATCATGTAGATGTGAGGATGCAGTGTCAACTAACATGGTCTGGTGTCGACGATAGAAGCTTTAATGTCCGGTCAAAATCAAGACTTCTGACTGAAAAGGATGGATCCTCACAAAAGCGTACGTTTGTCTAATCATCAAGTCGTTAGTCGAGCTTTGGAAAAAGTGCATCAGATCGTGTACGACAAAAGAGTGCGACTTCCAGATAACAATGTTACTTTACGGACACATCGATCTTGTCATGCCACGAGTTCTATCATCAGTGTTGCAGTAAATTCCATGGAAGGAAGTGAATTATCTGTGTTCAAGACTGAGTGGATTACCAACTACTGTTAGAAGAACTGATTCCACAAGTCGGTTGAAGTAGAGATAAGTTTCTTTGACGAAACAAAGAAAAACATACTAATCTTGACGAAAAATATTAGATAGCTTCGTTTCTTTAGAGAAACTTATTTCTATTTCAACCGACTTTGGCATTCCTCGGCTACCATCGCATTTCAACCAACTGAAATGTATGTCAACGGAATTTTAACACGCGTCCACTTGCTTGTGTCAGAATTTGATTCCATCAGGAAAAAGACATCAGAGTAAGTATAGTCCGACTAAAGTAATTAGACTTTAATCTGTAGAAAAGTGTCAATATGGGCTGCCAAGTGTGTGAGACATTCCTACACATTTGGCCTCTAGTTCCCCTGTCAGTCGACTGGGTATCACGCTTCACAACACCGTTTGTGTTGGAAGTAAGACCTCGACCCAAACAACATAAATATCAAGGTGGACGTCTTACGTTGTAGGACTAAATGATACTGTACTAATTGATTGGAAATCTAATCTTACTTTACAATGTTGTCAACCTTGTAAATATGTTCATGTTTAATATTTGGTATTTGTATATGAAAAGGAAGGGACAAGCCCTAATCCTCCCTCTTCATTTCAAGTGACCAAGGCTTATTTAAAAAATGTTGGTGTTGACTTGTTTCAAAACTCTCTCTCTCTCTCTCTCTCTCTCTCTCTCTCTCTCTCTCTGTTTTACACACACACACACACTTTAGTTAATAAATCGTGCTGACTTTTTCCAAAATATTCTTTAACTTTCTCTTTCTCTCTCTCTCTGTTTCAAACACACACACACACACACACACATACACACACACAAATTTTAGTTTGTTGGTTTTCAACAATGGGAAGCCAAAATTAACTTAGGCACAATATATTTTGCTACAACTCTCTGCGCCTAGATTTTAAACAAATGCCCAACTGTCAAAAGTATATTGACCTTGATGGTAAAACAAAGTCGGTCAAAGTATTTATCAGTCGACCATACCTAGTGAAGACGTCAAATTGTACGTTTTTATTAAATTTGATGAATTAAACATTGATCTCACAGTACGTTAGCAGAATTGTAACATATTTAAGATCTGGAACACACCAAATAATTCTGCCTGACATGGTTTTTAGAAACTACACAGAGATAATTAGTTTGACTAGATACTCTGGTCGTATTTGGTTTCTAAATAGTGGCCTAACGTTAATTTACCGTTTGGTTCTATAATCTTTGGACCCTATTTAACATGGAGCCCCCGTCTGGCTCTCAAATGACACACTCTGCTACTAGTATTATTGGGCCTGTACGTCGTTCGTCTTGGGAAGAGGTGACATCAATGCAGCTACTTGTCTGAAGTAATAAATATTTCACAGCAGAATGCTAATTGTGAAAATAATAATGAGATTCGATTTTTTACTATTGCTGGCGATCGATCATTTGCAATCAGTGGAGAACAACGAGAGCTTTATTTAACCTTGAATTGGGAAATCTTATAGCACCTGCTCAATATATATTTTTTCCCGAATTGTTTGGAAAAGCATTATAAATCATTAATAGTCTTAATGTGCCCCCCATTGAGCATTAATATTTGTAAAATGTTACACGCAATTATTTGCGGCTGTAAGGTACATTATCTTTCTTCATGAAAAAAGGTAGTAAAAATAATCTGATATGTGACCAGCAAGAGATGAATGAGCGTAAATCTTTGGGTTTCAAAAAGTAGGTTTTCGTGTCTTTAATTCACCTAAATAACCATTTGCTGGAGTGTACCATCCTTCAGCCGTAATGAAGCCATGCATAGTACTAAAAGGCGTGCATATTATAAACTAAATATACATACGATAATCATCGAACGAGAAACACTGGATGATTGTTAACCACCAATTATATGTACACATATAATGTCAATACCGTAAGTAGTTCTGTCAAAATTATGTACACTTATGTACACATATAACGTCAATACCGTAATTAGGTCTGTCAAAATTAGCAAGAGGGAAATGGAGACCAGGGAGAATTATTTTCTTCACACACAACGAAAAACAAGGTTTTATTGGATCAAATAAAAAGAGATTTCAAACCGTGTTAGATGAATATGCTTTTTCTCGTAGGAGAGTAACAATTTTAGGTTCAAATGGTATCGCGAATGGTAAATGGTGTTGCAGCTAACAATGTATTTCTGTAAAAGTTCCGAAAAATGGTTAAAGATAAATCTTTTTACAAGATCTTCATAATTTTATAGAATTCCGTTAATGCGGACACTATGTATCTTATTCACCTCAACAGTTGACGGTTTTAGTGATATAAATGTTAGGCATTCAAGAAGACTGTCCGTACTGAATTACATATAGCTGAAGAACAAATGTTTAACTGTAAATAAAATTCCTTGTCCCTTTAGTGTTATTAAATATTCGCATCAGCTGAATTTAAGGTAAAATTATTATTGGACCTGTACGTAGTTCGTCTTGGATAGCGGTCGCATCAATACTACGACGTACCGGAAGTAAATAAATATTTCACAGCAGAATGATAAGTGTGAAAATAATGACGACATTCAGTTTTTACCATCTGCCAGCGATCGATCATTTGCAGTTAGAATAGCATGGAGATTAATTTGTCTTTGAATGGGGACATATTTCAGTATCTGACTCGATATGTATCCTTCCGCATTGCTTGCAAAAGCATTACAAATCATTAATAGGACATTCTTAATGTTCCCCCATTGAGCGGTAATATTTGCAAATGTCATACGGAGTGATTTTCGGCTGTACGATACATTATCTTTCGTCAGAAACAAAACTAAAATATGATTTAATATGTGACCTGGAAGAGATGGAAAAGCATAAATCTTTCGTTTGGACGAAACCGGTTTTCGTGTCTCAGTTAATTGCAATACTGAAAGGCGTACATGTTATGAAATAAATACAGATACGATAATCATCGCACAAGCAACAATGGATAATTTCTAGCCAATTATATGTACGCCTTTATCGTCAATACAGTACGTAGTTCAAGCAAAATTACTAAGAGGTTATATTAAATCAATTAGCAAGAGTTTTTAAACTGTGCTTTATGAATGTGAGTTTTCTTGTAGGAAAGTAACGATGTCAGGAACTATATATATATATATATATATATATATATATATATATATATATATATATATATATATATATATGTGTGTGTGTGTGTGTGTGTGTGTGTGTGTGTGTGTGTACTGTATCGTGAATATTTTATTAGTGTTTTATCTAACTATGTATTTTTGCAAACGTTCTGAAAAAAGGTAAATACGGTTCATTTTACAGGGACTTCAATCATTTTACACAGTTCTTCTCTCGTTAACGCATACGCTTTACATTCCATACACTCTCGAAAGTTCAAGGCTTTCGTAATGTAAATTCTGGGCAATAAAGAAGAGTGTTCATCAGTTCGCATAACCCTTCAAACCCTTCAGTGTTAACTTCTCTTGAATGATCATGTGCTAGTGTTGACTGTGTCGTAATTTGCAAATCTGCAATAATGTTTTTTTTTTATTTTGTCAAAGACAAAACTACTAAAGTAGTTATTGACCGGAAATAGCTGGTAGGTTCGAGCCTGAGCACCCCAGCAAGAGAAACCATTTGAAAACATGGCGGCAGTTTTAACATTGCGAGGAAATTTACCCTCTAAGGGTGATATGAATGCATACTGTCCGAATTAGTAGGTAAATAAAGCTATGACATTATGAAAACTCGTGTAAAATGAACTCTCATTGTTCGTTAGTGACATCATTTGCATTATTATATTTCTAGATGCAGCACTATGTACACTTCGAGATGTTTGCAACCAACTATACTCAATTCGCATAAAAACATCGTACTAGATATGTATACAGAAGGCGTACTAAAGTACTCATAATAGCTGGAGATAGGTTTCTATATTAGATATACTTTATTATAATTAATTTTAATATGGAATTGATAGATTTAGTACGGATCAGGTTTTTTGTTTGTTTTATTGTTTTTGTTGTTTTTGTTGTTGTTTGTTTGTTTGTTTGTTTGTTTGTTGAATTAACAGCGAGTCGTGAGTATCATAAATGAACAGAGATTGTAAATTCCGCAATCTAAACATACAACATTTATATTATATTTAAATATGTCATCCATCAAATATGTGTAGAAACTTCTAAAGAGCTGGTTTTCTCCTCATACAATAAATATCATAATTAGGAAACTGTCAACCAATTAAGGGAATAACTGATACAATAAATATCATAATTAGGAAACTGTCACTAATTAAGGGAATAACTGATACAATAAATATCATAATTGGGAAACTGTCAATCAATTAAGGGAATAACTTATGATATCTGATCGCTTGTTTTCTTCATTTCCTTATTTATATAAAACATTTAAGTTTCTTGTGTTTATACTTTAAATAATTATTAGTATCTACAATGAATAATTCCAGCATCACTGAATTCAGCTCAGTAAAAGAAATAGAAAAAAACCATAGAATGCAATGATATATTTTCAAAACAAATAGAAGGGCAACCTTTTTTTCCTTGATAATCATTGAACTATTACCGCATTTTACTTGGGTCATATTATCTTTTAAATGATTTTCATCTAAATTACGTTGAAATTTGTCAGTGTATCCACGGTCTATGTGCTATTCTTTCTTTCTGCTGCCATGCTAAATGTCTACCTCGTAAAAACTAGAATCAGTTGACTTACTATCGACATACCTAGAAAATTTTATCTGATCTTCGAAATCGGTATAATCGTCTTAATAGTATATCTCTGGTGTCTAGTGACTTCATCGAGATCGCACACATGACAAAAATCCTTCATTAAGGGGACAATTCATGAAAACCGGAACTGAATGAACTGCATGCATCATATCAGTTTATTTACATCTATGTTTCCCGTAAAATATAATTCAAACACTATTATGATAGTGTGTTCAGATCCTGGATTGTGTTCAGATCTTGGATTGTGCGTTCAGATCCTGGAAAACCTATATAAGACTTCCATACACTGTAGTTAACATTATGAGTATCTAACACCTAGTTTTTATGGGCTGTGAACTTACAGGGTCAAGTCATATGTGGATCTGGCAGCCAGTTTGAAGAAAATATATACGCAAGGGAAATTATTATGTTGCTTTTAAAAGAATTGAATCCAGGGTTCTATCCCTTACACGTTCGGCTGAATTTTCAGAAATTAACACGTATAGGTTAAAAGGGAAACAAAAGCTCTTAAAAGGACAATTATATATAGAATTAAAAGCTTAGTAGCACATTGGGCGATTTCCAGAAGGTTTCACGTAGGGTCCTTTTTCAAAATATTCGCCTGGAAAGCTCTAAGGTGCCAATATTTTACTTAAAAGCAGATTAATAAGTTATATTAGATATAAAGGAGGGCTTTTGGGCCAGCCGGAGGGTCAAGCGGTCGGGGGGCCTGCGGTCAGCAGCTAGAGGAGCCAGTTAGCCAAAGGTCAGTCGGTTGGAGGACTCCGTTGGGACGACTGTCAGCCGATTGGGAGCTAGATAGTTGGTTGGCAACCATAGAAACAACTGTTTGCCGGTCGGGATCTCGCTTGGTTGTTAGGTCGGTCGAGCCCCTCCCCCTCCCCCCCACACGGGGCCAGCGCAAAACGTGGATTTTACAATGGAGTCTTGCCACTCCCTTTAAAGTGAAATTGAGGAACGACTACAAGCGCATATTATAAATGTATCCATTTTGTCATTAGATATACTGTTGTACTTTGTATTATATGATAGTTCAAGGTTTTCATACTCGCGGAAAGAATATTTATGGGGAAAATACTTGTCTTTGGCTACTGACTGGAAAGACAGTTCTGTGCGACTGCCTGTGTGCTGCAAAGGTTTGTGGTAAACATGCCGCAGCTTTACGGAAAAGCAGCATGATACCTATAGCATGTCGGTTTTGTGGGATTGGGTGCAGGATCAACCCTCGATGTGGAGGAAATGATCTAGCAATGTACTGCTAGACAAGAGAGACGTGCGAGGAAGCGATTTGAGCGAGTGATAATAGAGCTTAAGGAAATTAAATTTCAATTTATACGTTCTTTAAGATTAAAGTACAGTTTGACAGAGCGTGGATAAGGATGCACAGGAGCTTACACTACTACTAGAGAGCCGGGTGATTACATCCGAGACCTATGCAAATCGACTTGCAGTTTTTCGTGTGCCAGACCAACAACCAGTTCCAGCCCAGCAGCCTATTTCGGTACCAAGTCTTAATGTCACGAGGCCTGTTCCACGTGATAACTTTGACGATTTGATAGACGTGCTGCTTAATGATGAGCACCCATTAAAAGCAAATCCAACTGGGCAGCGTGACGGCAATGACGCAAAGAAAACTGAGGCCAAGAAACGCAGGAAATTACCAGCCGTGATAACGCTAGGTACTAGCAAGGCGATTGAAAAAGACTATAGCGGCACGGTGCTAGAAAAACACAGGCTCGAAGCCGACGCTTCTGTATTTCTTAACGCTATGGCGCCAAGTACACAAGTCGCTCTCGACAAGGAACTTAGGAAACTGGATGGTTTGTAGTTTAGCCTCGATTTGATAACACAGCTGGAAAAAGCTGTACTGTACCAGGCCTGGAAAACGTCTACGACCAAAAAGTTGAGCTATCAGACACAATTAAGGTGACAGCGTATTTCCGGAACGCTGCTAAAGCTGTAAAACACACTGATGATATCGAGCAACCGGTTGCCCAATCTAAAGCTACCATACTAAGCCGCTTGGAAGAATACATGCGCCATGGATCTGAATGAGTATTTGATAGCTGTAAAGTGCTTCAACTACAAGTGTTGCAGTACCGCCCGTTTCGCGGCCTGTGCCACATTTCAACACCGAAGTCCATACCACCATGGTCCGTTATCAATGTGAAAAACAACGACGACGGTTGATTTGAGTGGGCCGACCTGTCTGCTATATATCCAGCCGATGAACATGGTTATCAGCCAGTTAAGTACCACCAGTACCTGGCGAGCACATATTTACTGGCATCGACATTCCTGTGAAGGATGTTGATATTGGCAAGTGTCTTTGGCTGGAAACATGGCCTATACCCGCTGCGCATTAGCGAGTCGAAAAACACTCTGCATCATTCGATAGACCTGTTATTGCTCACCAAAGTAGAAAAGAGCCACTATGTCTGGATAAAGAACCCAAGCCGTCTGATGTATAAGCACAGCATACGCAAGGAGAAAACAGCACTTCTGCTGTTGATATTTCCATGTCTTCAGCCCTGCCGACCTATTGGAAGCCCACACGAAAGACAGCTGCGGTACAGGTGAAACGTCCCAGCGTGTGTGCGTATCGGAACCAGGCAAGAACATCCTAGCCTTCCTGAACCACCACTGCTAGATGCGCGTCCTGTACATTATCTATGCAGATTTGAAGGCACTAAACATGACAGTGGAAGGTCCTGCTGGCAATCCGGATAAAAACTGCACGCAGAAAATAGCTGACCAGGTCCCATGTAGCTTCTGCTATATAGTTGTTTGTTGCGACGGCGTTTCCAAAGAGTCAATATTAATCCGTGGCAAAAATGCAGTTGTCATTTTCATCCAGTGCCTTGAGCATGAGAAGGAGGAAATTCAAGAGGAGCTTCTTTATCCAACTGAGATTTTAATGGATGGAGATGACCAGAAGGCCTTCAGGAAGCCACAGTTTGCTGCATTTGTGGCAAGGCACTCGCTCATGGAGATGTAGTGACAACAACAATTACGGATAAGGTGCGAGACCACTGCCATATTTCCGGCATGTACCGCGGCGCAGCCCACAATGCATGTACCCTCAAGCTGCGGATCTACTTAGAAAAATAAAGATGCCAGTTGTGTTTCATAACCTACGCGGCTACGACGGGCACCTTACCATGGAGGCTATGGGAACAGCCTCGTCTGGAAAAATCAGCGCCATCAAAGACAACATGGAGAAGTATATGACATTCTCACTATCGGAGCTATAGTTCATTGATTGTCTCCAATTTATGAACAGAAGCCCGGAAAAGTTTGTAGCTAACCTACTGAAATAGGAGCACGATATCAGTCTGCTTACAAACAAATGCATTTATCAATAAGAATACATGAGCATCTGTGGGCCTTTATACAGCCAACTCAGCCGTGACAGTATATCTGAATAAAACTATAGCATACACAGAGCGTATTAAATACATCTGCCTGCCAGAATATGGGCAGCTACCACGACCTATACCTCAAGACCAATATGCTTCTACTGGCGGACGTGTTTATGGTATTCCGCGACACCTCGCTAAAAAACCACAGCCTCGACCTGGCCCATTACTATAGCGCATTCGAAATGAGCTGGAACGCCCTACTACAAATCAGAGGTATCAGGCTCGAGCTGCTGACAGACATTGACGGGCACCTATCTTTGAGAAAGTCATCAGTAACGGCATTTCGATGGTGAGTCGGTGTCATGCACAAGCGAACAACCCACTGTGACCCGACTATGAGGGCAGAAAGCCTACAAGCTGGATATCCCACCTCGACGCCAAATGACCTGGGATATCAAACCTGTCAGCCAGGGTGAACACCTTGAGCGACCACTCAGGATCGGTAGCCCAACAAGCCGCTGGGATAAAGTACGGTTGAACCACTCCATAATACCCTGCGCACGGTCGTCGCCAGCCTCACCCCGCCTCACTCGCACGCCGTGCTTGGCCAAGAGTTGAGACACGGTGCCCATAAACTCCCGGCTGGGTTCAACCTGCAGCCGATTTGGCCACTTTAGGGAACCCGCTTATAGATACCTCGGCTGTCCGGGAAAAAAAAGCAAAAAATTAGATTGTCGCAGCTAGTTCACAGTTATAATGCTATCAAAATGTATATGTAACAAATTTGATGACAGCGAGCCCTTAACAACAAACATCATTTCGTATTTTTGCTGCTTGGTGAGGGTGTGTACAAGTTAGAAAGCTTTTGTGGACCGTCGTCTGTTTTTCCACCTGTCACCAGGTACATGAGAAGTCTTCTTTTAGTAAAATTGTACTTATTCTGGGATTAGAGTGCGGTTTTGTAAATATTGATCTCCACTGTGTTAATTTAGCATCATACATAGTTTCTGGATCTGTGACTGTTGAGAAGTGACTTCTTTACCTATCGAAGGTATGATAAAATCATAAATCAGTTTTATTGGCCGAAACTTAAAAGTGATGTTTTACTGTAGATCTTGTCGTACTTGTCAAATGGTGGGAAAACCCAATCAGAAGAGATCAAGGATAGTCTGTCTATTCCAGCATTTGACGAACCATTTAGTCTGTGTCGGCCCCTTGCCTAAGACTAAGTCAATATTTTTTAAAAATTTTCCCGGTGCCTGGTAGTAAAAAGAACTGGTGCACTCTGAAGTTTGTAGAAGTACTATATTGTTGTTTTTTGTGTGAATATTTTGTGTAATTCATTTGAGTGTCATTCATAAGACATATTACTACGTGACTTTTATTATTACATTATGATATACATATTTGATTAATATTTAAAAGAAAGCTTTATTACATAAATCTTTATTTTTCTTTTTTAGGGGAGATGTTATGCATGATGCTTATATAATATTATAAATATTTTAGGAAATTATAAATGTTTCTTGACTTTAATATTTGCTTAAACCTTAATGTTAAGTATAATGTTGACATATTTAGCTATTGTCCTTGAATTAGCTTGTTTGCTTAATATTTGAGTTCAAGGACGGTTTTGGCAAACAAGTTTTTTATTTCATTTGAGGTCAGGATTGGTTTTATTTACAGATAAAACCAGAATTTCTTCAGAGTTATTTGTTAAAAGTCGCACACACCATATAATATTCTAGAACATTCTGTCATGTGACTTGTCTTATATTTATATAGCATTTGGTAAACAAGAATCCATTCCAATTTTAAATCTTGTGTTAAAAACATTCTTGTTTTTTAGACTGTTTGGAATCATAGCTGTGCTTTAATCTCGTAATGCTATAATGCCGTAATGCTGTACTGCTGTATACATAATTCGAAAGGAATTATTCAAGGAACATTCATTGGAGTTACCTAAAGTGCTGATTAACCTTTGGATTTAAATATATGACCTTTGGATACCTGTGGACATTTTCAAACATGATCTGGATTACATTATTGGGGTACATCAGGACATTCCAGAATACCCATTCATTCGGAATATTCATTCACTCGGAAGATTCATTCATTCAGAACGTTCAATATTTAAGACCTGTCATTAGGACACATAGGATTATTGAATTATTTGGATTTTAATTCACCGTACTGTAGGTGCCTATTGAATTTTCATTTTAATTATCTAGAAATAAATTGTTTATTGATTTTACATGCATTGTTGATTTCAATTTCTTTCGGTTACATTTTTCTTAGACCATAGAGTCGTAACAGTATAACAATATATATATATATATATATATATATATATATATATATATATATATATATATATATATATATATATATATATATATATATAAATATATACTGAGAGAGAGAGAGAATTCGTTTTTCGCAAATTTTATATTTTCCTTAGTAATGTATTATGGAATGTTACTATATGATCCAGATTTTCATATCCCCAGATTTTATTCTCATAGATAAAATTTGGTATAATGGTGTCACGGAAATGTGTGCACGAAAATACCTCTGCATTATATATGAACATAAATGATGATGGGTTTCGTTGCCGTATACACGGTGTAGAGCTTTAGCCTTTGCAATTTCGCGATATTGTCTTCTGTGCACACACTGCAGCACACACAAAGCGCGGGCAGTGTTGTGTGTGTGTGTGTATGTGTGTGTGTGTGGTACCATGAGTTCTCTGGTCGTGGATTTTACCATAGTACTTATAGTTCTAAATTTATCTATATCAAGAAAATTCAGACAAGACTTGTGAGAAAGCTGTACACTTTACGGAAGGTATCTTCAGCTCTATGGTTTTCTGAAAATGAAAAGCTATGCTTTCTTGCTATCCGTTCTATGTCAAGGAGCATTTTTTATATATCGACTGTTTCGGAATTTATTTTACATTTTCTAGAAAGTCAAACCTATGTGATGCTATTGAATAGAATATAGTCTGTTTCAAGTTAGACATTTTATTGCTGAACAGACAAACTGAAATCAATTATATGCTGTACGCATTAAACGATGAGAAACTTTCGAGTTTTATAATCTAGTGCGATGTTTCTTGTCGGAGACAGATTCATGTACGAACGTCGTTATTATAATAATAATCTTGTACAGTCGTTCTTATGAAAGAAGAATTTAATGTGTAACAAAGTCAGTTCATGTGCATGCATGCGTAATGTATATCACTGTATTCGTACTTAAACACACTCGCATGTATTACAAGGCTGAGTTATTGTACTCCGTGGGGTAGTATAATCCAGATACTGCGGTCAATGGTAACAATAGTTCGAGGGACGATATTGGTTAACTCAGTGTGAGGAGCCAACGGTTCTGGATTAACGGGTCTGCGCGGTAGATAGATTCCTGAGGGATCCTTCAGCAGGCTGGGAGGAGCGGACCACACGAGGTCATTTTTTAACCATTTGTCGGGAGCTGTGGATCGGAAGTAATTATGGTCATCGCCTGGAGGCCACGTTATAGCACACACACACATACACACACACACACATATATATATATATATATATATATATATATATATATATATATATATATATATATCTGATGTTCATGGAGACAAAATGAGAGTTATCTTGAACGGCCTCTCCATCTCTCCATTGTACATTTCTTAAGATTAAGTTATCATGTAAAAGAAAAATGATATCTTTATGTCACTGTTGTACCCCCTCTCTCTCTCTCTCTATGTGCGTGTGTGTGTATGTGTGTGTCTGTGTGTGTCTGTGTGTGTGTGCTCCCGGATTGCCTCTTAGCGCAATCTAATAGAATAAATAATACTATTTTAAAAGCTACATACTTGTCATTAGTTGTGTATTTGTTCAATCTCTCACTATGAAAATAGTAAATATATACATTGTGTCAATCAATGAATAATTAATACAGAGGGGTGACAGCATATAGGATAAGGTAAAATATAACCTTTTTCTTCTCAATTTTTCATATTTTTGTTTTACTGAGATCATTATTCGATGATGAGAAAATAAAGCTGTTCCTAAAATGAGTCTATTCCGTAACTCGTACTCAAATGCCTTGTGGTAAATAGATAGATAAGATACTGCAACAGCAAAAAAAGAAAAAGACAGACAGAAAATCAGATCTATTACCCATGGTGAGTCTCAACAAACAACATTTTTTGCTTTTTACATGAACAAATTTATTCACACAAAACACATTGAGGTGTGCATCACACCTTGATTTAATTGACGTCACACAGAAGAGAATTTCAAATTGAAAGACTCGACTAACTTGTACTTCGCAAAGACTGCGTCGGTGAATTAACGTATTGTCCTACTTGATTGGAACTGAAAAAAGAAACAAAGAAAAACAATGGTTTTCACAGTCACCTATATCTCAAATAACGTTAGAAGTTAGCTATGTGCGGCGATTAGGATCAGACAGAAATAAGTATCATCTTTTCCCTGCGAAATGTAAAAAGCATGTATTACTGACATGTGTAAATTGTTGTGTAGTGATTTTAACAATGAAATCTGGAGAGTGTTAGTAGTATTAACATTTTCCCGTAAAAGAGCTAAACCGAGAATATCCGTATCATGCATTTAGTCAATTGTCAAAGGTTTACAATGTCCCTTTTCGTGACTTCATTGTAAAGAACATGAATATTAGAGCTCACACTAAAATAGGCAAGATATAAACCCATCTTCTATAAATGGGTGCTGTTCCGCGAACGGATTGACCCAGTGTTTTGACCTTTCATTAGAATATATATTAGGACCTAGTCAGTCCGAGGAATGCTAGGTATAATTGTGTAACAATTATGTAAACATCTGAGGTCAAATAAAATACACATTTCCCTGTATGCAAGTACCCTATTAGCTAGTCTTGTTTAACCAGACTCGCACGTGACTCCGAGAGAACTACACCAAACGAAAAAGTCTTTAGATGTTATTATTACCAATAGGTGTCGCTTGTTTATATTTTTCTTTATTTATTTCTGTCCAAGAAACGTACCATCTATATCATTCAGTCCATCAGCTCTATTTGTGTACAGACGATAAATGTAAATGTACTTATTTATGTCCTTTATAGGTGCTGAAATATATTCGCCACCAAGCCTACAATGCCTGCACCTTTATGCTACCAATGAGTCTTAAAATCGAACGATCAGGAAGATTTTCATGCACCAGCGAAGAACTGTACCACTGGTACAGATGATATGTTGTCGGTCAAACAAAAAGCACTGTACATTCTTAATTTCAATCTTTTGACTAGTCCGTCAACCAAATGGCTATTTTACCATATTTTTGATAAGCTGGCATTGGAGATTGAAATAATTTGTATAAACATTTACCAGACTCTCGCTCTCGTGGACCTCTCAGAGACACGCAAGAGTCTGGCTTAATGACATAAAGTGCTTTCCCCTACAACACGATGGCGAGTTCGAATGTTCTTTGGAACTTTTAGTTTAAAATCTGAATAGATAACACTGGTTCAAATTTAAAGAAGTAAATTTCTCTTCAATTCACTTTCAAATGCAAATGCTAGTACCCTGGAATAGAGAAAGCTTCAATATCGGAGTCTATACGTCTCTATATACAAGCGATTTCAAGTGACCATCAAAGGCCCTAATCTGCCGGTCAATTACTAGTATTGTGTTGTTCAATGTTGGATTCCCATTATACAAGCATAACTATGGCAAGTTATGCCTGCATATTTACAACAGATTACAGAAAACACCATGATTATATATATATATATATATATATATATATATATATATATATATATATATATATATATATATATATATAGAGAGAGAGAGACAGAGAGAGAGACAGAAATAAAATTCTCTAACCTATATGATAATATTATTTATTCGTATTTAAAAATACCGTTAATAATATCAAACATTCTCCAGTAGAATCCAGGGACATCACATTCCGTTATAATAACTTCTATATACCTTGATTTCTGTAGTAGGAATCCATATTTTCTGTGTACTTAGATGAGAATTAATTACTGGGTCGACATGTGGGTATGTCTGCTTCGCACGAATGCCTATACCACCAACTTTAGCATCATTTTTTGGTGATGTGTGCATGATTGAGATGGTATAGAGGTTGGTGCTTAAAGGCAAGGCGATGGGTGCCATAACGCACGGATCTGGGTTAGAATCTCCGTAGAGTACGAATTAAAATTATCTAGCCTGTATGATAATATTATTTATTTGTATTTAAAAATTCTGTTAATGTTATCAAGCGTTCTCCTCTAGAATCCAGGGATAGCACTTTCCATTCTGTTTGGTGTATATTTATATCTGTAATTCTCTCTCTCTCTCTCTCTCTCTCTCTCTCTCTCTCTATATATATATATATATATATATATATATATATATATATATATATATATATATATATATATATATGAAATGTATGAGGCTAGTGGAATAATTTATACATTTGCGAGCCTTAGCGAGCGAATGTATGAAATTATCCGACTAGTGTCGTTAATATCTTTTGTAATAAGGACAAATGTAAGATTTTAGATATATTTATCTCATGACGAAAAATTCTGAGTTTATTTTACGAAAACGCACAATAGCGAAAGCGAAATTACTTTGTATCTCATTCCAATGCCTCTGTTATAATGCTTTTCGCTTGCATCACGCCATGATGTCAGGGCTGTAACTATACGTGCATCGTATATATACATACATACATACATACACTTACACTTACAAGATACATGAACGATATATAATAACAAATTATTTAGTATGATTAAAGGAGAGTTAGTATACTTACGTTTTGAAACGCATTGCCCGTCAATACACCACTGTAAAATGTGGAAATTGGAAATAAGATAAATCTATGTGTGTATGCATACACATATGAGAGAAAATAGTCAAGAAATATTAATATTAGCACATCTTCAACGCAGAAACAGTTAAAGAACATGGGTATGTTAATATAAATTTAATGTTATTGTTGCGTTTGTAATGTTTAAGAGATCAAAATTTTTCCAGTCTTAGGCAAATGGCAGCAAAATAAAATCTCACAAGTACTATAATTATACACTAAATGTAATCAATTCGATTTCACTAATGACATAATTATATTTAATTATATACGGGCACACCTATCTATTACATGTGCATAACGTATGCTTTATTGTTACTTACTGCATGATACATGGCTGCATTTGGTATATGTTATTTTGTCCTTTAACATCCCTAAGTCAATACAAAACAGTCCTTGTGAATCAGCATGGCCTAGATTTACTTCTAAGAAGTGTGCGTTTGGACTTAATTAATGCAGAATACAGTTCTAAAACTGTAATAAGATCTACGTACAGCTAAACATTAAAATTATCCTACGCACATGTACTAAGTAGGCCATAATGGATTTTAAGTACTATAGGTATATGTAATGAATACGCCATAATATTTGAAAGGAATTATATGTGTGTTTAAACATACCTCTATTGAATGCACTAATAATTTAATACTTTTCTATTCGAGGCTCCCACATTGCTCAAATTCAGCGTATGAATCATTTAAATATTTTCTCAGGAAAACTACATACATCATTTTTACTGCCACAAGGAGTACCATTGGCAGCAACTAAATTGGTGCATGATTCTATTTGTGGGTTGTAGCACTGCAAGACTCGGCATATCTCCACTGGGTCTGTACTCTGGAGAGAAATAAAGAAAAATAAATAAATAAACAAGTGCAGCACATCTACGACTGCAGTTAAGATTCACTGTTGCATGCATCTAACCACCCCATCCTCCGTAATGCAAGTATATTACAAGATAGGACGAGCTGTTTTGCAGTGGTCGTATGCACGGTTTCTCTCTCTCTCTCTCTCTCTCTCTCTCTCTCTCTCAATGCTTTTTATTTGTAATCTGCAGACTCCGCATATTAGCAATGCATATTTTCTCTGAAAATAAATAAATACATAAATTATTCATTACAATTTACATCTAACCGCTAACCCTCTCTAATACTAGTTTAATAAGTACCACGCCTCTCTACCGTGTGCTGCCTCTGATTTGAATGCAGACGCAAATCTTCCACAGGATTTCTTTTTGCGAAAAGGTCGAAGGTCGAAAGTCTGGATACTGACTGAGCGTGTGTAGATTCTGTTCGGCATTAATATATTTATCATTGGCTTTGGAAATTACTACAATCCTTCAACAAAACCATTGTTGTATTGTGGGTTTTTTAACATGATTTTGATATTTTGTGAAACTCTGTAATAATAATAATAATAATATTAATAATAATAATAAATATAGCTACTTCCATGGGTCACCTCACTAATTTAATTACATATCTCCTTTCTGGACTCTTATTACCTTAGGCCCACCCCCCACCATGACCCAGTGGTCGTAATAAAAAACAAGTTATATATATATATATATATATATATATATATATATATATATATATATATATATATATATATATATATATATCCTCATGCTATGTGTACTTTTACTTTGGCCCCATCCTCCAGGACGCCAGAGTACAGACTCAAATACTATACCACTCGTGACGACAGTTGTCATCGCCAACCTAAGCATTAAGTTTGGTGAATCTCTACAAAGAAGCGATAGAGTTGAGGATAAAGCGATATAAATTTATTATTGAGAGTTTTAAGTTATGATTAATGGTAATAACGAAGGGAATGGAAGATCTACAGCAGACGGAAACGTGTCTCTAGCTCGCATCTTTAAGGTATGGATTGATTTTACTTACGCTGCACTTATACGACCGTTCTCCGAAAGCAATCTGGCATTGTTGATTCGGACTGTACATTTGACCAGGCTTAAGTCTGTTGTGATAATTGTACTCCTGATTGTCATAAAAAGTAGCCTCATCTAGAACACAAGATCTGAAATGACCACAAAAAACCAAAATATAGTACACATTTAGTGAATTTAATGATTTTTATTTTACTAGTGAATGTTCCTAGATTACGTATTAGCTGGACAAGATGCTCGAGTATGATACCCGATATATTGTGGGATGGGGCGAAAAGGGTATTGGTAGATAAATTTAGGACGCATTATCGACTGAGTTCTCTCTGTCAATATCATTTAAGCTCCGCCCCATCCCACCACAAAGTACCTGGTATCACACGAGAGAACAGAGTCTAAATTATTTATTGTATGAGCCTGACGTTCTCTCTGATTCTAGTATAAAACAGCTCTATTATTCTTCCATTGTCACAAATGTTTCCCTTATACGCCTCTTTTCCACACCCGGTTTCTTATTTTCTTCTTCTTCTTCTTGTTCTACTTGTTCTTGTTCTTACTTATTATCGTGAAATCCACCAAGATAAACTTTACTGCAGCCAATCATATTCGACTACTCATATCAGCATTGGTCCTTGTTTGTGCTACATATAGTATTTGAATGAGTTAGTTTTGTACAATTTATACTTGGGAAAAAGTGTGCAAAATATGTAAAGCTGAATGCCGACGATTGTACCAGTAACTTCTTCATTTCTTGCATGGAGTAATACTTCAGAAGGATAGTGGTGCTTTCTACTTTTCTTTTCTTTTTTGTGGAATGGGGGGATGGGCGACATTTCATTCCTTTTTGTATTTTCCCAATTTGATGTTGTCTTTCACTGTTCTTACACAGAGCGGCACGGTACATACGAGGGATTTTCTACGTTTACCTTTTTATTTTATTCGCTAAATTAATTTAGAAACTTTACTGCCTCTCTTTCACTCAATGTAATCTATATCCTTTCGGCCGGAGACTGACGTCAGTAATCAACATCGTAGTTGGTCACACCTATCTGCCAAGTATATGCTAAAACTAGAACACGGCCTGTCAGCAAGGAACCAGAAATTAGAACACGAGAAAGATCAAGCGAGCAAGCCTCCTTTATATAATAATATGCTGTACTATAAACTGGTTTCGAAAACTTTTACACATTTTTCACACCGTTTGAAATGGAGACATGGAAAAGTCACACTCTTGCACACAAAGTTAATTCAGATCATTCACCATTTATTGAAACATCCCATTCTTTTCCGATTTCACTTGCATTCAAACTTCCTGTTGAAAGGTTATCAAGGCATCTCATATTCATGCAAAATTAATTGTATCTAAATACAGATTATATTGACATGTAAGATTTAATTGCCTATAGGATAGCAGAAAATGTCTATCTGAGCAATCGCTCTTCTGCTGATTATCTCTTGAATTACTTGGCTGATAAAATCTTATTGTGAATTTTGTCTTGTTTTCCAAATATTTTGTTTACTTTTTACTCGAAATAAATTATAAAGGTGAAGATTTTAATCCACTGAAGTGAAATGTTTGTCTTTATTCTTTTGGCAATCAGTGAGTTTACCACTGCCGGCGCATAATTATTTCGTATGCTAAGATACTTATATCAAATGCTTTAAAAATTCGTCAAAAAAAGTTAAAAATCAGTTTTCCGATTTGGTTGAAAAGTTGGAGGTAAAAGCAACAGGACAGAGACTTTCACCGCCTGAACTATGGCGACTTTCCATAAAGGAAATCATGTAGCCAAAAGACATGACAGAACTCCATCATAACTCATTCTCAGGAGCTTGACGTTCACTTTTTTATATTCTCGGATAAGTGCCGTAGACTTGACTGCATTTGTGAAATATTGGATATTTTTATTTAAATATATACTGGGCGTCAATGCTTACTTGACAGCGAGGTTTGTTTCAATTTTTTCGATTGAACACTTAGAAAACGTCCATGGATTGGGGTTGTATCGTTGACCCGGGCTGAAACCCAAGATGTAGGGGTTCATGATGTGATGATCCATCGCTGAGCAACTGCTTGCCTTTTCACTTCCGTCATGACTGGCACCAAGGCTGAATAAATAATTAAATAAATGCATAGATACATACATACCTCAAACAAAAAAGTATACCCAAAAGAGAATAAAATCATAACTATTAAGAGTGATTTAGGAATCATGTCGTCGCTTTAACGATCTAAATAAAAGGTCTAGCGTTCTGAAGAATGGTTAAACCGCCTCGGACCTTGTGGATTTATTCAATATTTTGTTCGAAATGAAGTCGCCTTATTAATTTCAACATATACCTGAAAATATTGTTACGACTAATCTGTTTTTTTTTCTTTTTCTTTTTCTCTTTTTCAAATTTGCTTTATCCATCTCATGATAGCAATGGATCTTTTCACCACTCTATGAGTGCCTTTAGATGCTTTTGTAAGTATGCAAAATCAATGTTCCGATTTAGTTAAAAAGTTGCAGGTAAAAGCAACAGGACAGAGACTTTCACCGCCTTAACTATGGTGACCTTCCATGAAGGGAATCATGTAGCCAAATGACGTGACAGAAGTCCATCATAACTCATTCTCAGGAGCTTGACGTTTACTTTTTATATTTTCGGATAAGTGCCGTAGACGTGACTACATTTGTGAAATCTTGGATGGTTTTACCTACATTTATACTGGGAGAAAATACTTACTTGAAAAATATGTAACGACAAGTTTTAACATAAAATAAGCATTCAGATACTAGCAGCCAGTTAGTGAGACGGATATATATATATATATATATATATATATATATATATATATATATATACATACATATATATATAAATAGATAGATAGATAGATAATGGTAACGTTTTTCAGAGTAATGCATGTGGTTATTACCTTCAGAATGAACAGTCTACAAAGTAAACATGTGACTTACTTGTGTCCGAGCTCATGGGCGGCTATGTGCATTGTGGTAAAGTAGTCTCGTTCTTCAACAATGGCAGTCCGGTAGTTAGTGCATACTGATTTCAGATATGACAGGCCTGAAAAAAGAAATGATAACATTTATGTTCAGTCACTGATAGATTTCTTTTCCACCCAGATTGACATACCCTGAAAAGTGTGTCCGACATGTATGAGAGTATACGTGACGTGATCATAACTCTTATGATTTACTGGAATTTCCCTAAAATTTTCAGAAAGACATACAAATATACTGAACAATCACCGAAAATGCTGGTATCAGATTGGAATTTACATTTTTTTCACAACTAATAAATGCATGAGTATGAAATTTTAACGACTGTGCAGTTAAAGACTTTTTAAATGTTTTTTTTTTCCCTCCCCACTGAAGATCAATTAAACGAAATTTTTACGCAACTAAGGAAGATTTTGAAAAATAATTGGAATTCTCACATCGCACTGCTGGCCATCTCGGATCATTTTTCACATATTACAATAGGCTTTTAATATACGCAATGTCTTTGACGCATCTTTTTATATACTCTTAAATACTTGCGTCTTTTTGATGTATATCAAAAAGACTTCAGAAAAGCATTGAATTTGCAATGGAATTGAATTCTGCCATTCTTGTCTTGTGGAAGATGCTCTCTCTCTCTCTCTCTCTCTCTCTCTCTCTCTCTCTCTCACACACACACACACACACACACACACAAACACACACACACACACACACACAAACACACACACACACACACACACATATTTTACCTGCTGTTCCAGATGAACTGGGTGTCCCTTTGTAGAAATTGTACCTCGTGACACACAAGTTGAAATTAAACGATGTGATTGTTTTTCTCTAAATGAACAAAATAAACATAGTTTGATTTAATAACAATACATATATCGCATAGTTTAATTTCAGACATACAAAATGACGCATAACAAGACACCACACCACTATCAATAGGCAAATCAGTTGCTATTTGAGCCAATTGTGATTTCTGTGAAAATCGTTCGTATTTCCTCCTTTTCTTTGTTTGTCATTTTATTCCATTTTCTCATCAACCGCTTAGAGACATGCCCACACATTTGTGGTCTTTATTTGATTTTACGATCCATTGTCACTGGCATTAGACGACTGAACTCTGTTGTAAATGTTGGGACGGAGGCAGAAACTTAGCTCTCTTTAAGGCAACTTAATCTCTGCTTCTGTGATTGTTAGAGAAATGTGTGAGTATCAGGTGTAATGATTTGTTCTTTTGTTTTCTCGTTTCTTTGGTTGTTTAAATTTGATATTTCTATGGAAAGTTGTGTATAATGGACGAATAAACTATCATCTATTTCAAATCAAGAAAAATTAAGATGAATGAGTGACAAGCTAAATAAAAACAAAAGAAGATTGTCAACTAAGCTAAGGATAAGAAGAAAAGAAAGAAACTTTAGTGCACACAGCTTACCAGTACCTCGTCCATAACCCATTTGTGCACAACGTTCCACCAGCTTGGCTGGTTTCAAACCAATTTTGCAATGTTGTTTGTCAGTGTTTCATTACACACACACACACACACACACAGATGCATTGTTATTTTTCGAAAGTAATGGGTCAAATTCAAGGCTAAAAAGAAACTAATATTTTATGACAGATCGTACAAATTGTCTTTGAACTGGCTTTCATCACAATTGGAGTGGTAAAACATGTAAGGAAACTAAAATATTAAGCTGTATTCATAACATAACATTGGGGGCTTTTGGGTGTTTTTTGGGGAGAAAAAGTATAATTGAACAAAATAATGCACACTTTCAAAAGCAGAACTATACACTTACCCGGAAATCATCATGGCGTGATCATAGTCGGATTTTGATGGCATTCCAGGAGTATTCATGACCCAGTCTGTGAAATCTGACAGGTATGTCTCATCAATGTACAACTCTCCATTCTTCCTGACTGGTTTCACATTTTTGAATGGTGCTGTGGCATCTGTCTGTATAAAAATATACATCAAAATATAGAATGTGTTCTACAAACCATTATTGTATAAAATAAAGGATTTTCTTCTTGCGAGCTATTCTTGCTACTACTACCGCAACTAGACACAAATTAGACGTTTTCTTTATCGTTATCTGAATACTACTACCAGTATTCCTACTCCTACTACTACAAGTGCTACTACTACGTTACATATATGTGTACATACATGAACAGAGACAGACTTACATGTCATTAAAATACTACTACTATTTTAGCAATCAATATATACAAGGAATTCACTGATTCATAATTGTAATTCTTGGAGTTTAGGAACATGAGATGTTGAAACGCTCATGTCAATCTTAGGACAAATCATGTCAAACGTTTCACGTGCCACAGTATTTCATTGAAGGTAAACTGACGGTCCAATGATTTGATTGTTCCATGACTTAGAAATTTTAAACAAATCTTCTATTTGTCAAAGCAACAAAACGAATTAGATGCAATTACAATGTAGTAGACATGTGCAATATAAAAAGTAAGAGAGCCATTAGATTTGGAACCCAGCGCCCTACTTCCCTTTTTAAAATATGTATATGCTTTAAAACGATTTAAAAGTACGTTGTAGACAAGAAAGTCCAGCAAGATAAACATAACTTTATTCAAATGTGCAGCACTTAACAATACCGTTTTTCATGCCGAAATGATCGTAAAATGAGACGCAAAAACCATTTCTTCCCCGGCTGTGGCATTTCGCTGTTCTTTCAGTCACTTTCGTGGAATTCCCCAAAATACATAGCACGAAAACAAGTATATATATATCACATAAAGTTTGAGACATTGTGATGTTATATTGCTACATTAGTTCGTGATTTTTATTTTTGGCATGTAAGAAAAACTGTTTGTTTTTGTCTGTGTCTTACCTTGGCAACGATAAATCCCTTGAGCGTGATATAAATGGAGAAAGAGCGGCCTGTGATAGTTTTATACCGGAGGTCGACCTAAATACAATATAGTTCAGAGTATATATATATATATATATATATATATATATATATATATATATATATATATATATATATATATATATATATATATGTGTGTGTGTGTATATATAAATAAGAGAAAGTTGGAAGGAGTATTTTACTTTCCTAATATGAGATGATGTCCATAATTAACTGACAACAGTCCCTTACAAATTAAAAAATAAACAAGATGTGGATATTTGGAGAACAAGATTAACAATGCAAATTTTGAAGCTATATCATATCGTCATACATAAGATATAAATGCATGATAACTGTACCGAATGGGTGTAAAGAATAAATACCTATGCACAAAAATACTTTAGATTAGAAAAAGAACGTTACAAATACAAACTGCTGAAAAAACTACTTACACCATTGAAAACTTGTGAAATGTATTCTCTCAGCCGCTTCATGGCGTTCTCGGTGCTGCCTTTGGCAAGAGAATTAAACCTGCAGATACAAAGATATTTAGTGATGGTTTGTCTCATACACAACTATTGATTTTTTGTATAAACATTTTTATCAATATCAAGTCATCACCTCGTCGAAAATGCTTTAATTTACTTGCAGTTGTTTTGTATGACGGAAGTAGAAAATGTTTGAGAAAAAACTAGATGTTAGCCTTTCCAGCGTATAAGATATATTTTCTTTGCTGAGCGCTTAGCGTGTCGGACTTCCAGTTGGTACGTATGTATATGGTTTAAAGGTACATCAGCAAAATATTGGTTATACAGTGTCGAATAAGTTTTCGTATGCCCATAAGATCACATATAAAGGATTAACCAGCACAAGCAGTGGGGTTAGAGAGGACGAGACCGGTCATCGTAGCCCATTACGAGAAAACCGCGAGACCACTTGTAAATGTATAGATTACCACAATCTTGTATTAAGGTACGAGAATACTCTGTCTGAGACCATAATGTTATTTCATAGTTAGATGATTAATACTTCATAACTACTCAAAATACATTCTAGTTTCTAGACAACATTATATTCTCATGATTGTGCATTTAATAGAGGACAACAGACAAAGCTATACGGGCCAGATGAAAAAATCTTCTAGAAAATATCGGTGACATTAATGTCAACATTTTATATGATACCAACACAATAAATGAAATTACTGTCTTTATTCACTTTATATCAAGTCCATACTACATCATATTTAATTCGTGCAACTAACATTAAATATAGGACTTCAAAGTGTGGGGCATACAACAACACAGAAGATGGATAGAAAATCGATAATGAAAGCTCAGAGCAGCGAAAGCAAACAATTACTAGCAATTACAGTGTTAATAAATTAGTTTGATAGCACAGACGCTATGATTGTTGGGTTTCTAAACCAAATGTTGGTGGTTCGAATCTCGGCAGGGTATGAAATATTTTGTATAGGGTCGAACAAAACAGTGTTGTAAGGCACAAGTGAAAATCATAACATGATTTAGATAGGAGTGCTACGTCCAAAAAGACATAAGCAGGGATTTAGCACACAAGTGAAAATCATAACCTGATTTTGATTGAGTGCTAGGTCACATAACACACACAAAGTGATTCAATACGTACGTGCAAAGCATATAATGATTTCAATATGAGTGCTGCGTCATATACATAACACAGATGTAGAGACATAATACACAAATGAAAATCAAAACATGATTTCAATATGAGTCCTACTTCCAAGAACACGTACTTGTACACATAAAGGTTATGTATTGACATACACAAAATAGTTAAAATATATATTCACAGTAGTCCATGTTACAGTGTAGACAGCTCGATAGACGCAATGCCCGAAAATGACTCAGATGTAACATTTCAAATGTTTAAAATGTATAAGCATCAATTTAAAGTTCCGTATGTTTCTTACTGCGGTTGTGAATGTGTCATCGTACCGTAGACGAAGTGTACGTGCTGCGCACCACACAATTGTAATAGTTATATGCAACAGTCAGATGTTCCTTCATAAGTAATACACATCAATTGTTTACAGAACAACTCGTTGCATTATCTTACAATTGGTTAGGTAACATCGCAAAATTAGAGTACAACGATTTAAGGGCGACAAATGCAAAACCCATTGTATTCAGGGAGAGGTCGAAGACATTTCAACTCAAGAAGTACATCCGGTATCTGTGATAAAATAAATAATGACAAACTTTGCTATCATTATCGCTTAACATGCAAATATAGAGGGGCTGCTCGTAACGAATTGAATTTCAATTTCAGATATCAAAGATATATACCTTTATTCATTAATATCTTACGGTTTTGACAATCATCTATTTAGCAACATGATTGTAAGAAATTATCCATATGAGGAAGTAAAAATAATATCGAATATAAAAAAATAAGCACATTCAAAGTTTATTTATTTCGTACAGTTTCAAAGTATTTACAATCTATCTTTGTGCATTGTCTATGGTTAGATTCTCAGTGAAGATAGTTTTCATTGGGATTTTTCCTTGCCCAAAACCGATTATTTTTTTCTAAAATTACAAGGTTGTACTTGAAAAGTTATGATCACCCATACTGATATATAAACATATATACAACTAAAATCTAGTCTAGTTAGGTGTGTTGCTTTCTTTTCTACTTCACCAAGATTCCCACATTCATTAATTAGAAACAAAGTATTTGCACCTTGATAAATATCAATTACTACCTCAAACAACCTATCCAATTTATTTTCTGGATATTACCTTTACATCTTTGAGTAACAAGTTTATATCATAAGTCTTCTTGCACAGAAAAGTTGTTCAGATTATAACTATGTAAGTGACAAAAATCTTCGTATAATTAATCACTCTACAAATTATGCTATAGGGTTCTTTGAGATACATCTATACATGCATGAAACACTTGCTTTTGTATCTGTTTTAGATTGTTCAACTTCAGCGTGTAACTGTTGTAAAATTCACTTAATCTAACATCTTTTATCATTCTTAATTTATCAGTCAAATATTGAATAGATAAATCGTAAGTTCTTTTCATAGATTAAACCGTGCTCTCATTTATATTCATTTACTTTTAGACGTCGTCTATATTGTTCATAATCTCTGTTAATTCATTTTTGTTCTGCAAACTCTGACACCGTTTTAGAGTTCGCCGCTATATTTTGTTTAAACCGGTAATTGTTTCTAAAGTAATCTATTACTTTCTTAATTTGTCAATCGTTATGTTGGAATTTATTATTCAAATCTCTATGCAACTGTTATAGTAAAGACTGTAGATTATTTCATTCGTCAAGAGATTCTTTTTTATTTCCCCGATATCACTTCCCAACAAATCTATCTCAGCGTTAATCATGTGCTCAATCGGTTGAATATATTTTCTAACGATAGGTAAATCATCTGCATTTTCTCTTACTGTTTCCAAGACTTGTATAGCAGTACATGAAATATTGAATCTCGTTCTGAACAATTATTGTGTATCTTACATTTTTTCTTCTGATCTCATCAGTGTGTTTTGGCAATTCTGTGATTTTATTAGCTCTTTCAGTATTACATTGTTTTATAAAGGGGTTAAATTATTGTCTACATCTTGTATCCACTTTCTCAAATCTTTCAACTTATATTCATCCAAAGTTTAAAGCATTTGAGTGTTAAATCGTTTTTTGCATACTTTATATTAGCTGCATCTAATTTGTTTATACTGAATATACTAGATTGGTAATGAGGTTATTGTTGACGTTTACGTCAGTGTTACTTACTTGACTTAGTGCTGTATTATTTTATCAGTTCTAGTCACAATGTTTAAAGATGAGAACTCAGTAGGACCTCTGAGAGATATCTCTCCAATCATTATATACATGATCTATGCTATTAACTTTATACTGGAAACATATGTTACAGGCATACTGTTGAAATCTAACTTTCCCACCTTCATCTCTAAGGCCGATATTCAATCTTTTAATTGTAAACCTTTTGTAAATATTTGTCATGGCCTTTAACATTTTATAATACAAAGGCTTCTTGAAAAACAATGTTAACTGGCATAGACTCAGTTAATCAAAAATAATAGTCGTTATAGTCATTTTTGGTGTCATTAATTTGGTCGAAGAAATTATGTTTTGGGGTTTTAGAAAGCTGTATAATTCTCTGGATATTGAATCCTAACAATTGTTCTTTATAGTTGGTGATATGCGCAGTGCAATTGTTATTCACAGTTATTTAGCTTTTAACGTGTGTTTCAAATATTCAACATCAATACTTTCTTCGCGGTCACCATTAGCAGTCATTTAATCTTTGACTTTTTCATATACATTTCAGGCTTGTAATAACCATCAGGAATTTAAAACAGTCCTGGTTTCATTCTTGTGATTGCTGTAAATGAATATGTTGTTTTTTGTTCATCTACAATGAAATGGATAGTTTGCCAGTTCAGTTATAAATTGTACTTGCAAAATATATTTTTCTTTCAGGAGCTGTTGATAGTAATATGCCTCTATTGCTTTGTAATTGCTGCACAGTTCATTTATTTAGCTATAAAGTTCAACTTATGCTGAACATTTTTAAAGGTGGAATTAGCACAGCCAAGACTGGTGCATTTGACCCATACTATCACCATTAAAGTTATTCCATTTCATCCGGATTTTTTGTAAGTTTTTCCAGTCTTTTTCTATTTTGTTCCTCAAATATTTTTTTTCCTGATTGCGTTTTAATAAATATATTTGCATTTTGTTTTGATTATCAAAACAAAAAAACTCATCATGGATGATGTCGTTATGCAGAACCGTATCTTGGGAAGAGTAAGTCAGATGCTGAACAACAAAGCTGTACTGTTCTCCATTCGGGAGACCTTATAACTATACTGAAACTCAATTGTTCCTATTCAAGCCACTCAATAATTTTATATCTCTTCTTAAAAATTGTCATATATTAAAACCTTTTAACGAATTATCTTATCATTCAGGTTTCAAACAATTAACCTAACTGTTGTACTAAATCCTGTGAAGGTTAGTGAAACAATGATAGCAGTATCTATTCCCGATAAGCACATACCAGCTGCAGATAATTAAATGTTAGTTGAAATTGTTCCATACCTACCTCTTATCATGTTAAAAGTTTGCATACGTTTTCTTTCTCATGCCTTTATACTGTTCAATCCCCTTGATACAAGAAATTTTAAGATTTGTATCTTTTTAGCAGACGTTGTTGTGTTTTTATCGATGTATTTTCTTTAATTTACCTAACAATGAAATGTACTCGTCTTACCTAATCATATTACTGAGCAAACACTTTTTTCAGGTAAAAGTCCTGGCAGTCGATTCTTAACGGCCTACACAAAATTAGAACGATTAGCTGTACAACTTCTTTAATATCCAATGTTGATGTTGGACCAATTTCGTAAACTTTTATAAGCATTATATAGACAGCGCGGTAAGAACAGATTTATATCTTAAATGCTGCACGTCAAACAGATTTAATTATGTGTTTGTGTCAGTCAAAATTGTAGTATGCATTAACCGGAAAACATGGCAAACGTCATCTAAGACATAAATCATTTCTGGTATTGGATTGTATGTAGACAAACCCTAGTTATCTCATACCTATAGGTGTCCAGTGAGAATAAAATTTTGCTGAGACTTAGTTGGTTGTTCATTGTTAATTTCAATTTCTTTTTATAACAGGATGTTGAAGTATCTGTGAAGAAATATTGTTACTTTTTGACCAAATGAACTAGATTCCTAAAACAGCTATACAACTACCTATCAAATACTGCCTATCAATTAATAAACTGTGCAATTTGAATTTGAATTTGTTTCCTTTCCTTCACGTAGTTATTTTGAATAGTCTTTTGCATGTTGACTTATATTGTTCTTTCTTTTCCCTTTCGGCTTTGGGTTTTTTAAAATTCTTGGGAACTTTTTCAAGTTGTCTTTGAAGTTTAACTCTCCGTGGATGTTTTTCTTTGTGAAGCTACCTTTTCACTTTTTATCCTAACCTTAGAATCATCTTGATTTATATCTTGTTCACATTCCATTTATTTTACAAGGATATTTCTTAGAGTGATCAACATACAAATTTAAACAAAGGTTTATTGCACGTTGCATGTTGACTTACAGTGTCACGTACAAATAGTGAAAAATAATTTGAAATGTAATTTTTATATATAAAAGCAAGAACTCCATGACATGTTCAAAATGTGAAGAATAAAAGACATAACTGAGTTTTACGGAGCTAACGGCTATTATAAACCCTCTAGGAAGACATACAACAAGTACGTGTCATGATGAAAATAAAGGATACTTTCACAAATATTGAGAAGAAACGAAAGGACACTATAACGAGTATTTTAGACAAAGGTAACACATTGATTAATACTCATTTGGCTAGAAGTATAAAATCTATCCGCATGAAGATATAATATTTAATCAGACATGCCATTAAAGATTGTTAATTGTTCAATTGATTACCTTAAATCATAGATTGATAAACATCATTAACCTGAATGTGTTTGTGAAGAGGATCTAAACATAGATCGCTCTATTCCAGGTGAATTTGTTTTATTTGTTTGATCCAACACAGCAGAGAAAATGTTTCCATTGAACAAATACGAGGTACATGATAACCAGTAAAAACAAGTCTAATAAAGACAAAATTTAAATTCACAAAGTTTATAATCATGTAGATCTTCTAAGTGATTTTGAAGCGCAAATTCTAGAACGTTTAAGTGATATAACAAGGAGGGTACCACAGTATGATCAAAATAATTAAATTTGAGGACTTATTCGTAAAGTCGAGTTATAAAATGGTTTGGATTTTATACGCAAATATGCAACAGATATGTATAGAAATAATAAGGGTGATGTATGCATTATATCCACAGTAAGATAAAGCAATTTAGTTCATTTAAAAATTACTTAAAATGGTGGACAAAAAGAACTGTTATCTTCTGTCACACAAGAGAGAAAGTCAGGAGGATCGAGTTATATCAAAGATTTAAATCATGTCGATTTAGCAAACCGACAAATTGAACCTAATTCTACCAAAACAGCTGAATTTCAGAATAGATTAAATCGAGTTAGAGACACAGAAGAGACGGTACAGTAGACGAGAGTGGATGGAGTATGTATGTGTCCTTTAACCGTCCGAGAGACGTACATCATTGCCAGGCATTACAGGAGGACAATCGTCGCTTTCTCGAAGATACAAGCCTTGTCGCGTACTGACATCGTAATCAAAATTCTTCTTCTGCACATAATTATTACCCAATTTTGTCTTCTACAATTTCTTGTCGTACTGTCTCGGATTGTTTATCAGCCTTTGGAATACGTTTCTTTACCTCATCGGTATTGATGGTAGAGTTCAACCCAAGTTTAAACGAGGCACTGGAGTTATATAAATCGTTGTTGTATCCAACGATACTGATAAGTTGTCATTATCATGTCACTGGGTAATAAAAAGACACCTCCAGTCCCATCAGCATTGTCCAATTTCGCTTTTGAATCTATTATGTATTGTTGGAAGTTTACCATGATGTTTTCATCGGTGTCATAACCTTATTTTCCTTATATTAATAGCTCCATTATCTTTTCAACAGTGTCTGATACCGTCAAAACATGCTGTATAATTCAGGTTATGTTTTGTACAGGTGTACCTAATATGTAGATTATATAAGACCTAATGGTTTGATTTAACCTTGGAATACCGTGATCTGTCAGGCCAATACTACCTTGTTGAAAGAAGTATGCCCGACCTGTTGGGAAGTTGTTGGTAGAATCAAAAAGGTACACCGAAGTTGCACTATTTTATGTGTGCCATTATCATTATCTTTGCTTGCCTTGAAATTCATTTAATCAGCTAACAACATTCTCTAGTATTCAACAATATCAGGTTGATATCCCTAATGTCTAGGTGTAAGCTCCCCAAACCCTGATTTCAGTAGATTGGTCTTCTGGCCTATTACCTTTCAAGTATTTGTTTTTTCATAAGTATCTGTAGTCATGATGTGTTAGAATTTCATCATTATTCCATATCGCATTAAATTGTTTCATGCATATACTATTGTTTTTGTATTAGAATGGAAAACAATTATCTATATTCAGAGAGCAGTTTTCGCACCTGCAGATAGACATGAAAATTGTTTAGTGATTTAGTTAACTTTGGTATGATTTTTTCCATCAGATGCCAGTAGAAAATATCACAATCAGATGTTACCATCATCCACACTGCTCAGTTTAGTTGATTGTGCCTCAGTTTCATATCACTCTGTGATCTGTATCTTTTAGCAGTGTCATCACTGTCAAATTTTAAAGTAGAGAGATAAAAAGATTGAGTGGCTTGAATAAAAACAATTGAGTTTCAGTACAGTCAATCTTTATCTCATTAAATAGTAATATACTACCAGAGCGCACTGTAGCGTTACACTGAGTTAAAGGACAATGGTAAAGTGCTGTACTATTTATTTTATTGCAATCTGAAGTCTATTTATCTATGATAAATGTTTTGTTTTGCTAACTAACAAATTAGTATGCTGAACAATGTTCACCTATACTTCGTATATGAAATTCACATTCTCTTGTAAATACGTGGAGCTTGTATTTTATTTACTATTTTTCCACATTCTCATGTGTTGATTTTTCTTTCTAATCTTTTCATTTAATCTATTATAATACCAGGTTATTCTCATTTCGTTCACACCATGTTTACATCTGTGGTATTTTTTTAAAATTATTTTTTTCATTTACTCTATCATTTTCACTATGTTACACTTTTAAAATTTTACAACTACGTTTGTACCTTTAGATCATATCTTCTCTGAAGATGATTTTATCATTTATTTTATTTAGTACTTTCATTTTAATTACTACGAAATGACTGTTTTGTGAAAACTGAAAATACCCAATCAGTACATCTGCACATCATGAAAAGTGTACTGGATTTTACTTTATCCAGATGGTGTAAAAAGTATTCCAATATGAACTGATTTTGGTTAATTATGACGTAATTCCTTGTAATTCAAGATTATATAGATGAGTTAAAAATTTTCATAGTAAATATTTTGTTTAGAAAAATACATTGAATACAATTTAAAAGAAAGTTAAATTTTCTCATGATTGCATGAACATTAATGTGATCTTCGTTACCCTTTATACTGTTCAAAATCTCGTGGACCAGCTAGTACTCTGTTACATTGTACTTGTTTTTCAGGTTTTATGAGATTTAGTTTCAATTAACTTAGTATTTTTGAGTGCTATCTCGTTTCCTTTCTTCTAGGGGGTCATTTATTATCATGCTTGGACATTGCATATAGTGTTGTCGCCTTATCAAGTTTTGCATGTGTGAAATTTTGTGTTATAACTATAATGCTTTTGGACGTACTATATGTTTTCCCTATGCTTTTATGATCAATAGAAATTCCCATGAGGTGCATGTTTTAACTCCTTCATCTTCTAATGTACTTGTTTCCACATCTGTTACATTCTATAAAATCTCGCTCTGTCAAGTCTCAAAGTCTTAACGCTCTGTGATACAGATATATGTGAATTATGCCTCTGGCATTTATTTTAATTAATTATCATTTCTTCTGGTTATCAACTGTTACACGATTTGTCATACCCCTTCTATTTTACAAATGTATAACTTCGAACTTTTCATTGCTGTTGTATTTAAAATCCTTTTCATGTTATATATTCCGTCTTGTTTGCGCTATATATATATATATATCTCTTGTTCATAAAGCATAACAACAGTATCCTCCCTCCCTCAAAATCTTCAAGTCTGTAAACATCCAGATCAGAATATTACCTTGGTAAAGTTAGGAAGGTTGCCCTTTGCAAATTTGTTTTTTGTGTATTTCGAAGTTATAACTGTTTCACCAAGCTTGAATTTTGGAGTTCCAAATGTATCAGTTGTCATAAAACCGAATAGAGTCATCCATACGTTCATGTATTTTCTTTTTTGTCCACCTTAACCAAAATATTTTTTGTTGACGTGTGATGAATATTATTCTATCCATAAATTAGCTTTGGTAAAATGTCAACCCATTATAGAAGATTGTTTGTATGAGTAAGCTGAAAAGTATTCAATGTTTACCTTTTCCAACAAATCCTTACCGGTTTTTAATATAAAACTCTTTTCCTACATCAAACTGTACCTTTGGAGGATTTCTTTCTTTGAAGGTTTTACTAGGATGTTTAAACCTGTTAAAACTGGTTGACTGGTCTCGCGCTCTCAACCACAACCACCCCAATGTTTGACACTAAACTAGTCTGACATGTACTGATGTGTTAATCTAGCAAACAATTTGTCAAATCACCAACCAGGCAACGTAGTTATATACGCAAATTTGTAAGCATATATTTCATTGCACAAGTTTACAGACATGTTGTGAATTTCCTGCCAAACATATGTTCTCATTATCATTAATACGAATAACACATCAAATATCGGAATTTAAATACTTATATGATGGCAAAAAAAAACGTATTCATTCCATTGATTGGTTTTAATATATATTTGTCCTGCTAAACCTAAAATTTGATTTTGCTCTTTCCCTTGATTAGGATTTCCTCTTATTAATAAACCCAATTTTAAATTCAAATTGGTTTAGTTCAAGTAAGAGAATGTGTCTTTGATTAACATATCTGGGACATAAAACTAAATAATGTTCTTTATTTTTAAGGCACCTTCTCCACATACACAGAAGGGAGTGTTCCTTAAGCCAACTCAGTAGAGATGCTGTCTTAGACAGCTGCAATTATTCCTCGATGATTTTCTATCACCATGCCAAAAGATTTTGCAAGTATTAGATTTTTAAAGCAGGGTTTGTTTGAACTTCCCTGGTGAGTTTATCTGACGTATATCCTCTGAAAGATTTTTCTACGAGTTGACATTAGATGGAATAATTAATTTTCTATAAGGAGCGTACATGCATGATGCTGAAACAATGTCAGACTTACTGTGCAAGGAAAATTGTCTTATGTCGCTTACATAAGGGAGAATCATTTCTTCAACATAGTGGGGCAACACGTTGATAATTCCATAGAACGTTGCTAGTTGTCGACTGGTTCTCCTTTAACTCAAGGGAATAAAACCTACTGCTAAATAGAAACACTTTTACTGGTATAGCAAGGCAAACCATTTATGTACTCTTTCTCATTTAATTGAATTATTCTCACTACAACCGTTTCAAACTACACCGGCATATTCTAATATGGGTGTAAGATAAGTAGGATACATTCTTGTAAGAGTTGTTTTGGAAAGTTTAAACTTGAATGCCTGCAGCAATGGAAAGTATTGATTTCCTACTTTGGCTATATCTTCAATATGTTTGTTCCTATTATAATCTTTTTTATGAACCATCAAACCAAGGTGTCTGTGAGAATTAACAAAGTGTAGGCTTTTGCCATCTAAAAGTAGTTCAGGTGTCTGTATATTTGTCCTTGTTTTAGAACAACATTACTTCCTTACTGTCACAAGCCACTGTTTTGAACAATCATTTAATTTGTCCAAATCATGCTTAATCGCTTATTCAATTCCAGCAAAATTAAGATATGAATACTATAATCTTCAGTCTTCTGCAGAAAGATGAGTAATAGAGTATTGATATAAACCACCAATAATAAAGGAAGTAATAAATAACTGAACCTTGGGGTACTCCTGCATTTATTTTTCTAACACTAGATAATGAATTTTCCAACCTTGTGGTACTCCTGCATTTATTATTCTAACACTAAATAATGAATTGTTCAACCTTGGGGTACTCCTGCATTTATTTTTCTAACACTAGATAATGAATTTTTCAACCTTGGGGTACTCCTGCATTTATTTTTCTAACACTAGATAATGAATTTTTCAACCTTGGGGTACTCCTGCATTTATTTTTCTAACACTAGATAATGAATTTTTCAACCTTAGGGTACTCCTGCATTTATTTATCTAACACTAGATAATGAATTTTTCATAAGAATTCTTTCCTTACCATCGACAAGATAGTTTTCAAACCAGACATGTAGATCATTACTTATTCCATGTTCCCTAACTTTGAAAAGGAGTCCTCGATGCAACACTCTGTGGAATGTCTTTGATACGTCACATAATACCATACAGCTATCTTCAATTCTTTCTCTTGCTAGACATAGAGTATAGTAAATTTCATTTAATTCAAACACAGCAGAGTACGACGCCGAGAATCAAGATTGATATTTATAAAAAAGATTGTTTCCATGAGAGAAGTTTTAAATATATTTCTGCCCTTTCTTTTCAAAGTTTTAAATCTAGCTTATAATTGAGATAAGTATATAGTTGGATATCTGATTTGTATCACCTTTTTGAAAGATTCGTACAACATTAGCTAACTTCCATGAACATAGGAAAAGTTTTCTCCTCCAGAGATCTATTGAACAAGTAGCAGAGAGCTCTAGGTAGTGACTGAGAAATAGGTTTTAACATCGTATGACTAATGGCATAGGGACCGCTCTCCTTATTGATATCCAAATTTTCTATAGCATACAAGACGTTCTGTTCAGTAACCTTAATAAATGATAGTTCCTTGTAAGTCCTAAGGCTGAGTTCCGGAAGCGTTTGATTTTAAACATATATCGTCGATATTGACACATAACAGGAGCTTACAAATTCAACTTTTTCAATGTCTTCATATGCAAATAAATCGGATTGACTAGGGTCTGAGGATTCATGCGGCAGTATTTAGTTCGTAAATTTCGATTCTATCATAAAATATCTAACGATTCTCCAAACGCTCTGGGATTGTTTATACTAGCGAATTTTGGGTTTCATCTAAGTTAAAATTTAAACATTCTTTAGCCTCCTTTTTGATATTATTAACTTTACTTCTTAATAGTTACATTTATTCCAGTCTGTTGAGTTGATGGTCCTAATAGCCTGCTCCGCATTTTATACCGATGTCTACTCATCGTCATGTTAGACGAATCATATCATATTTTACCGTTTCGTTCTTATCACGTTCCTAGTATTTGGAGTGCAATATTTGACGATTAATAAGAATGTAGTATTGAAACTAGTGATACAATCATTAACAACCGAACAGTGAGCAAAAAATTTATCATAATTAAAGCTATTGATCTGATCATTACGTTTATTAAAGTCTGCATTCTTATAATTCCAAACATTTTGTTCGAAACTTCGATTATGTTTCAGTGCAAAATCAATAGAACAAAAGTTATTCTATGATCACTATCATTATTATCACTATTACTACCCGCTTATACAATGTAGATATCATTGGTAACAAGTATTGGGTCCAACAAAGTTGAGGACTTGTCTGTCACTCTAGTTGATTCGGTGATTACATTGGAGAAGTTCTTCTTATTTATGGTTAGGAAGATTCCCACATTCTGACTTTGACCAAGAAAGGTTTCATTACAATCTCCCAATAATACGACCTTTGATGCAGAATTCATAGCAGCATTGACCGCACAATCAAACATTGACCAAAAGATATTACCAAATTGAATTTTTGTTTTGATCTGTATAGAAGGAAGACAAGCAATCGAATTCTTTTGGAAATTATTTATACCCTACGATTCTCTATTTTCTGTTGTTCTAAATCGAGGCGTCTAATTGGTCCGAACCAATTTGGATTCATTCACTTCTGCAGAAGAACACTGTACAAGGGACACAATTTAGAGATAAAGAGACTATTAAATTACATCATATTTTCTATGTATATAATTTTCTGCGGCAATGTAGCACGAGTAAGCATGATTTGGCACAAAACCTATAAAAGTATCAGGTAGGGTAGAATAATACTATGCTAGATACAAAATGGAACAAATTATTGTATTTTTCGGGCCTGCATTGATATACAAAAATGTTCATTTTATATCATTATCAAGGAAATATTCTATAATTTCTGCAGGTAAAACACAATATGCACCTCTTCAAAGGACGAGATGCAATGTTTGTATTTGGTAAATCTCAAGATTTCTTGAATTTCACTGTTTCTCTTCCAGTCATTAGTAGACTAGGACTTCAAATGAGAGGCAAAGAATAATGGAAAGGTCACTTACTTTTCCCAGATCGGAGGGTCCACTGCAACAAATACTTCAATTCCATACACAGTAGCGACTTTCTTGCTTTTGTCTAATGCCATTTCCTTATCCTGTATCTTTTGATTTAAACTGCGCAGCCTCTCAAAAAGACTATTCTCTGCCTCTCTTTCCTCTGCGTCATGGGCTGTTAATAATAATAACAGCAATAATAATAATAATAATCACCATGATAATAATAATCAAACGGGATGTTTCTATACCTCTCCAACCTTGGCAGTTTTAATACGTCATGTCCCACTTTGAAAAATCTGAATCTCTACTCTTTCTTTGCTGACCACTGTAGCGGAAGGTTTCTGTAACAACTTCTGTCTGTCTGTGGGTATGTGTGAACAAAATACCTCAAGAAGCATTTAACGGAATTTAATCAAAGTTGGTATTGATGATGATTGATTGAACGAATATTTACAGTTTCCTACCTATTCTTCAATAACTTCTTAACCATTTAACCTGAAATCCTACCAATTGTACCCTTCGCGTAATCATTATTTGAATCAGTCACCCGGTCCGCTTCAGCTCTCTAAATTGATGAAATTTTCATTGTCAAGCAAAAATCACACTTACGAGGAATATAACAATCGTCATCTATATCTAAGTTACCATCTGGAATCCCTATTCAACATCCCTGGAATTTTGTTTCTCAAGTTTTATCTCTTTTTCCCTAGTCTATGGACTTTACCCAGTGCCAGGCTATGAATAATGGATCTTTGCAATATATTCCCGAAACCCTTTCCATAAAAATAACATGAGATCGTAAAGACATATTACATAAAGTAACCGAAATTGAAGTCCAAACGTTTGAGCAAAATCAAGAGGTCACATACTTGATATTTTCTATATTTTAGTCCAGGTTGTGGTAACATTTCCCACTTGTTGTGCCACATTATGTAACATGATTCAACTACTCACACCAGTCTTAAGCTGATAACCCTCACACTGGCCATATATAACAAGCTAAGTAGTTAACTAGATGCCAAACAAGATGGTTTGACCTGTAGGATGGGTCTTTATGTTTTTATCTCGAAATATGAAGGAGAAGATACACTACCAATGCACGTCAAACAGTTGAGAGTGTCTCAGCCTTATCTTCGAAAACCTCTGCGAAGAATCTCGCATACTATCGATATATATTTAATGACATGTGTATGGCAAACTTACGAGCAATCTTATAATCGTTATTTAGATCGACGTCGTCGTCGGAAAAGCTCTCGTTCCCGTCATTTGCCCTTTGTTCCTGGAGGATGTGGAGTGTCAGGGACTCGAGGTCCATAGGTGATCTGTCCACAGTTTCTGCCTGGGGGACAGGGGCGATGTGAAAAGCCTTGTCACCGATCCTTAAGCTTCCCTCCTGTAATAAATACTACTACTACTACTACTACTACTAATAATAATAATAATAATAATAATAATAACAATAATGAACGCAGTATCTACATCATTACCATCATCTCGAACAGAAACAAAATTTGCTAGACACATTTCCAGACTATATCGAGAAATGAAAATATCAAAGCTTAATCTGTTCTTAAAAATTGTCCACTTCACATTTTTTAACAAAGAAAGTAATATAATTTTACTTCAAAATAGACATTTGGATTTAGTTATATCTAATCGGAAAACTTTCTGATAGGGTCAGTCGGACTTACCAATATTCTGGCACAGGCAGATTCCTCTCTGTTGACACAACGGACAATAAAAAAGCCGTTGTTCTCGATGTCATGGTAGTACTTGGTTTCCTGTTGGGAAAATATAGCATGTTTCAAATTATTGGTATTTAATCTGAGCATTGTGAATGAATTTACTGTGTTTAGGTTCATTGTCTTACAAGTTATGGCAAGAGAATCTTTAGTATTCAAATCGACACAGTTGAAAAACGTTATATACATATATATTTATTTATTTATTTATTCAGAATTATAAGTGATAATGGATCTAACGCTTATATGACGAGGACTAAATTCTTCGGGTAATGATGGAGTAAAAAATGTTTTACCATATTCGATCTGTAGGTTTCTTTCATTGCACTTTTGGTACCATCAGGCAGAGAATGGACAACGTAGATGTCAGTGTCCGTACGTATGTGCGGATTTTCTTTGAGGTGAAGGTCGATTGATGTCTCCCCATTCTTTAATTCGAACCTTAATTCCTCTGATAGGCCAACATCTAGATGACGCTTCTCTGCGTCATTGTTCAGGTCTCTCAACCAAACAAACTCAGGAACAGCTGGAGTATCAATAAATAAATACAATTAGATCGATCGATCGATCAATCAGTGACTATAGTGCTTATATTTGCTAATGCTTATTTCTCTCTGTATTGCAGGAAAATGCAAGCAGCGTTGGACTTATAATTCCCAATAGTAAATATAAATTAGAGTTCAACAAACTATCAACAATGAAAATGCCATAATTTATCCACGCAAATAGGTTCATTTGAGAAAACCCCGAACATTCGATACTATCATATATAAAGGAGCGTTGTAAGGGATTAGTCTATTGATCGATTTATCAATGAACAAATTAGACAAGTACTCACAAAGTTAAAACAGAAATTGGGATAAATATTTAGATTATGGTGAAAATTTCTTTCGTGATTGTTGAATTCTGGTACTAGGAATAAATGCTACATTTCTGTCTCTTTTGTTCAAAATTGAATGCGTCTTTTGAATAAACGATTTTGCAATAAATAAAATGGTTTTATCTTACATAACGATATTTGCCTCCATGGTGGTACAAAAGTTGCCGATTTTATTCAACATACTATCTCCATAAACATACCTTCAACTGTTAATGTTCCCCGTAAATCTTATTCTTTCAAACAGCAAAATAAATTTCACTAGTATTGTTGTTGTGTTTTGCATCTGATTTTCCTACCATGAGAGAATGGTCAGACTTCATACATTTATTTTGGAAACAGCTTAAGGTTTTACTTGCATGCAAAACAAACAGGAAATTTGTTTTAGATGTTACTTCATTTCCAAATATCTAATTAAAAAGATATGATCCTGAGACTGCCCTTTGAGCAATTTAATCAAATGAGAAATGGAAAGAGAGAGAACAAGAAGTCTTCTCGCCATCGAAAAACTTTTATGCAGCGAAAACACCAAGAAATGTTTCTTGTTGATGGAGATGAAAATGATTTTCATTGAATATATATATATATATATATATATATATATATATATATATATATATATATATATATATATATATATATATCTGTGTGTGTGTACATATTCCCAACTTCATTTCATCAGTCTACTGAAAAATAAAGGTAAAAGTAGTTCCAAGATTTTGTTCTTTTCGAGTACCATGATAAACAGAAACAGGCAATGCCCATTTAAGAAAAGGAAAATAGCGCAAAGTACAGAAGAAATGATAACTTACTTGCGCCCAGTACGGAGACAGCACAATACAGGAAGAACAGATTATACTTGTTCATGTTGGTACCGTGTTAACGCTTCTTTCGCTTCTAACTCGGAAACGAGTATTTATTCCACCAGAAAGATGGGTTTATATATATATGCCAGGATTAAGACAAATCTCCGACAAACAACATCTTAGGAAAGGCCAACAACAGCATGCCTGTGCTTGAACAATCCTATTGTATCTGTGAATCCTCTTGAAATTAATTTTCTTAAGCCTGGAATAAAGAAATATTTAATTTACCATATATGCGGGGATAAATATGGATATAAAGTACGTAGGACAAAACGATAATTGATGTATACCTGTAATCACACACTAAGGATTTACATTCCTGATTCTGATACTTCTCATAATACTAGAATCTATAATCGCTTACACTTTGTAAATGTTCTCTGTTAGATTATACGATTATCTGAAAGTTTGTATAATATTAAGCAACACTAGGTTGGGATCTTCATATGCAATCTCTGACCATCGTTTCTACTTGTTGTGCTTTATAAAGAAAATTATACTTTCTTATGATTTATTTAGTGTGTTCTTCAGAACAATGCAGGTGTAACTTCAAAAAGATATTCACACTTTTCAATCGAAAAATAAACACGTTGTTATCATGGTTAGGCTTGAAACTGGGAGTTACTGAATGAAGGGCGAAAAAGTTTTGCATATCAACTATATTGATTATGTTTAATTTCAGAGAAAATATTTAATAAAATAATGCACAAAAGGTTATCGTGAAAAGTAGTAAACAGCGCTTTTAATCTGTTCGTTTCACGAGTATTGGACAACAGTTAGAAAAACCATAATTACTTTGATTAACAATGTTGATGAAAAGTACGTTGCAAACGATGAAAAACGTTCACCATTGTTTGTCGCCATGGCCACCACTACCAGCTTCATCAGTATCATCATCAACATCACCATGATAATAATTATTATTATTATTGTTATTATTATTATTATTATTATTAAAATTTTTATTATCATTATTATTATTATTCCTGTAAATGTATCCCGTTATTACATGTAATATTTAAGGTGTCCTCTGCAACTCCTTTAGTTATTAGCAAGCCAAAAGTTTCTTTTTTTCTAGACTCTGCGTGCATTACCGTTAGACGGATTTATATCCGACCTAAGAAATATGTGCAGTGATTGTTAATAAATATCTCTACTGCAATTAAAAGTAATTGTTTTAAAAAAAAACATGAATAATTAGAAGCAGTGTTTTAAGATAATAAATAGTATATTCATGTGTCATATATCAATATCATGAAACACATTTCATAAACGATTCAATAAACTATAGATATAAAGCTGACAGACTTATAAGACACTGTAAAATTAGTTATGTGCAGTTGCTACACAGTTATATTTATAAATTAAAACTTCGCATATCTTTCTTTTTTAAAATTACTGTAAAGGTATGTATTAAGAAGCAATTCCCCTATTTCCCAGGCCGGATAAAAATCCGTCTCAAAGTAATAAACAGTCTATAAAAAATGCTTGACTTACTAAAAACTAAAGGAGTTGCAGACGACACTCATATTTTACATGCATGAACAGGAGATAGGGACAGGAGTAGTGATACTACTACCACTACAACAACTACTACAACTAATAATAATAATAATAATAATAATAATAATAATAATAATAATAATAATATGATGCTTATGCTGATGATGATACTCATGAGGTTGATGGTGGAGGAGATGGCGACAAGCAATGGTGAACTTTTTTCATAATTAGCAACATTAGTTTCATCAACATTGTTAATGAAAGTAATTTTGATTTTTACAACTGTTGTCCAAACATTTGTGTAGAATACTCGTAAAACGCACTGATCAAAAGCGCTGATGACTACTTTTCACAACAACCTTTATTGCATTTTTAATAGAATTTTGTCTCTGAAATTAAAATGATGTAAACATGATCAATATGATATTCTTGGTCCTTGATTCAATAACTCCCAATTTCAAACCGAAGCACAATAACAACGTGTGTATTTTTTTATTGAAAAGTGTGAATATCTTTTAGAAGCTACACCTGAATTGTGCTGAATAACACACTAAATAAAGCATAAGTAAGTATAATTTACTTTCTAAAGCACAACAAGTACACAGGATGGTTAGAGATTACAAATGAAGATCCCAACAAAGTGTTTATTAATATTATACAAAATTCAGATAATCGTATAATCCAATAGAGAGCACTTACAAAGAGTAAGAGATTATAGATTCTCGAATTATGAGAGGTGTCAGAATTTGAAAAGTAAATCCCTAGCGTGTGATCGCAGGGATACAGCAATTATCGTTTTCTCCAACCTACTTCTCATTATTCCAGAATCAAGCGGATTAACAGATACAATAGGTTTATTGCAGCACATATTTGCTGCTTTTGGCTTTTTCCTAAGATATTGTTTTCCAGAGATTTCGTGTTAATCCTAATATATATATATATATATATATATATATATAATGCAAACTTATCAAAACTACAGTCAGGCATCAGTTTATCAGACGTACGCAATTTTTGCGATAATATTTACCCAAGTAAATATTCTGTAACTCTTTACGTTTATTATTATTATTATTATTATTATTATTATTATTATGTTTATCATTATTATTATTTGAACTCTTGTCCACTTTCCGGCTGTACCATGCTCTAGACATACTTCCTTCGTACCTCCATGCATAATTTTACCGGGATATAATTTCTTTTGTACATTTTGATGATAGCGTTGATTTTTCGCCGGGCATGGTGTCAGTCCTTTGTTCCAAGCCCGGAATTAGGTCAAAACACTTTGGTCCTCTGCGTGATAGGCACGATGAACACTTCAATGAATTTTTTACACAGCCTTGTTGGTCTGATGGCAGCATAACACAGATATGTAGTTTACCCGTTTTAGACAGTTTTTTCAATTTTGTCTTCTTTTATTCTTCTATTGTTTATCCTTTTTTTTAATTGAAACATGTAACATGTAATTTCTCTTGGCTTTTGTGTTTGGTGTTTGTTTTGTGGATGTAAATTGTTTCTAACCCTGAGAAGAGTTTGTTTAGCTCGAAACGTTGGGAAACTGTTTTGTATTTGCGCCGTTATCAATTTGTGTGTTATTATATATATATATATATATATATATATATATATATATATATATATATATATATATATATATATATATATATATATATATCTTAACGGAGGAATAACTACTAGTTTCAGAGTTAGAAGCGAAAGTGGCAGTAACACGGTACCACCATGAACATTTATCATCTCTTCGTACTTTATTGTACTGTCGCCGTACTTGACGAAGGTAAGTTATCATTTCTTCTCTACTTTGCACTAATTTACCTTGTGTTGTTTTGTTATGTTGTGTTTTTGCTTGCATTTTTAAGTTGATTTCTTTATGTCCAACATTCGTATTCTTGTCTCTTAGAATTCTGTTAAATTCTATCAAAAATGACTGTCAACCAACCATTCAGTTGGAACGAAAACACGATTAAGAATCTCTATTGAAATGGGCATTGCCTGTTTCCGCATATCACTGTAATTTGAAAAGAATTAAATCTTCGAACGACTTTCACCTTTATATTTCAAGTTGAGCACCAAACGTTATGGGACTGATGAAGTTGTTGTGGGACCGATGAAGTCAACTTGCTAATTGCTATCGATTTATATATATTTTCAATGAAAATCATTTTCATCTCCATCAATTTGAAATATGTCTTGGGGTTTTCGTTGCACAAACCTTTTCGGTGGCGAGAAAGGTTTTCGTTCTCTTTTTCTTTTTTTCTTTTGATTAAGTTTCTCAAAGGTCAGTCACAATATCATCGATTTTTAATGAGACGTTTGGAAAAGAAGTAGCATCCAAAAATAATTTCCTGTTTGTTTTACATGCATGTAAAACTTTAAACTATTTCCAACATAAATGTACTGAAGTGAGACCATTCTTTCACGGTAAGAACATCAGATGAAAAACACAACAACAAAAGTAATGTTTATGAAGGTAGTATTTTGAACAAAATCGGAAACTTTTTACCACCATGGAGGCAGATATCTTTATGTAAGAAAAAAATATTGTTTTTATAGCAAAATCGTTTATTCAAACGATACATTAAATTTTGAGTAAAAGAGACAGAAACGTATTATGTATATATAATACCAGAAGTAAACACTCACATAAGAAATGTTCACCTTAATCTAAATTGATCCCAATTTCTGTACATGCTTCAACATTATGAATATTTGTCTAATTAATATTCCTGGAAACCAATTTTGGTCCGTTTATCAGAGGGAATAGTTTGAATGATTATCAAAACAAAGAATCTCTCTTGCTGGTCTGTCAGTCCAACTGTCTACCTGTCATGCATATTTATCAATGAATCCATCTATCTAACTATCACTCTATTTTTGAGGAATATAGATATTTGTTTCTTAATCGATAGATAGATAATACATTTTTGTATTAATGATTGTTCGTTCTTTATTCATGTAATGACATTTCCTTGGTAGTTTGATTGATTGCTTGTTTCATTTGCTTATTGATTATTTGATTGATATATTGAACCCCATAGCGCTTATTTTTCCGCGGTAGTGCCGACTTTTCGCGGTTTTCTTTACAAAGCATTTTGCGGGCATCAAATTTGGCGTTTTCATTGTTGAAAGTTTGTTGAGCTGTTGTATACATTTACTATTGGGACTGATAGCTGTTGTATACATTTACTATTGGGACTGATAGCTGTTGTATACATTTACTATTGGGACTAATAGGTTAACTCTGTTTGCATGTATCCATTCACCTGGTCGCTCAATAATAAATCTTTACTCGACTCCAGATCTCACTCGAAAAATTTCTGACCAATCAAAAAACGGCATTTGTCGATTTTCGAGTTAGATTTCTAAGTTTGGAATAACATTTGTTACTCGAAATGCTGAGTAAAGTTTATGACTGATTGCCAGTTGTTTAGACGCTATAGTTCAAACGTGGGATCGGCCTAACAATATGCGAATACATGGTGAATAGATGCAATTTTCTCACTTATCTTTGATATTTTGACTGTGCCAGACATTAATAGTCCCCATCATTTCGATCATGGCTGTATTTGAATCGTCAGCTTAGCTTCTCTACGAAGCTAATTCCACTGCTCAACTATGTCAAAGCGCAACGGAGATTGATGTATCTTATGGAATGAATTTTAGTTTTTCTACTAACCACTTACTTCTCCACAGACAAAAGTAAATTGTATTCAAATTATCTTCAGACTACGTGTGTTTTGTGAGTATATTAAAAAGAATATTCTTTCTACTTGATAATTGTCACTCCATCATTAATCGAAGAACATAATCCTAGTCATACAAGCGTCAGATCCACTATTCATTATAATTCTAAATAAATACGTTAACAAATAAATAAATAAATAAAAACAATAAATCATTAATGAATAAATTTGTCCTTTAGAAGTGTAGTGTACCTTCTACATATTTCGAGATAAAAGCGTATAGGCCCATCCGACAGGGCAAATGACCTTGCTTAGCACCTACTTAACTAACTATATATGGCCTCTGGTAGTATTATCAGCCTAGGCCTGGTGGGAGTTTTCGAATTATGTTACATAATGTATTAAAATCTAGGAAATATATAATAACATGCGGCTATGATTTTGCTCAAAATTTGGACTTGTCTTTCGTTTAGTTTATGTAATAAGTCTATATGGTTTCATGTTTTTATTCTATGAATTATTAACGATTTTCTGATGTAAATTAGTACAGCAAGGGCTTTTATCATATTTCGGAAACGTCCATTATTCACAGCTCTGGTACTGAGTAAGAGGCGTAGGAGAAGAATGGCATATTATAGACTCCAAAGACTGGCTTATTAGAGACTCTATAGACTGGCTTATTATAGACTCCATAGACTGGCTTATTAGAGACTCCATAGACTGGCTTATTATAGACTCCATAGACTGGCTTATTATACACTCCATAGACTGGCTTATTATACACTCCATAGACTGGGAAAAGTAGTACAACTTGAAAAACAAAAAGCCATTGCTGGCGACTAGGGATTCTAGATGGTAAAGATGACGATTTTTATATTCCTCATAATTCGGAATTTTGTTTGACAAGGAAAATTTCATAAATTTGGAGACCTGAAGAGGATAGGGTGATTGAAGCTAAGAATATACTACGCAAAACGTAGAATTAGGTGCATTCCTGAATGAATAGTTAAGAAGTTATTGGAGAACAGGTATAAAAATGTCAATATTCGTTCAAACTATCATCCTCAGCACTAACTTTAATTGAATTCTGTTAAATGGTTCTGGAGTTATTTTGTACACACACACAGACAAACAGACATAAGTGGTTGTAGACAACTTCCGCTACAGCGGACAGCAAAGGCAGAATAAGGATTCAGATTTTTGTAGTGGGACAACACGTATTAAAACTGGCAAGGTTGGAGACGAAGAGAAATATACCGTTTGATTATTGTTATGATGGTGAGTATTATTATTATTATTATTATTATTAACAGCCAACTATGCAGAGGTGAAAGAAACAAAGGATAGTCTCTTAGGGAAGCTGCAAAGTTTATTACAGAACATACAGGCTAAGAAAAGGGCATAAGACAAAAGCAAGAGAGCACCTACTGTGTACGGAGTTGAAGTATTTGTTGCAGTGGCCCCTTCGATTTGGGAAAAGTGACCTTCACATCATTATTTGTTTTTCATATGACTGACTGGTATTCCAAGGATTGGATGAGAAGCAGTGAACCACAACAAATCTAGAGATTTACCGAATGCAGAAATTGCAACTGGTCCTCTGATGAGCGTCACATTGTGTTTTACCTGCAGAAAGTATTGAGAAAATGAGTTGCATATTACAACCGATTGTTTCCTTCATATTGATATAAAACTGAACATTTTATTAATCCAATATGAGACCGTCAATTAAATGATTTGCTCCGTTTTATATCTAACAAAGTTTTAGTCTAACCTACCTGAAAACTTTGTGCCAAATCCTGCTTTTTCATGTTGTTTGTTGTTCGTCCTTCGAGTTAGAAGATGACCATGACATCACTAACTGGTCTGGTTTCTGTGAGTTTGTGAGTGGCTGATCAGGCCAATGTGTGCTCTGAACCGTGCGTGGCACACCTTACAGGAGATGCCGTTTGGGTTTGCTTGTTCAATAGAAGACATGATGCAGTTCTGAGATTTACGATGCTCGTGCTTCTGCACTGCCTCTGCAATTCTCCTGCGTTTAAAGTCTGTAGTTATAGTATGGCTCTCAACTGTGATTTCATCATCAGAGTGTGGATGCATAGAATGCCTCCCGTTTGAGACCCTCAGTATCTGGGACGCTGTCCTGCCATCTTATACTCATTAGTTTCCTCAGGCAGCCGATGTTAAATGGTTCAGCTTCTTGGCACGGCGTCTGTACACCGTCCATATTTCGCAAGCATACTGCAGGGTCGGCAACGCAATGGCTTTGTAGACTTTAAGTTTTGTGTGTAGACTGATGTCTGTGCGCTCCAACACATTTTCACGTAGTCTGCCAAAGGCCACACTTGTTTCAGCAATTCTGGCGTTGGTTTCATCATCGATGTTGACTCCACCTTTCTAGAACTACATATCCGCATAACCCATAAAGAATATGATGTACTTTAATTATGTTTAATAGTTTCACGTATCTCAAAAGAGCGGCCCTAATTTTTTTTTTTTTTTTTTTTTTTTTTGGGGGGGGAGGGGTTGTATATTCATTTGCAGAGGCGAATGAATCGAATTTGTCCCGACCAATTATACGCCTCGATTTAGAACAACAGAACACAGACAGCCTTTGGGTATAAATAAATTACAAAAGAATTAAATCGATTGTCTTTCTTCTAGACAGATCACCAAATAATCAACTTGGAAATAGCTTATGGTCAATGTTTGATTGTGCGGTCGATGCAGCTATGACTTCCGTATAAAAAGGTCATATTACTGGGAGAATTTAATAAAAACTTTATTCCGCAAAATCAGATTGCGGGAATCTTCCAGGCCATAAGTAGATATAATTTGTCCAATGTAATTATCGAACCAACTAAAGTGACAGACAAGTCCTCAACTTTGTTGGACCCAATACTTGTTACCAATAATATCAAACTTTTAGAAGTAGGTACAAATGCCATCGACCGCAGTATTAGTGATCATGGAATCACATTTTGTTCATTCAATTTTGCAGTGAAAGATGATCGATATTTGGAACAAAAATATTTAGCATTATTCGAATGCAGACTCTAATAAACTTACTGATCAGATCAATAGCTTTAATTGCGATCACTTATTTGCTCACTCTTCGGATGTTAATGATTGTGTTAATAGTTTCCACACTACATTTGTAACTTTCGTCAAAGATTGCATTCCAAATAAAAGGTCGCGATAAGACCACACAACAAAGTATGGCGATCAGGGCGATGAGTAGACAACGAGATAAGGTGCGTAAAAAGGTTATTCATACAGTCAACTCACTAGATTTGAATAACTGTCAAAACGGAAGAAATAAGTTCATAATATGAAAAGGGAGGCTGAAGAACGATTTAATTTTAACTTAGATACAAACCAAAAGTTCGCTACTTTAAACAATCCCAGAAATATTTGGAGAATCACTAAATATTTCATGACAAAATTGAAATCTACAAACCAAATACCGCCTCCAAAATCCTCGAACACTCAACAATACGATTTATTTGCATATGAAGACATTGAAAAAGCTGAATTCTTAACTCATATTTTGTGTCAATATCAACGATCGATGTTCAAAACCAGACCCTTCCAGAACTCAGCCTTATTAAGGCTACTGTACAGGGTGTTTTGATATCAATAAGGCGAGAAATCCAGAAGTTAACTAATGTTGCACGAGTCTTTAAAAATGTTGATAAAAGTCTGGAATAAGTTACTATAGACCTATCTCCCTCATAAGCTACATTGGAAAAACGTTTAAAAGGTTTGTGTATAAATATCTTTATACCTTCTTTCGTGTAAATAATTGGGTTTTTAATTTTTTTTTATAAGTATCAATCTGGCTTCTCGCCGTCTTACTCTACAGTGTTTCAATTGATCGAGATTTACTATACTCTATATCTGAAAAGAGAAAGAAACAAAGATAGTTTTATGGTGTTCTGTGACCTATCGAAGGCATTCGAAAGAGTGTGGCATCGGTCACTTGTTTTCAAACTTAGGGAACAAACAATAAATAATGATCTACTTGTCTAGTTTGAAAGCTATCTCTTCGATCTTGAGCACATAGTTATTATTAAAGATTCACTATATAGTGTTAAGAAACTAAATGCAGGAGTACCCCAAGGTTCAGTGTTATGTCCGTTATTACTCGTGATTTATGTAAATGATATTACTCTTTATTTTGCAGAAGACTCATGATTATAGTATTCATCTCTTAACTTTGCTGAAATTGAATAAGTGATTAAGCATGGTTTAGACAAATTAAATGATTGTTCAAAACAGTGGCTTATGGCAGTAAGGAAGTAATGTTGTTCTAAAACAAGGACAAATATAAGGACACCTGAAATACTTTTAGATGGCAAAAGACTATACGTTGTTAAGTCTCAGAGACATCTTGTTTTGACGGTTCATAAAAAGATTTTAATGGGAATAAACATTTTGAAGATATAGCCAGAAAGGAAATCAATACTTGGCATTGTTGAGAGCATTAAAGTAAACGCTTTCCAAAACAGCTCTTACAAGATTATGCCGAACTTATGCTACACCTACATTAGAATATGTCAGTGTAGTTTTAAACGGTTGTAGTGAGTATCTAAAGAGCTAAGATGTAGAGATATGTTAATTTCGCAACTACTTATAAGCAGGAAATCATTCCGCAAAAAAGTGGAATACTTCGATCCAACCCATCATATACCCCACTCAGCATTAAACGCATTGAAACAAAACAAACTTTACATATAGCAATGCCAAGGCTAACTCCAAATATATTGGTTGTAACAGGTAGTTTCTTTGTGTAATTTAATATGAAGGTGAAAGGAGATGAAAACGATGCAGTGGTAAATAATATAGAATGCTTATAAACTACATCACCATATACGGAAGTTATGCTCTTTTCAAGTTGAAGAATAAAAACATTTTCACAGCATGCAAAGATTTGTTTTTATTTATTTATGTCAGAACAAACAGGATTGAATATGTCATCATGAAAGATAAATTGAAACAACATAGACGAGTGGCATGTAATGCAGGAAATATTGTGGTAATTAAATTTTACAGTGTTTTGTGTATCGAAAGAAGTTTAAAATACCTGTTGACTTTCAGATATTAACAGATTATTGTACACTATATCCATGTGCTCTTCCGAACGATTTCAGATACATTGATAACACCTGTAAAACCCAATGAAATCATAGAAGGCGGAAATCTCAAGAATATGATCTGGTAATTTGTTTGCAGTACTATACGATTACATCTGAATGAATTCTGCAATCGAGTAATGACAAGCAAATACACGGAATTGCTTTCTTTTACGACTACATCACTATGGACAGAATCATCGATATAGCAAACAATACAACCTTAACAACTTCATACTTAATTATCCAACGATGGGGAGCCGCAATAGCTTATTTTGTAGAGAGTATATGCTCTGACTGATGCTCAAGTAAACAGTAACCTACAACAATCAACTAAATCAATACTTTTTTGTTGGAAACTATTGTTTCCTCTAATTCTGATATAAGGTGAATACAAGGATTGTTTCTATTACACAGATAAATATGATAAGTGATAAAGTTACTGGTTGATATTTCTCAAGGTTCAATACCTTGTTTATAATTGATGACTGTGGGCTTTAAGATGACGTACCCCCCCCCCCCCCCCCATGCAAAAACCTCACTACACAAAGTATTAGTGGTAGACATTTTGAAATATCAGTATGGTTAAAGCTATTAAATTTTAGGGAAAATACATGTTTTGTGGTCGCCTTCAATAACAAAAACAAACAATAAAAACTATCTTCATTGAAAATGATCTAACCATAGACGATGGACCCAGAGAGATTGTGCTTTTGAACTATGCCGAGATTCGATCCACCAACCTTTCCTTTAGAAGTCCAACAATTGTAGCGTCTGTGCTATTGAGCTAACTTATTAAAACTGTAATTGCTAGCGACTTTTTGATTTCGCTGCTCTGAGCTTTCATTGTTGCTTTTCTTTCCATCTGTCTTTGTTTCTGTGTTCACTGCACTTTTAAAATCTATATGTATTGTTAGTAGCACGATTTAAATATGGTGTGGTATGGTTTTTGTTATCGAAGTGAATAAAGATATTGGATTCATTTATTTTGTTTGGCATTGCAATATAAATGTTGACACTAATATCGCCTATATTTTATATTAGATGCAAAAAGAAATTTTCTGGTTCTGTTATAACACAGAAGAGCAAATAAAAAATAAATAATGACGCATTATGTTGGAGTTGGCAATGACCTGGGAACATATACAATATGTTTATTGTTTTCTACTCAGACTCGTATAGCTTAGTCGGTGTGCACTCTGTTCAATGCACAATCAAGAGGGTATAACTTTGTCTAGAAACTAGAATGTATTTTGAGTAGCTATGAAATAGTATTCGTCCAAGTGTGAAATAACACAATGGTCTCAGAAAAAAATGTTTTCGTACTCCGACACGATATGGTGGTGATTTATAAATGTCCAAGTGGTCTCAGGGTGTTCAAATATCGGTCTACAAGGACTTATCTCGTCCTCTATACCTCCACTGATTTTGTTGGTTTAATATTTCTTTGAGTGCTTTTATGGGTATACGTAAAGTTCTTGACACTTTATATCCAAGAATTTGTTAATGTACCGTTATACCTTATACATACGTAGCGATTGGATGCACTTAGCAACGAGGATATATCTTTTACAAGGGAAATGAGAAAGATGTTGTTTTTTCTCCAGAATTGTCTATTCCAGTCAGACAAAACCACGCGAAGTAAATTTAAAACATTTTCGACGAGGCCATAACTACATATCAAAACTAAAATGTTGTACCAAAAATCAACAATTGTCTTTGAGACAAAGAATCACAAAAGATCTTGTATCTGCAGGTTTAATTCTCTTGCCAAAGGCAGCACCGAGAATGCCATGAATCGGCTGAGAGAATACATCTCACAAGTTTTCAATGGTGTAAGTAGCTTTTACAGTAAATTGCATTTGTAATACTCTTTTTGAATCTAAAGAATTTGTGTGCGCAAGTATTCATTTTTTACATTCATTATGTACAGCTATCCATGCAATTATATCTTATGTACGACGATTTGATACAGTTTCAAATTTGCATTGTTAATCTCTCTCTCCACAAATACACATCTTTTGTTTTTGACTTTCTAAGAGACTGTTTGCAGATAATTATAGTCATCATCTCTTATTAGGAAAGTAAAATAACTTTTCTCTCTTTTTCTCATATATATATATATATATATATATATATATATATATATATATATATATATATATATATATATATATTCTCATTACGACGTAAGTCGTGTTGTCCTAAAAGCTATATCGTAGTTAGGTTGACCTCCGGTACCAAACTATCAATGGGCCGCTCCTTCTCAATTTATGTCACTGTCAAGAAATTTATCGTCGCCAAGGTAATAAACGGGCATAAATAAAATGTTTTCTTTTTATATGCCCAAAGCAAACAACAAGAATAAAAGCGGCATAACATCACAATGTCTCTGATTGTAAGAGATGTAAATACTTGTTTCCTTGCTATGTATTTTGATAAATTTCTCAGAAGGCTTAGACCTTAAATCACCTTGTGTGCATTACAGGGTCGTAAATCTAATGGCTTTATTACTTTTTATATTGCGCAAGCCTACTGCATTGATATTGCGTCAAATACATTTAGCTGCTTCGACAAAGAGAAGAATGGCTTGAAATTTCTAAGTTATGGAATAATACAAATCACTGGACCGTCAGTTGTATCACCTTCATGTAAATATTGTGGCACGAGAAACATTTGACATGCGTTGTCCCAAGATTGACATTAGCTTTTCAACATCTCATGTTTCTAAACTCTAGAATTCCTAAGATGGATAGGAAAATTCATGGAATATATCGAATACTAAATTAGAAGTAGTATTTTTAATGACATATCAGTTTGTCTCATTGCATATATATTTTGTGTCCAGTTGCAGCAGCAGTAGCAGCAGTAAGAAATAGTCGCGAGAAGAAAATCATTTAATAAAACAATAATGCTGTGAGGAACACATTCAATATTTTGATGTCTATTTTTATACAGACAGAGGCCACAGCACCCCTCAAAAATGTGAAACCAGTCAAGCAGAATGAGGAGTTGTACATTGATGCGAGATACCTGTCAGATTCCACTGACTGGGTCATGAATACTCCTGGAATGCCATCAAAATCCGACTATGATCACGCCATGATGATTTCCATGTAAGTGTATTGTCCTGCTTTTGAAAGTGTGGACTCTTTTCTTCGATTGTACTTAATCTTTCTTCAAGAAATAAAACGAACCAGATTTATGCTGTAGACAATTTAATATTTTAGTCTCCTTACATACTGTCCCCTATAATTGTCATGGTCCAAGAGGAATTTGTTTTCATAAACCAAGATGATGCTAAGTTCTACTTAGCAATGAATTTGGCACATTGCTTCCGAAATACAGTATTGATTAATGCACGTTTCAATATATATATATATATATATATATATATATATATATATATATATATATATATATATAATAAACTTAGGTTATGTGTTGTATTTACGTCTCCGTTTATAGCTTTGCTAGATTTTAATGATTATTTGATTATCTGACTGGTCGGTTTTGGGAAGATATTTCCCAACCCGAGTAATTAGCCAATTTCTAGGAGCAGACGTCATAACGTACAGAATCCATGTGACTTTATGAAAGCATGGATTAGTTTTCTACAATGGACCCACCCACATTTTCTTAACACCGAATTTTCTGGGTATTTTTAAGTGTATGTGTTTAGTAATTTTGGATAGGAATAATTCTTTGTATTTGGTTCTTGGGTTGTGTTCCGTATTGCATGGCATAAAGTACTAGTATTCGGCTTGGAAAGGCTAACTAATAAATCATACAAATGTGAAACAAATGAACACCATACAAGTGTGAATCAGTGTTTAGTGATGTGTGGTCATTAGTGATTAGAGGATCATTATTTGTAGTATTCTCGCGTTTAAGAACCTTTCAGTTTACAACGACTGTTGTCTTGAGGTCCTTGGAAATAGGGGAAAAGAATCGGCCTCAAGCCAGACTCACACAGGTGTTTGATGTGCTCGGTAGCGAGACCCCTTGCGTGTAACAAGAAAGATTTTCTCTTGGCAGCGGTGCGATTTTAGAATATCTTTGTGATATTTATATTCTCGATTATGTTTTTGTTTAAAAACTAAAGGCAAGCTATTCGACATGGCAACTGGAAGGAAAACGCGTCCTCTAGGAAGTTGAAAGCTTCCTTGGAAGTTCGCTTCACGCCTCGCAACATTTACTGCATGAAAGAAAATCTATTTCTTTCTTTTAATTTTCATTTAAATGTTAGCAAACATAGTTCTTTATGTGTCGATTCTGTTACAGGTAGGATATAATCTGGCGGCGGAAAAGAGTATAGTTATGTACGGATGGCGCTAGAGATTGTCTTAAAGTGGGTCAGTGCACCAGACACGAGGTCAATTGAACTGCATTTTCGGTTAAAAACGAGGTGATTGAAATCTCATGATCTCTCATGGGTGAATTCAAATGACCAAAATTATCTTGTAATGAGTTCCTTCCAATTCGGGATTTATGAAATTATACTTTAGTGCATTTGATTTACAAAAGAAGAACCTTCTGACAGACATCTTCCCCGCACACACACACACACACACACACACACACACACACACAAACACACACACACACACACACTTCCCCTCACCAGTTTTCACTACGCAGAAGGGTTGGCAAAAGCTGTGTCCACGTGACTGTTGAATGATTGGGTATAGACGTTGTAGTCTAACGGGTGGAATAGAGAAAGTCGCACGGATACATCAGAATGCTCTGTGCACTGTGGCTGGTGTACAGTTTATAATGTAGATGTGAGGATGCAGTGTCAACTAACATGGTCTGGTGTCGACGATAGAAGCTTTAATGTCCGGTCAAAATCAAGACTTCTGACTGAAAAGGATGGATCCTCACAAAAGCGTACGTTTGTCTAATCATCAAATCGTTAGTCGAGCTTTGGAAAAAGTGCATCAGATCGCGTACGACAAAAGAGTGCGACTTCCAGATAACAACGTTACTTTACGGACACATCGATCTTGTCATGCCACGAGTTCTATCATCAGTGTTGCAGTAAATTCCATGGAAGGAAGTGAATTATCTGTGTTCAAGACTGAGTGGATTACCAACTACTGTTAGAAGAACTGATTCCACAAGTCGGTTGAAGTAGAGATAAGTTTCTTTGACGAAACAAAGAAAAACATACTAATCTTGACGAAAAATATTAGATAGCTTCGTTTCTTTAAAGAAACTTATTTCTACTTCAACCGACTTTGGCATTCCTCGGCTACCATCGCATTTCAACCAACTGAAATGTATGTCAACGGAATTTTAAAACGCGTCCACTTGCTTGTGTCAGAATTTGATTCCATCAGGAAAAAGACATCAGAGTAAGTATAGTCCGACTAAAGTAATTAGACTTTAATCTGTAGAAAAGTGTCAATATGGGCTGCCATGTGTGTGAGACATTCCTACACATTTGGCCTCTAGTTCCCCTGTCAGTCGACTGGGTATCACGCTTCACAACACCGTTTGTGTTGGAAGTAAGACCTCGACCCAAACAACATAAATATCAAGGTGGACGTCTTACGTTGTAGGACTAAATGATACTGTACTAATTGATTGGAAATCTAATCTGACTTTACAATGTTGTCAACCTTGTAAATATGTTCATGTTTAATATTTGGCATTTGTATATGAAAAGGAAGGGACAAGCCCTAATCCTCCCTCTTCATTTTAAGTGACCAAGGCTTATTTAAAAAATGTTGGTGTTGACTTGTTTCAAAATTCTTTAGCTCCTCTCTCTCTCTCTCTCTCTCTCTCTCTCTCTCTCTCTCTCTCTCTCTCTCTCTCTCTCTCTGTTTTACACACGCACACATACACACACAGAAACTCACACACTTTAGTTAATAAATCGTGCTGACTTTTTCCAAAATATTCTTTAACTTTCTCTTTCTCTCTCTCTCTCTCTCTCTCTCTGTTTCAAACACATACACACACACACACACACACACACACATACACACACACAAATTTTAGTTTGTTGGTTTTGAACAATGGGAAGCCAAAATTAACTTAGACACATTATATTTTGCTACAACTCTCTGAGCCTAGATTTTAAACAAATGCCCAACTGTCAAAAGCATATTGACTTTGATGGTAAAATAAAGTCGGTCAGAGTATTTATCAGTCGACCATACCTAGTGAAGACGTCAAATTGTACGTTTTTATTAAATTTGATGAATTAAACATTGATCTCACAGTACGTTAGCAGAATTGTAACATATTTAAGATCTGGAACACACCAAATAATTCTGCCTGACATGGTTTTTAGAAACTACACAGAGATAATTAGTTTGACTAGATACTCTGGTCGTATTTGGTTTCTAAATGGTGGCCTAACGTTAATTTTCCGTTTGGTTCTATAATCTTTGGACCCTATTTAACATGGAGCCCCCGTCTGGCTCTCAAATGACACACTCTGCTACTAGTATTATTGGGCCTGTACGTCGTTCGTCTTGGGAAGAGGTGACATCAATGCAGCTACTTGTCTGAAGTAATAAATATTTCACTGCAGAATGCTAATTGTGAAAATAATAATGAGATTCGATTTTTTACTATTGCTGGCGATCGATCATTTGCAATCAGTGGAGAACAACGAGAGATTTATTTAACCTTGAATTGGGAAATCTTATAGCACCTGCTCAATATATATTTTTTCCCGAATTGTTTGGAAAAGCATTATAAATCATTAATAGTCATAATGTGCCCCCCATTGAGCATTAATATTTGTAAAATGTTACACGCAATTACTTGCGGCTGTAAGATACATTATCTTTCTTCATATGTGACCAGCAAGAGATGAATGAGCGTAAATCTTTGGGTTTCAAAAAGTAGGTTTTCGTGTCTTTAATTCACCTAAATAACCATTTGCTGGAGTTTACCATCCATCAGCCGTAATGAAGCCATGCATAGTACTGAAAGGCGTGCATATTATAAACTAAATATACATACGATAATCATCGAACGAGAAACACTGGATGATTGTTAACCACCAATTATATGTACACATATAATGTCAATACCGTAAGTAGTTCTGTCAAAATTATGTACACTTATGTACACATATAACGTCAATACCGTAATTAGGTCTGTCAAAATTAGGAAGAGGGAAATGGAGACCAGGAAGAATTATTTTCTTCACACACAACGAAAAACAAGATTTTATTTGATCGAATAAAAAGAGATTTCAAACCGTGTTAGATGAATATGCTTTTTCTCGTAGGACAATAACGATGTTAGGTTCAAATGTTATCGCGAATGGTAAATGGTGTTGCAGCTAACAATGTATTTCTGTAAACGTTCCGAAAAATGGGTAAAGAGAGTTCTTTTTACAAGATCTTCATACATTTATAGAATTATTTCCCCGTTAATGCGGACACTATGCATCTCATTCACCCTCGACAGTGGACTTTTTTCGTGATATAAATGTTGGGCATTCAAGAAGAGTGTCTGTACTGATTTACACATAGCTGAAGAACAAATGTTTAACTGTAAATAAAATTCCTTGTCCATTTAATGTTATTAAATATTCGCATCAGCTGAATTTAAGGTAAAATTATTATTGGACCTGTACGTAGTTCGTCTTGGAAAGCGGTTGCATCAATACTACGACGTACCGGAAGTAATAAATATTTCACAGCAGAATGATAAGTGTGAAAACAATGGCGACATTCAGTTTTTACCATCTGCCAGCGATCGATTACACTTTGCAATTAGAATAGCATGGAGATTAATTTGTCTTTGAATGAGGACATATTTCAGTACCGAGCTCGATACGTATCCTTCCGCGTTGCTTGCAAAAGCATTACAAATCATTAATAGGACATTCTTAATGTTCCCCCATCGAGCGGTAATATTTGCAAATGTCATACGGAGTGATTTTCCGCTGTAAGATACATTATCTTTCGTCAGAAACAAAACTAAAATATGATTTAATATGTGACCTGGAAGAGATGGAAAAGCGTAAATCTTTCGTTTGGACGAAGCCGGTTTTCGTGTCTTCAGTTTATTGCATTACTGAAAGCGTATATATTATGAAATAAATACAGATACGATAATCATCGCACAAGAAACACCAGATAATAGCTAACTAATTAGCCAATTATATGTACGCCTATATCGTCAATATAGTACGTAGTTCAAGCAAAATTACTAAGAGGCTATATTGAATCAAATAGCAAGAGATTTTAAACTGTGTTATATGAATGTGCCTTTTCTCGTAGGAGAGTAACGATGTCAGGAACTATGTATATATATATATATATATATATATATATATATATATATATATATATGTGTGTGTGTGTGTGTGTGTGTGTGTGTGTGTGTGTGTGTACGTTTTCGTGATTATTTTATTAGTGCTATATCTAGCGATGTATTTTTGTAAACGTTCTGAAAAAAAGGTAAATACAGTTCATTTTACAAGGACTTCATTAATCTTACACAGTTTTTTTCCCGTTAACGCGTACACTTTACATTCCATTCACTCTCGAAAGTTCAAGGCTTTCGTAATGTAAATTCTGGGCGATAAAGAAGAGTGGCCATTAGTTCGCATAATCTTTCAGTGATAACCTCTCTTGAATAATCATGTGCTAGTGTTGACTTTGTCGTAATTTGCAATCATGTGTTTTTTTTTTTTTCTGTAATAATAAATTAAAGATTCTGGAAGCGAAAATAATATTTTGACCCTCTAAGGGTGATCTGAATGCATAATATCCGCATTAGCAGGTAAATGAAGCTAAGAAATTATGAAAACTCGTGTAAAAAGAACTCTCTTTGTCTGTTAGTGACACCATTTCCATTAATATATTTCTACATGCAGCACTATGTACCCTTCGAGATGAGGTTTGCAACCAACAATACTCAATTCGTATAAAAACATCGTACTAGGTATGTATACAGAAGGAGTATTAAAGTACTCGTACTAGGTATGTATACAGAAGGAGTATTAAAGTACTCGTACTAGGTATGTATACAAAAGGAGTATTAAAGTACTCGTACTAGGTATGTATACAGAAGGAGTATTAAAGTACTCGTACTAGGTATGTATACAGAAGGAGTATTAAAGTACTCGTACTAGGTATGTATACAGAAGGAGTATTAAAGTACTCATAATAGCTGGAGATAGGTTTCTACATAAGATTTACTTTATTATAATTAATTTTAATATAGAGTTGATAGATTTACTACGGACACACACACACACAAACATCCACACACACACACACACACACACACACACACACACACATACATATATATATATATATATATATATATATATATATAGAGAGAGAGAGAGACAGAGACAGAGAGCGAGTTGATAGATTTACTACGGATCAGGTTTTTTGTGCTTTATTCATGTTGTTGCTGTTTGTTTGTTTGTTTGTTTGTTTAATTAACAGCGAGTCGTGAGTATCATAAATGAACAGAGATTGTAAATGCCGCAATCTAAACATAAAACACACACACACACAAACATCAACACACACACACACACACATATATATATATATATATATATATATATATATATATATATATATTTACATATATCATCCATCAAATATGTGTAGAAACTTTAAACGTTTCCTAGAATAACGAGTATGTTGTGCTGGTTTTCTCCTTATACAATAAATATCAGCCAGTTTGAAGAAAAATATACACGCAAGGGAAATTATAATGTTGCTTTAAAAGAATTGCATCCAGGATTCTGTCCCTTACACGTTCGGTTGAATTTTCGGAAATTAACACGTATAGGTTAATTAAAAAAACAAAAAACTCTTAAAAGGACAATTATATAGAATTAAATGCGTATTAGAACAGTGGGTTATTTCCGGAAGGTTTCACATAGGGTCCTTTTTTAAAATATTCGCTTGGAAAACTCTAGGGTGCCAATATATTACTTGAAAGCAGATTAACAAGTTATATTAGATATAAAGGAGGCCTTTTGGGCCAGCCAGAGGGTCGAGCCTGCGAGGGGGGGGGGGGGGGCGGGGGCTGCGGTCAGTAGGTTGGAGGACCCCGTTTGGACAACTGTCAACCGATTGGGAGCTAGATAGTTGGTTGGCCCCCGTATAAACAACTGTTAGCCGGTCGGGGTCTCCGTCGGAACGACTGTCAACCTTGTAGCAGCACGAGGCAAACGCTTGGTTGTAAGGTCGGCCAAGCCCGCAACCAACCAACCTTGCGTTAACCCCTCCCCCCCCCCCCACACACACACACACAGGGCCGGCGCAAAACGTGGATTTTACAATGAAGTCCTTCCACTCCGTTTAAAGTGAAATTGAGGAACGACTACAAGCGCATATTATAAATGTATCCATTTTTTACCTTTAGATATACTGTTGTACTTTGTATTATGTAAATGTTCAAGGTTTCCATACTCGCGGAAAGAATGTTTGTGGGAAAACACGTATCTTTGGCTACTGACTGGAAAGACAGTTCTGTGCGACTGCCCGTCCGCTGCAAAGGTTTGTGGTAAACATGCCGCAGCTTTACGGAAAGGCAGCATGAAACCTATAGCATGTTGGGTTTGTGGGGTTGGGTGCAGGGTCAAGCCTCGATGTGGAGGAAATGATTGTGCGAGGAGGCAATTTGAGCGAGTGATAATAGAGTTTAAGGAAATTAAATTTCAATTTAAACGTGCTTTAAAATTAAAGTAAAGTTTGTTAGAGCACGGATAAGGCAGTACAGGAGCTTACACTACTACTAGAGAGCCTGGTGATTACATCCAAGACCTATGCAAATGGACTTGTTGCTCTTCGTACGCCAGCCAAGCGACCAGTTCCAAGTCGTAATGTCAAGAGCCCTGTTCCACGTGATAACTTTGACGAGTTGATAGACGTGCTGCTTAATGATGAGCACCCAGTAAAACATATCCAACTGGGCAGCGTGACGGCAATGACGCAAAGAAAACTGAGGCCAAGAAACGCAGGAAATTACCAGCCGTGATAAAGCTTGGTACTAGCAAGGCGATTGTAAAAGACTATCGCGCCACCGTGGCAGAAAAACACAGGCTCGAAGCCGACGCTTCTATATTTCTTAATGCTATGGCGTCAAGTACACAAGTCGCTCTCGACAAGGAACTTAGGAAACTGGATGGTTTGTAGTTTAGCCTCGATTTGATAACACAGCTGGAAAAAGCTGTACCAGGCCTGGAAAACGTCTACGACCAAAAAGTTGAGCTATCAGACACCATTAATGTGACAGCGTATTTCCGGAGCGCTGCTAAAGCTGTATAGCACACTGATGATATGGAGCAACCTGTTGCCCAATCTAAAGCTACCATACTAAGCCGCATCGAAGAATATATGCGCGATGGATCTGGATGGGTATTTGATAACTGTAAAGTACTTGACCTACAAGTGTCGCAGTACCGCCCGTTTCGCGTCCTGGGTCACATTTCAACACCGAAGTGCATACCACCATGGTCCGTTATCAATGTTAAAAACAACGACGACGGTTGATTTGAGTGGGCCGTCCTCTCTGTTATGTTTCCAGCCGATGAACATTGTTATCGGCCAGTTAAGTATCACTAGTACCTGGCGAGCACATCTTTACTGGCATCGACTTTCCTGTGAAGGTTAATGATACTGGCATGTTTGAGCGCCACAACAAAACTATCGCAGTTAGTGTCTTTGGCTGGAAAAATGGCTTAAACCCGCTGCGCATTAGCGAGTCGCAAAACACGCTGCATCATTCGATAGACCTGTTATTGCTCACCAAAGTAGAAAAGAGCCACTATGTCTGGATAAAGAACCTAAGCCGTCTGATCTATAAGCACAGCAAACTCAAGGAGAAAAAGTACCTCTGCTGCTGATATCTCCATGTCTTCAGCCGTGCCGACCAATTGGAAGTCCAAACTAAAGACTGCCGCGGTACAGGCGAAACGTCCAGCGTGTGTGCGTATCGGAGCCAGGCAAGAACATCCTAGCCTTCTTGAAACACCACTGCCAGATGCGCGTCCTATACATTATCTATGCAGATTTCAAGGCACTAAACGTACAGTGGAAGGTCCTTCTTTCAAGCCAGATACAAACTGCATGCAGAAAATCACTGACTAGGTCTCGTGTAGCTACTGCTATATAGTTGTTTGTCGCGACAGCGTTTTCAAAGAGTCAATGTTATAAAGTGGCAAAATTGCAGTTGCCATTTTCATCCAGTGCCGTAAGCATGAGAAGGAGGAAATTCAAGAGGAGCTTCATTATCCGACTAAGATTTTAATAGATGTAGACGACCGCAAGGCCTTGCAGGAAGCCACAGTTTGCTACATTTATGGCAATGCACTTGCTCGTGGATCAACTACGGATAAGGTGCGAAACTACTGCCATATTTCCGGCATATACCACGGCGCAGCCAACAAAGCATGTAACGTCAAGCTGCGGATCTGCTTAGAAAAAGTAAAGGTGCCAGTTGTGTTTCATAACCTGTGCGACTACGACGGGCACCTTACCATGGAGGCTATCGGAACAGCCTCGTCTGGAAAAATCAGCGCCATCCGAAACAACATGGAGAAGTACATGACGTTCTCACTATTTGAGCTATTGTTTTATTGATAGTCTCCAATTTATGAACAGAAGCCCGGAAAAAATTGTAGCTAACCTAATTTTATAAAGCCAACTCAGCCGTGACGGTATATCTGAAAAAAAATATAGCATACGCAGAGCGTATGGAAAACATCTGCCTGCCAAAATATGGGCAGCTACCACGACCTTTATGTCAAGACTGATATGCTTCTACTGGCGAACGTGTTTATGGCATTCCGCGACATCTCGCTAAAAAACTACGGCCTCGACCTGGCCCATTACTATAGCGCATTCGAAATGAGCTGGAACGCCCTACTACAAAATCAGAGGTATCAGGCTCGAGCTGCTGACAGACATTGACAGGCACCTATTCTTTGAGAAAGTCATCAGTAACGGCATTTCGATGGTGAGTCGGTGTCATGCACAAGCGAACAACCCAATGTGACCAGACTATGACAGCAGAAAGCCTACAAGCTGGATATCCCACCTCGACGCCAAATGACCTGGGATATCAAACCTGTCAGCCATGGTGAACACCTTGAGCCTACCACTCAGGGTCGGTAGCCCAACTTTGCACGGTCGTCGCCTGCCTCACCCCGCCTTACACGCACGCCGTGCTTGGCCAAGAGTTGAGACACGGCGCCCATAAACTCCCGGCTGGTTCAACCTACAGCAGATTTGGTCATTTTAACGACCCCCGCTTATAGATAAGTGCCAGAGCGTCGGCGACTTTCTAAGCTTCCTTTGTGGCTAAGGCTAAGGGCTCGGCCACAATCAGCGAATACTTGCGCGTGTGTCGCCCAACATTGTCCTGCGGCAAAAGCAAGATGTCGGCCCAGTGCACCACTTTAGGGGTTGAAACATTAAACTGTGGCTTTGGGATTTTGTGTGGTGCTGACAGGTAAATCTGTCACATGGTATGCTTTTAGAGCCACGCCCTGACAACATCATGCGAGACTTTGGTAGCTTCTGCCAGTTTCTTGATATCTGTGGTAGCTGTGGTGTGCTAGAGCCCATCCAGTAACCTCGTGGGCTGTAGTATATTGTCTCAAGCTTAGTATCCATTGTTTTTTATGGTTTAGCAGTTTGAAGTGCTAGCCGCTCTTAAGCTTCAAACCAGCAGCTCGTGCTTCAACTTGCTGGCGCCAGCGCAAGATGTCTAGGTACTTCAGGAAAGCATATAACCGTTGCAGCACCTCGGCTGTCTGAGAAGAAAGGCAAAAATTTAGATTGAGGCAGCTAGCTCACAGCTAAAATGCTATAAAAATTTATATTTAACAAATCCAATGGCAGCGAGCCCCCAACAACAAACAGCATTTCGTATTTTTGCTGCTTGGGTGAGGGTGTGTAAAAGTTAGTAACCTTTTGTGGACCGTCGTCTGTTCTTCCGCCTGTCGCCAGGTAGTACTCGCGTGCAGATTCGCTGACGTCTTCGTAAGTCCTTTCATTGAGGTAATCGACACACTCGTTGCGCTTACGTTGGTAATCGGCCTGCGCAGCTTGGAGTTCTGCCATAGCCTTGTCATGGTGGGCGAATTTGGCGTCGGTATCTTTTAGGTTTAACATAGAAAATAGGTAGTTTGAGCCGGTGAACGCGAAGGCGTTAACAATTGAGCTGCCGACCACGAGAGCAACTGTGTTCATTAGACAGACCCGATGATATTAGCAGGAATAATGCCTTGTTTAATTAGCATGTCATGCATCCAAAGGCTCAGAGCTGTGATGACCACGGCCTTTGCTGCGTCTTCAAAGTCTAGGCGACCAAGGTCGGCTGGTTTCATTTTCAACACGCGTTTCAAGGCACAGAGTACGGCTTCGTGATAAAGGATGTTTCCGAGGTTCTTGACGTATATGGTGGTGTAGACATCTTGCACCTGCCTTCCGCGATTAACAAGTTAATACTGTTTTAGCGAGGAGCGCAATAGACACTAAATTCCATATGAAAGGGGTTAGGCGTTTGTCTGATAGATGTTGCGGGCTCTTGAGGTGCTGGATTGTTCCCCCCCTCCTGACGTTTCGGTAGTTTTTTTTCTTGCATTGTCGTTCCGACCACCTGTGATGCTGGCTTGTCCCTGGACGCGGGCGAGGCATACAGAAGACCAGCTACAACATCCAGGCCGCCCCATAGAATATAAGACGACATCGCCTCTCGCTCTTGAACAGCCGGAGCGTCGTGAATATCCGTAGCCTCCACTTTTTTCTCTGCTCACCTTTGCTTCATGATCTCAGCAAGTCTTTTAGCAGCAGCAACTCTACCTGGATGGTTAACCTTTGGTGACTTTTGTCACTTCCTGAGCTTGTTAAGTCGGAACGACTGACGGCGCAGTCGGTTCTCCTGGTGCATCCATTGTCGGTTGCGCTGGTAGATACATTATCAGTTGTGCTTGCAATTTCTTGTTGTTTCTTCTCCAATCGACGTGTCTGTAGGTAATCATGCCAGCTGCAATCGGTGCTACTACCGCATCGTATCTAAGTAAAGGTGACTTCTAATGTTCAACAAAGAGGTTTGGATAATTGGATCCTTTTCCAGGTCACTTGGAAGACGTTCACGATTATCTATAGGCAGAAAGTGGCTTACAATTGTTGTGTAAAGTCGGAGCAGAGGCGACACCAACGAAACAGTCATCCCGGCCCCCAGTATAGCCTTGTATATGGCTACTTCTTCATCGCCATAAAGTGGTCGGCCTATGTCTCATTTCGCTGCGCCAGAAGCTACCAACTCAAACAGGCGGTAACGTTACTATGCTAGTGTTGATTTAACACAACATACGACGGGTGCGGAGACCGCAGTGTGAGTGGCCGTTGTTGCGCTTCTCGCTACTGTCGGCATTTCCATTTCTCGCTCTTGAGCTGTATCTCGTCAACATCTACGTCAATTACAGCAACCTCCACGGTTCTTATGAAGTTCTGGATAATGTTGGTTGAGCGCTTAACTCTAAATAGCTTATAGATAATATAGGTTAAGGTTCCTAGTGTTGTAATGTGGCCTGTGACATACAAGATATAAAGCCACCACATTAAACCACCTCATAAATGGCGGGGGAGGGGGTGCAAGAGCAAAATGTTAGGACAATTGTGGGTCTGTGCACAGGAGTAGCTTACCAAAACTGTTATTTTTGAGAAACTCATATTCCTCTGCTCGACGCTAAGGTTCAATGATATTGTTTTCTCTTAGTGTGTACCTAAATGAGTTTTCGTCATTGCAGCAGAAGAGGATTATCCACAAGGTTTGCTTGCAGATGTCACGGGCAACGGCGTTGTACTTTTGTTTTATAACCCATACGCTAATGCCGGCATTGCAGCTGACATAGGCGAGCTTAGTAATGGCCCTTTCCTAATGCCGGACGCTTGAAAGAAAGACGCAGTTGTCGACAAGAAAAAGCATGGTGGTTTCCTCGAACTTTTTAGCGATCGCACAAAGCAGGTCATCCAAATCATAGCAACCGTGGTAAAGCAGAAATACATCTCAGCCATTTTTTTCGCGGGCGGACGGTCTGTCCTATGAATTGTATAGGGGTATAGTAGAGCAAATAACAACCCCCCCCAAAAATATAATAAATCAGAGTGGTACTTAAATGCCTTATTGTGCTGTGTGTAACAAGTTATATTTATTAAATGACAATGACAAAAATAATAACCATGACAATGACAATGACAATTTTTGTTTGGTATTTAAGGCCATTGGCCCATATACGATTCATGTTATACATTATATAACACATGAACGCCTCAATACGCATCAGCGTATTAGTGCTAAATTACATTATGATGCCTAAAATAATCCTATATTCAAAGATAGAAATACAGAAGAAGAAAAAATATACGGAAACACAACAGTTGGAAGATATCAGATTGGTCAAGTTTCTTGAACTTGTTTTCTCTTTTAAAAATTGTGATAAAGAAAGTAAGAAATATTTACAATATATATTGACCTTTATAATCTACCTAAGTAAATAACATTTTCTTCTGTAGGACAATATTGACAAATTGATGCTAGAAATTCTGATACTAAATCCGAATAAAATCGACGGACCATGAACATATAATATTAATCTTCTATTTTGTACGGCATCACATAAGGTACAGATACGTTCATTTACTGATATTTTATTGTATTGTAAGAAACCTAGGGTATATTATATTTGTATTTGCCTCTCCGTTCATAACTTTGTTAGATTTTAGTGACTATTTGTTTGGTTATGGGGAGTCGGTGGTGGAAAGATATTTCTCAAAGCGAGTAATTAGCCAGTTACTAGGAGCAGACGTCATAATGTACAGTATTCGCGAGACTTTATGGTAGCATGGATTTGTTTTTTTAAATGGACCCTCCTTAATTTCTTAACATCAGGAATTCTCCGCATATTCTGATGTATAAATGTTTGGTCATGTGAGATACAACTAATTGTCAGTGTATTTGGTGTTTAGTCATGTGAGATACAACTAATTGTCAGTGTATTTGGTGTTTGGTCATGTGAGATACAATTAATTGTCAGTGTATTTGGTGTTTGGTCATGTGAGATACAACTAATTGTCAGTGTATTTGGTGTTTGGTCATGTGAGATACAATTAATTGTCAGTGTATTTGGTGTTTGGTCATGTGAGATACAATTAATTGTCAGTGTATTTGGTGTTTGGTCATGTGAGATACAACTAATTGTCAGTGTATTTGGTGTCTGGTCATGTGAGATACAATTAATTGTCAGTGTATTTGGTGTTTGGGTCATGTGAGATACAACTAATTGTCAGTGTATTTGGTGTTTGGTCATGTGAGATGCAACTAATTGTCAGTGTATTTGGTGTTTGGGTCATGTGAGATACAACTCATTGTCAGTGTATTTGGTGTTTGGGTCATGTTTCGTAGTAAGTGGCATGAACTACCTGTCTGCGGTTTGGAAAAGCGTACTGATAAGTCATACCAATGTGAAGCAAGAAAAACCATGCAAGTGTAAAATTTGGGTCTCGTAAATGTGTGACCGTTAATTAATTATAGGAAAATTATTTGTGGTATTAACGCGTTTAGGACCCTTCAGTTGACAGCGATTGTTGTCTTGAAGTCCTTGGAAATAGAAGAAACATTGGCCTCAAGCCAGCCTCACGTAGGTGTTGTTTGATTCGCTCGGAAGTGAGATTATGTACGGCCCTGGCGTGTAAACAGTATCTTCTACTTTCAGTCTTTAAATTATGGGTAGAAAATATAATCATGTAATCGCTTGTCTGAACTTTAATGGGAAACCAATATTAAGGTAATATTTAACCTTTAGCTGAGATTACAAATGTCTGTAATGATGAGCCTCAAGTCGATATTTCTGAAACCCATTCTTGTAACAAGTAATATTGTAAATATTGCTTAAAGGACAAAATGAAAAGTTGTTCATCACCTATGTCTTGTGAGATCCACACCTATCCAAAGCCAAATATATGTAAACAATCTTGGACTTTTGTTACTCAATTAACTCACCCAGTTTCATCACGGTCAATTTTATATTGTACTAAATACATTTTGTTAAATATTGAATACAGAGAGTATGTTGCCCACATTAATCTCTAGAGAATGCAGAAAACGTATTCTGCGGTAATTTGTAATAACTGGTACAAACTCGGTTATGCACATTTTCAATGTGGTTTCAATATTCATATCCCCACAATTCTGTCCAACAGCATAAAATAGGAGAGACATTAGAGTCGAATAATTTAAAAGATTTAGAAACTGATAGAGTCCAATTTTACTTTAAATCATATAAAACATAATTAATACTATTCTTCCCCGTGATGCCAAACATTTTTTTGTCTTAGTCCATATGAGTTCGGGAGTAAAAAAAGCCCCTTATATTTATATATTGATACTGTTTCAATTTTCTGACCTCGAAAGAACCCCATTCACGTTGTTTCTTACAAAACCTTCGTTGCTAAAAACAATAATTTAAGTGTTATCTAGATTAATCGTCATCCCTATTTCATTGCAAAATTCATCCACAACCTTAATTTACAGTTGTAGATTTATCACAGTATCTGACCAATTAGCGACATTACAAGCATACAATATGGCAAAAATGTCATGTATATTAGGAGAAACAAATATTCCATGTCTGCATCTCTCCCTTAGTGTGGTATTCAAATCGTTTATATATATATATATAAATATATATATATATATATATATATATATATATATATATATATATATATATATATATATATATATGTACGTATGTATGTATAACATCAGAGGATGTGAAATACGACCTTGTATGGTACATATACAACAAGGAAAAAAAATTGTATACTGCTAATCAACTCAGACACATGCACACGGACTATTTATACACTGATGTTATCATACTTAAAACTTTCCTCCAATACCCTTCTTTACTAAAAATACAGTAAGTTTTGAGTGATTTGTAGAATCAAACGCGTTAGGAAAAAAAATCGATAAATTGACAATAAAATCTTAAACCAGGTCTACTTAAATGTTTTAGCACCAAATGTTTGAAGAATAAACATGTTATCTACGGGAGCGTACCCCTTTTGAAAACCAGACTGAGCTTCATTGATTACCTCCCTTTCAGTTGATCATGTCGTCAATCTGTTATTCTAGATGCCGGTGAATCCTTTGTTTATTGTGCAAGCGGCAGTTTGTATGCACGAATTTGATGCCGCGTCAACCTGCCAAAAATAAAACCTTATACAAAAGTAGTCGACACCAGTAAGGTGGAAAAGGTCAATATTTTTGGATAGCTATAATAAATCAAAACAAAACTATTATTCATTCGTCCTGACAAGTCAATGGAAGCTGATGGCAAAAGAAGTTTATGCAGCCCAGCCCCAAATTCACACATGCATGTTCATGTCCGAAGGTCATTTCTGAAACAAAGTGATGTTCACAGTGCAGATGCAAGCCCTTTCCCTTTGTGATAATTTTGAGAAACATTGTATACTTAACAGCTTAATGCAATTCAAAATTGTTGCCGTCCAGACCGTTTTTGAGATATTCTACTCGCCTTTAACCCAACGTGTCTACTGTTAGGAGTAGCTAGCTCTGTTTCTAGCCTACTATTGGTATTTCAAGACCAACACAAGTCCGAAACACCTACCGCGTATACTCTGGTCTAAATACAAACATTATAGACACTGAACTGCCGTCGCATAATGCGCCGGCAGATCAGGGTCTATGTTGTTTGTTCTACTGATTAGTCCTTACAAACTGCAAAGACCCAGATCGGCCGGCGCATTAAGTGACGGCAGATCTGGGTCTATGCAGTTTGCAGTAAGTATGAACTAATACGCGAGTACATACGGTAATTCACAAATATACCCATATCATTAATTATTAAACAATAATAGCTGAAAAAGTCACATGCTAGCATTCAGTTAAGAAAATTGATAGCGGCCAATGTACAAATCTATCCCGTTACTTTAAATATTTTATTAAAAATAGATTTTGTCAAAAGTTTAAAACATGTAATATTCTTGTACAATATCTAGTCAAATAGTATGAAGGAAATTATATTGTATGCAAAAATAATAATGCTATTACTCTTTTAGAAAAGTGGCTAATTTGGGGCAGAAAGCATTTCTTTTGTGTATATAGTGTGCTATGAATGTTTTCGTTAAAAGAATTAAAATTGTGTGCAACTGAAGATCCCTTTTTTCCATCATAAAGTCGCAAAAATACCAAAATTCATTGACAATGTTTATTGAATGCCAATAATGGATTTTAGAGATACAAATAGTGAATGAATGTGAATTACTCTGTTAGTTAAAAATGATAAAACGTTTCTATTCAGCATCCAATTATTTGTTTAAAAAGGTTCTCTAAACTGTATTAAGTACATTTATGTAAATAATGTTCTTCAGAAGTAATTTGTGCCTGACACAACAAATTTACTGATCTTGTATTAGTGTTCTAGTGATGCTGATATCAGCATCAAAGGGGAGGTAATCACCACTGTCTAGCTAACTGGGAGAGATCAAAGTTAAGTAAACAAATATTAGGCCATGTTGGAACATTGATATACTGGTGTTGAACTTACAGAGTGATACATCAAATAAAGCCAATTATAACTGACTGTTGAAGTTGTCCATTCTCCATCCCAAAAAGCAATGCATATATATTTCACAAACAATTCTTCTTCCCTTACTTCAGATGATTCCGAAAAATCACCAAAAGCTGCATTACATATTATCTATCAGTTTCCTAACTTGTATGTACTTAGTGTACATATTGAAGAAAAAAACCCAACATAATTTGGTTTGTTAGTAGAACAGGCTATAAAGTTTAACATTGTCAAGAGTACAATCTAGACTGGAACTCTTCTGAATTCACTTTCATTGGCATAACATTTTCTTTGAATTTACATGATACGTTAAAGTTAAACTATGATCCCACACTTAGAGAAATTAAAAATATTCTGGTTCAGTGGTCACAAAGATTACTTACACCTTATTGGAAAATAACAATTAAAAGTTTAGCATCATCAAAATTAACTCACTTGTTGTTCGCACTACCGAACTCTCCTCAAAAAGTGTTGTGAGAACTTGATTTACTTTTCTATAGATTCATTTGGAATGGTGCAAAGGATAAAATGAAAAGAAGCGTGATGATTAAAGATTATAAGGAAAGATGTATAAAATAATGCATATAATAAACTTTAATGATTATATTAAACTGACTTGTCTAAGACTCTTAATAACGGATGGAAAGTGGAAAAATATATTAACTGCATCATCCCCGTATATTGAACAATTCTTCTTTTTTGGAACAGATTTTGTTTTTATAAGTATCTAAAAACTGAATAGATGTTGAACAGGTGTTTTTATTGCATATAGGCAACTATTAAGTAAATTTGAAATACGTAACAAAGAGGATCTGCTGCAAGCACAGATATGGTATAATCCAAATATTAAGAGGATCTGCTGCAGGCACAGATATGGTATAATCCAAATATTAAGAGGATCTGCTGCAGGCACATATATGGTATAATCCAAATATTAAGAGGATCTGCTGCAGGCACAGATATGGTATAATTCAAATATTAAGGGGATCTGCTGCAGGCACAGATATAATCCAAATATTAAAACTGGAAATAATAGTATATTTTTCAGACATTGGTTTTGAATTAAGTATGTGAATGATTTTGGTGATGTAGATGGAGCCTGGATTACTTATCATACCTTTATTAACATATTCCAAGTTAAAGCGAATTTCTTATATTTTTTAGAGTAATAAATGCAATAAAAGTATATAAATAACGACGATATAACCATTTACAATTATATACAACGACCCATTTTACATCCATCTACATATCTATTAAATTTGAGACAAAAACGGTAGTAGGAGAATTTATCAGAGACTTATTTCAAATGCATGTCAGCCTACATCGACATTGAATTGGAGTCTCGAATTAAATAATATACACAAGGAAGATTGCCCTCAATATCGTAAGTTACTATTACAGATTACAAAATGTCAAAAACTATTTTGGTTTCAATTTAAAATACTACAAAGAAATTTTATTACAAACAATTTTCTTAGTAACATTGGAAAAGTGACAAGTAACACGTGTTGGTTCTATAACAATCAGTAGAAACACTAGTTCACATATTTGTGGATTGTATTAAAACCAAATGCCTTTGTTAATTGTTTTCTGGAGTCATTGTCAATATTTGTCTCATTTTGTACTCAACAAGAACAGACTTTTACTTAGGATAATTGACAAACAAGCAGATGATGTACCAAATATATTTAATTTGTTACTGAAACAATATATATATATATATATATATATATATATATATATATATATATATATATATATATATATAGATAGATAGATAGATAGATAGATAGATAGATAGATAGATAGATATATTATGCTAGGCCGTGAGTTACTGGATTTTCCGGAACAAATAATTTTGATAATTCACTGGAGTTGAAATACGATAAATGTTTGTTCACTGCCCGTGAATAAACATTGTGAGCAAGAAATTGCGAGTTACTTTTAAAATCTTGCGTTGTCTTGTGGTAAGTATGGTCCTCTCGCATACAAACAAACCATGTTCAAATCTCACAATGTGCATTATGTTCTGTTTTCCTTTATTTTTGTACGTGCTGTTGTACCTTGAACTGGGAAGGACAATTATGTTACTACTGATATTTTCTGTGCGAATATACACAAAACACAGCAGAATATAAACGGTAAACCGCTGACATTATCGCGCGGGATACCGTAAGAAATCTGCTTCTTCAGTGTGTTATACATATTGCTAGCCAATACGTCTGAGCATGAAATAAAAAGAAAATTTGCTTGCTGCGAGTGAATAACGGATATGTTTCCTCTCGTGGGTGAAAAAAATATGTATTTTCACTCGTTGCTTCGCTACTCATGCGCTTGGAACATAATGAATATTTATATGTTGTTCAAACTGATGCTTCTACCGATATCACTGATTCAATTGATCGTAATAATATACCATGCAAATTGAGATCTGCAAGAAGAAAAATTCAGTACTCAATGAAAACATGACTACGTCAGAGGAAAACTGTATTGTCAACTTGAAAAATCTCTCTGAAGTAGTTAGAGTGTTTCAACTCCATGAATGTGGAAATGCTTTTCCTATTATTACAATCCAGCAAAAAAAGAGGCCTGTGCAGTACTGCTTATGTGCAATGGAATAACTGTCAGTTTAAATTAAGTATTGTGGAACTGTGCCAAAAAGTAAAGAAACGTCGGGCGGAGATGATGGCACATTTAATGAATCAACTGTTGACACAATGTAATGGTCTGTATTGCCTTTTTGGCCTCATACAACACAGAACATTTGCCTGCCTCATGAAAGGCATATTGCTATATATAAAGCAGATATAAGTAAGATACAATCCATTTTAGACAAAATCTTTTCCATCGACAACCTTCAAAAGTTATCTTGGTTCTCTGCAACCAATAAATCTGAAAGTCTTCATAAGCAAGTGTTCACTTTTGCTCGAAAAAATGTATACGGCGTGGAGCAGAAATTGTGTTGGTCCTCGCCACTCTGCAGCACATGCCTCTTCAGTCGCTAAAGACAGATCAGCTCTCATTTGGGCGAGGGCAATTGGTATATATGTAAGAAAGAATGATCCACTCTTTCGACAACTGACACTCTATGATAAGAATTGTCGATACCATACATTGAGGAAATCGAGCTTTCGTTACAAACAAAACCGGTATATAAGTCGAAAAAAATAACTGTAACAGGAAACTATATGTAAGTACAATGTTCACGAATGCCAAATTATCAACAAGTAATGGACGTCCATATGGCATAAACCTAACAGTTTAATATATGCCTGATAGGATACATTTAGCATAACCATGATGTCCGACACATTCTCCATTTATTTTACAGACGACTGTCCTTTGATTATTAACTCTAGAATTTTCAACAGACATATGTGGAACATTTATATCTTTCTTACTGCGGCTATGATGGGATATGTGAATCTTTGATGTCAACAGTGTTGTTATGAAGGTATAGGCTATAGAGCAAGTCGGTGTACTAAACTTTTCATTCTTTTCCGCCGAAACCTGGCCTGCAAGATCCCATATCCATCAGTATTTACAAGACTTATCCATTTGTGGCATTCACCATCAATAACAGTATGTTTTGTTATGTTTTATTTGCAGCGTATATGCTCCTGTGGAGTTACATTATTTTAAAGCATATGTGACGACATGTCATTATAATTCCCATTATTTTCTCGTATCTAGTAAGTTAATGTCAAAATATTTTATAATAAATATAAACATTAAAATGTCATTAATTAGACTTGACAAGTCAATGGAAGCCCTTAGCAAAAGACGTGTATATACCCCACACCCAAATTCACACATGTATTTTTCATATCCGACGGTCATTTTTGACACAAAGTGATGCTCACAGTGCATATGCAAGCCCTTTTCCAATGTGATAATTTTGAAAAACAGTGTGTACTAAACAGTGTGTACTAAACAGTTTGATGCAACTCAAAGTAGTTGCCATCCAGACGGTTTTTGAGATATTCTATTTGCCTTGAACCTAACATGTCTACTGATATGAGTGTCTAAAGACTGTCACCTTGCCTTGAACCCAACGTGTCTACTGATATGGGTGTCTAAAGACTGTCACCTTGCCTTGAACCCAACATGTCTACTGATATGGGTGGCTAAAGACTGTCAGTCCCCCACCACCACCACCACCCGAATATCTACCTTTATCAGGTCGTTAACTTCTTAAAGAAGTAAAAAAAAAATTAAACGTTTTAAAAATTCATCAAAATCAGACAAATTTATGCTCCAAATGTCACAAAATACACAAATATAATACTGATGTATAAAGTTCTGTATTTTAATGTTAAATTTGTATTTCTAAAGTCCCTCGATGTTCCAACAAGATAGGGAGATATTCATTTTATTACATATATTATATTCATTTTCTTACATATATTATATTTATAAAGTAACTAATACAATGGATGGCAACGTATTTTTCAAACAGTTTGGAAAGAGCTGGAGGATTGATATAGGTCTGTGAAGCTTTAACTCAACAAGATGAGTTCTATGACGAGTACATTTTGATCATTCCTTACAGAGTTTTGGCCCTTGTTCAACTTAGAATGGACATCACAATGGTTTGTCAACCCTCTAGTATTTACACGTTTTGTTTGATTCCAAACAAATTTGCAGAGCAGCTTTAGTTCATTCAGATCTTTTGTGAGTGTGAAGTTGTCTTGATTTTGATTGTAATTTACAGAGTTATGGCCCCTGTAAAACTTAAAATAGGCATTTCAGTGGGATGTGGACGCTTTAGCTGTCAGAGTTGCACGATATTTTACAACGTTATTTCCCTTAACGACTTGGGTATCTAACTAGCTTCTGAACACTATATCATTCGGGTTTTTGTTTGTTTTTAACTACATTTGCTAATAATATTTTCAGCAAGGTCTCGGATGAATTTGCTAGCATCCACATCTTTTGCTTGATATCAATAAAACTTAATCTTGCTAAGATGTCAGGGGCATTTGATGATCAGCAAAGATTGAGGGTATTTATTTACACGCAAGACATAAAAGAGTCTTTTGATAACATAATTGTTTTGACATTATCATATTTGGACCATACTTTACAAAGTTCAGACCTACGACTGACTTGGATATCGTAATGGCTTGTGAAAACTAGCATTCATTTTTTTAAAATCAAAAATTAGCTGTGAAACTTCATATTTAGCAAAATCTTATATTATATCAATTTCAAGAAAGATTTTGACCATATTTTACAGAGCTGCTGGCTATGATTGACTCAGTATTACACTCAGTTCATAGTCCTCACACCTTTTAGTATCATATGCGTAAAATATAAGTACAATATATCATTTCCTTACACCCCTTTTATCATTAAAGTATGCTTTTGGGTACATGGCCATCGGTAAATAATTCAATTATCTACGGAATCAATTAAATTCATTAATTTTATACATCTCTCATGGACTTATGCTTTGGTTGACAATGATTCTAATTACTAAAAGGAATATGACGTCATATTAAAAACTGTCTAGACACACTATTTACCCGGTGATGAATATCGAATCATACTATACAATATATGTGAATATATTTTATTAATTTATGAAAAGTGTTCAGAAATAGCACATACAAAAGCGTTAATTACAGTGTGTGAATTAATGCGAACTTTATCTAAAACATTTATTAAAAACTCAACTCAATGTGTTTAAGGTCACACATGCACTTTACACAGTAACCATTGTTTAACTGTCTGACAGCAACATTGCCTGACTTATTTTGGTAAATAAACATTGTGTCACAAACCAATCAATCAATTGCTTAACTAGACAAACAATTTACCAAACCAATACAAATATGTCTGCCAGACAACAGTTTCTCGTCATACAGACAATTCAATGACTTCTTCAATTCACAATGGATATCATTTTTGCCACAAACGTGAGTCTTGACAGAAATCAAATGTACAATTATTATGTAGGAATTTCAATGCGCAGATAAATAGTAATGAATACGAACAGACATTGTGGTGACTACTTACGATGAAATGAGTAGCTGATATATGGGTAGAACCGGACATGAGTGAAATTTGAAACAGTACAATCATATTCCGGAAATATATTGATCTAGACGTATCGCGCGGAATTATAGATCGAACGATCTATGGCTCAGTTCTTGATAGTGGTGAAAAATGTAATTCCACATAATTGAGAGCAACCTTATTGTCTTTAGATGCTATTACATAATATAAAGCAGATCAAATACACTCTGCGATAAAAACTTAATATATCGCGAGTAAGAAAGGGTTTCTGCGATAAAAACTAAATATATCGCGATTAGGAAATGGTTTAAAAAGTGTTAAAAAAATACAAAGCAAAAATTGATATATATGAAACCATGATATCAGTTATAATTTGCCAGGCATTAATTCAATATAAATACACTAAGTTGCCTTTGTATTAGGGCATACATAATACAAAGATGTTTTTCAAATATGAAGAAAAAACTTTGTAGACAATCTTCAATAGCAGTCATACTCTTCCGCCATCATATGCTGTTTAATCGCAGTATAAATTATTTTCATGGGGTAACTAAATGTGAAAAAAGTTCATACACACTTCACCGTCATATAAATTATTTATAAGCAGGAAATTGGGTTTTTATTTATAATTACGAGTTTTAATGGTTCATAGTAGGCAACGCATTAATAGTTAACATATTTGGATGGCTAATGAAATGGCGTCACTCTTTGTTGTAGTAGGTTTTAAAATTATCTTCGACCATGTCAATCAATGCAAAAATAGAATTACGAGAATATCTGTAACACTGCATAAATTAGTCACTTAAGGAATCCAGCGGATTGTTTCCATCTCTTCTTCCTGCAACCTGAGCAGCTAACTCCGACAGAAAAATGGCCGCCATGTTCTCGCAGATTTTCTAGTCTGTACAGGTAATGGCAAAGTTATGATAAAAATTAGATCGTTCTTTTGGAAAACTATTCATTAGATTCTAGTGAAACATGTGGTATTTTAGTGTGATTAAAGAGAGTAATAACAATGCAAGCGTGTTTTAAGAGAAAATCAAAATCTTCAGTGATAGCAACTGCTATTTTGGGATGATGAAATGATCAATGGCAACCTGCAGCACGCTCACGCACTATGCACACCATTTCTTCGCTCGGTCCTGAATGGAATTAGAATCCCTGTTTCCCCATTACTGACCGTTATATTCTGTTAAGAGCCATGGTTGGTAACCCAATAGACAGCATAAGCACGTGCTTAGGGCACCAGTAAAGCAGGGGCACCACAAAAAAAGAAGAAATTACGGGCGGGGGGGGGGGGGTACATATGGGGGATACCATAATCTTTTCAGTGCTTAGGGCTTCTAGAAGTCTTAATCCGGCACTGCTAGTAATGGTATCTATATCTAAAGCAGTCCATTAATCATAGACATGTGTGTCGATCTTTGGTACTGTCCAAAGGCCACAATTATAAAATGTTAGGCCATGCTTTCTTCTTTAAGGATGATCGCTTGTGAAATTCTGGAGTATTTAACTTTTGTTTGTAAAAATATACATTCTTATATAGCTAAAAGTCCAAGAAATCAAACATCACTACAATATATATAGGATGGTGTGCATTTTCTTCCGCTACTCTTAACTATATATATATATGACCACGTCAGGGTCACTAAATAGAAAAGCATGGGAAAAAGTAACTAGTCACTAATTGTCCTTTAAAAAATAGCTATTTGCATCGGTTGATGATCATAGACTACTCTTATCAAATACACAAGAAAGGTTATGTTTGTGAGTGAATTTTTCTCAGCATGGTACAGTCATTTAGATCACATAAGTTTTCCTAAACACAAAACTGCACGACCGATTTACGGCAGGTCGTAAATCGCTAAAGACTTCCCAAGGTCTCGTATACTTTTCGTTGACTTTATACTTTTCTTTGACAGGACCGCCATCGCGATTATTAAATTGTATGTGTTTATTTATTTTTGTTTCATTATTTAATAATAGACAGAAATTACATCATTTTCCTGGAATCACTCCCCGTGTTCACGATGCTTATTTGCATATGCATAAAAAGTTAAGTCACATCAAAAATGTCATCCTGTAATGATGACGCATACGTCATTTCGTTCTGTGCAGTAAGTGTTGACCTTACAAAAGCGGACTACCTTAAGCGTTTGTAAGGCAATATACACAGCAAGTAACTGTTAATCACGTCCCTGTATACAACTTAGAAGTTAACATTTTAACTGTCGTCCTTAACACCAGTGCCACAAAAGTACGGGAAGTATCAAATTTGACAAATATAAGTATTATTCATTTGTACTGTTCAAAAGATTATGAATGTACATTATCCATACCTGGCAAAATTATAACGCATGAAAATTCAAAGCTGATACTAAGGGTCCAAAAGGAAATAGGAACTTACAATATTTATATTCATCATTATATATATATATATATATATATATATATATATATATATATATATATATATATATATATATATATATATATATATATAATGGCCGCAAAATCATTTAATTCTATGTGAAACTATGCGAAAGAAAAGAAAGACAAGCCACACACAAATTAGCAATTTTAACACAGATGTTATATCAATATTCAATGTTCTGTATTCAATAATAGCTAATCTTTGTATACCTGTGCTCCACGTGGACAGACATTTGGTACATAAAACGTATTAAATTAGTTCCATAATTCATTATTTCCATGTGTATATGAATTAAAACACTAATTACAGCTTGCTGGATCAAATCGATCAAACATCTAAATAATGTTTTCAGAAGCTTTTCCCCTGAAGTTTTCCTCCAGGCAGTATTACATACATATTAGGGTGATATACTCAGTTGATCAAGCTATCGTGTCAACTGACGATTTGTTACAGAAGCAGTTTTATTGCGTGCGCAAAATAGACAAAAGCTTCGAAACTAAAACCTTGATAAGCTTGTCACAATTGAACGTTTTAGATACTTGTTACATGTAGTGGATTGAGACAGGAGCAATTCTTTTTTTTTTTTTTGCATCATGACGACAAAAACCTTTAAATTGAAATTTCAAACTTTCTAATAAGTAGACAAAGAAATTGCAACGATTTAATTTCTTCTGGAAGTAAATAACAATTATAATTAAAAGTAAAACAACAACATGTGAAATTACATAGACAGTATACGTAACGAATTACAAGATAATATTGTTTAAAATCATATATTTTAGCTTAACATTTTGTAATTTTTCATGTTGATTTTAGAAAAATATCTGAGATGATTCGGATTGTTTTCCTCAGTTTCCATTAGGTCAGACAAATTTCACATAACACAAATGCTTTAAGATTTAATAGTGTATTTTTCAATTTACAGTCGTATTTTAGTATTAATTGATAAGCTGGGTTCAATTATAAATGTTGTATTTATAGGCCTAAGCACGTGTCATTATCTAGTTATAGACAGATTCATGTATACACTTGGTTATCATGTAGTTTCATATAGTCGTTCTTAACGAAGAACAACATTAATGTTTAACCAGAACTTTTCTTGTATATGCACCCATAGCATGTATAGTGGTGTTTGTAAAACAAACACAATAGAAGTTTCTGGCCTATGTGTTACACGGTTCAGCTGTTCATATTTCCAGCTGATTTCCTGGCCTTGTCCTAGTAATATTGGTTGTGAGACCAGAGGTGTCGACTGTATGAAGTCATACGTGACCCGGTTCATAGTCGAAGTGGTAAACGTATCGATAACATACTACAGCCTTTGTCTACGTGAAAGTGATTCTGGCGGATTTTTTCTGCAGACTGGAAGGAATACCGTATATGATATCATTTCTTTGTGTTAGACCCCATTACAGTGCAATAGGATGACTTCATATTCATTATATAAATGACGTAGTATCATATCTATGTGCATTGTTATAAATTCACATATGTTTTGTGAACAGTACAATTTTATAATTCATGTGTGTAATGTGAACAGTACAATTTCATAATTCATGTGTGTAATGTGAACAGTACAATATCTGAATTTATGCGTGTAATTTGAACAGTACAATTTCATAACTCATGTGTGTAGTGTGAACAGTACAATTTCATAATTTATGTGTGTAATGTGAACAGTACAATTTCATAACTCGTGTGTGTAGTGTGAACAGTACAATTTCATAATACATCTGTGTAATGTGAACAGTACAATTTCATAACTCATGTGTGTAATGTGAACAGTACAATTTCATAATTCATGTGTGTAATGTGAACAGTACAATTTCATAGCTCATGCGTGTAATTTGAACAGTACAATTTCATAATTCATGTGTGTAGTGTGAACAGTACAATATCTGAATTTATGCGTGTAATTTGAACAGTACAATTTCAGAATTCATGTTTGTAATGTGAACAGTACAATTTCATAACTCATGTGTGTAGTGTGAACAGTACAATTTCATAATTCATGTTTGTAATGTGAACAGTACAATATCTGAATTTATGCGTGTAATTTGAACAGTACAATTTCATAATTCATGTGTGTAGTGTGAACAGTACAATATCTGAATTTATGCGTGTAATTTGAACAGTACAATTTCAGAATTCATGTTTGTAATGTGAACAGTACAATTTCATAACTCATGTGTGTAATGTGAACAGTACAATTTCATAACTCATGTGTGTAGTGTGAACAGTACAATTTCATAATTCATGTGTGTAATGTGAACAGTACAATATCTGAATTTATGCGTGTAATTTGAACAGTACAATTTCATAATTCCTGTGTGTAGTGTGAACAGTACAATATCTGAATTTATGCGTGTAATTTGAACAGTACAATTTCATAATTCATTTGTGTAATGTTAACAGTACCATTTCATAAATTTATTTTTGTTTTGTGAACAGCACAGTTTCAAAAATTCATGTGAACAGCATAGTTTCGTATTTTCATGTCGTCAGCATGGTCTCACACTTTCATATCCATTAAGTGAACAGAGCAGTTTCATATATGTTATATTAACAGAACAATATTATAATTCATGTTTGTTATAAGCATAAGCTAATGTGCATTGTTGAAAAGGCAGAGTGTAGCCATTCTTTTATAAGAGCGGTTGAATCCAATAAGCTGCTGTGGAAAATTTCTCATTACTTCATTTGGAATTCATCACATCGTTCGAGTAGCAGTATATAGTGCATGTGCAGACCATGTATAGAAAGTATTTGTCAAATCTAAATGGTGTATTAGATCAAACATTTCATTGTCTAGCTACGTGGTGTCAGATTTGCGCATGTTCGAGTAAGTCATTATTAGTTGCCATATCGAAATATATATATATATATATATATATATATATATATATATATATAAACGTGTGTATGTATATATAGTGTGTATGTATGTATGTGTATGTGTTGTGTGTGTGTGTGTGATAACTGTTTTTCGTCACTTCACTGATCCAGAACCACTTAGTCAGTCCTTGTGATAGCCATTTCATCAATAAGACATCATAAAGGATACCTCGTACGTCACCTAGGATCCATTGTGAAGATAATCATACAGAGACACTCAGGACACAACGTTGTAATCTGCTGTAGCCGAAATCCACAAGCAGAATGACCGAGATGCTCTGAACGTAGATACAGATAGCCCGAAGATCTAGACACATAAGGACGACCAAATTTGATAATATTCTTAATTGGAAAGCAAACAACTGTAAAGGCAATCTGAGGCAATGCTAACTTGATTAACTGGCAATATAAATGGCACACATTTCGGTTTACTTTACACTGAGATAGGTTGGCATGAATGAAAACATTATTCCACGAGGGTTATCAATAGTAGCTATCGGGCACAGTATTCGAAATGCGCCATGGTATACATACCAGGCTAGTATAAACTTGTTTTAAAATATAGAAACGATTTGTGCCATGTATTATGTTTTACTTGAGGCTATGTTTAGTTTGGACCATGGCCAGTTTAATCCAGCTCGGTATAGATTTCATATCTTTTCTCTTGTTCCGTTTCACACATCAATGATCTAATATTTTCATACTTGTAGAAATTGTATCTTATTATTTTCTTGTACCATTTCATGCATCAGTGGTCTAATAATTTCATACATCAATGGTCTAATATTTTCATACATCAATGGTCTAATATTTTCATACATCAATGGTCTAATATTTTCATACATCAATGGTTTAATATTTTCATATATCAATGATCTGATATTTTCATACATCAATGGTCTAATAATTTCATATATCAATGGTCTAATATTTTCATATATCAATGGTCTAATATTTTCGTATATCAATGGTCTAATATTTTCATACATCAATGGTCTAATATTTTCATATATCAATGGTCTGATATTTTTTACATCAATGGTCTAATATTTTCATACATCAATGATCTAATATTTTCATATATAAATGATCTGGTATTTTCATATATAAATGATCTACTATTTTCATACATCAATGATCTGATATTTTCACACATCAATGGTCTAATATTTTCATACATCAATGGTCTAATATTTTCATACATCAATGGTCTAATATTTTCATACATCAATGGTCTAATATTTTCATCCATCAATGGTCTAATATTTTCATACATCAATGGTCTGATATTTTTATACATCAATGGTCTAATATTTTCATACATCAATGGTCTGATATTTTTATATGTAAATGATCTGATATTTTCATATATAAATAATCTGATATTTTCTTATATCAATGATCTGATAATTTCATACATCAATGGTCTAATATTTTCATACATCAAAGATCTGATATTTTTATATATAAAAGATCTGATATTTTCATATATAAATGATCTAATGTTTTCATATGTCAATGATCTGATATTTTCATATATCAATGATCTGATATTTTCATATATCAGTGATCTGATATTTTCATATATCAATGATCTGATATTTTCATACATCAATGGTCTAATATTTTCATACATCAATGGTCTAATATTTTCATATATCAATGATCTGATATTTTCATACATCAATGGTCTAATATTTTCATCCATCAATGGTCTAATATTTTCATACATCAATGGTCCGATATTTTTATATATCAATGATCTGTATTTTCATATATAAATGATCTAATATTGTCATATATCAATGATCTGATATTTTCATATATCAATGATCTGATATTTTCATATATCAGTGATCTGATATTTTCATACATTAATGGTTTAATATCAATGATCTGATATTTTCATACATCAATGGTCTAATATTTTCATACGTCAAAGATCTGATATTTTCATATATCAATGATCTGATATTTTCATACATCAATGGTCTAATATTTTCATACATCAATGATCTGATATTTTCATATATCAATGATCTGATATTTACATACATCAATGATCTGATATTTTTATACATCAATGATCTGATATTTTCATACTTGCACTATTTCATACATCAATGATCTGATATTTTCATACATCAATGATCTGATATTTTCATACTTGTACTATTTCATACATCAATGATCTGATATTTTCATACATAAATGATCTGATATTGTCATACTTGTACTATTTCATACATCAATAATCTGATATTTTCATACTTGTACTATTTCATACATCAATGATCTGATATTTTCATACTTGTACTATTTCATACATCAATGATCTGATATTTTCATACTTGTACTATTTCATACATCAATGATCTGATATTTTCATACTTGTACAGCGTGTATCTTAATACTAAACTTTGGAAAACACGGTGTAACGACATTTAAAATTACCAACAATAATAAACAGTGGTTGCCTGGCTTAACCAGTTTAATCGAGTTTAAACTGGTTAAGTTTTCTCTCTACCCGTCATTACTCTATCTGCTTTTGAAAGTCTACATATGTGATGGCACATCTGCTCTACACACTTCCTGGACATCTACTTCAGGCAAAATTGTCTGCCTATTTCGAACTAATTTTCACAAGAAATCATCGACGTGATAACTTTCAATACACCCCGTTATATCCCCCATCGTCACACGTATATACGTTCGTGTCGTGACTTTACACTAAATAGATACATTTCCTGATCACAACTGAATATTAAAATGGATTATATATTAACACAGTCGAGATAAAGGATTTGCAAAAAATTTCACAAATATCGATTCAAAGCAAGAGTTTCATGGATCGTGCCTGCGAACTTCATTATTATGCATGCCATATGATTTTTTAAAACTTTAACACATACCTGCAGAGCAATGAACAAGGTTGACGCCGCCATCGTCGATGCAAATGAAGGATGCCTGAGTCTCGCTCTATGCTAGATCAGAAAAAACATGAAACCCAGAAATACTGTGTAAATGACATAAGAGTAAAAACATACTAGAATAGTGAAAGTGCTTTTCAGTCAAATTCATTTTTAAAGGGAATTACTACAATCATAAAGCTAAATCAAACAACTGAAGATCATCAAAATTTCAAACTATAATTGAGTAATAATGCACAATTTTGCTTTTAAAACATTATTTTTTAATTGTAGGAAAATGTTAGGGTTTATTAATGTTTTCATTTTCACTTTAAATACGAACAAGTAAATAGCATCTTGCTTTTCTTTCAGTTTTCTTAAATATATTTAATGATTAGTGACGGTTTCACGTTATCTAAAATTTGATTTACATATTCCAGTTTTAAAATTATATTAAAATCATATAGATAAACTTTTCTTATTTCTTATCTAGAAATGAACAGCTTTTGGATCATATTACCATTTGTTTTCTCGATTGTCTATTCCTTTGTTGAGTCAAATTCTGAAATAGTTCTGCAATACATTCCAGGTATCATTACAATGCTTAACAAAATATTAACGAGGATTCAGTGGCAAATCTATTTTCGTAATATGCAAGTAAGATCTTCTAATATTTCTAGATCAAGACAGAAAATGAATTTGATTGAAACCACCATTCTATGCCCTCTTATGCAACGTCTTGCTTTTCTGTTGTTTTCTTTATTACACAGGGAATTACAACGGAACTGATACGAAACCTTTCAAATCCCTGCTTACAAGATTATGTGTTATAATGCACGTGGTCCCCATTACAAATAGTCTGCATTGGATTAGTTTTCCATTATAAATTTTATTCTCACGGGGTTTCGTGGCCGATTTGGCAGCAAAAGTCGTGATAATCAGGATGTATGGCTTGTTGTGTAATACTCCAGGGTTCTTAACGACAAAAAAAGAAGAACAATGTCTCATTTCTTGGTAATATATTGACTCTGAAAATTTTGTAAATAAATTGTCACAAAAAGATTTTAACCTAAGTAGCTTATTATATTTATACAATTGAGAAAGCATCCAAATATAGAACAAAATGAGTCAAGAGAGCTTGCTAGTCTTTGTGAACCATGTGGACATATATGATTTAACTATATGTGATGTGAAGCTTCATCACAAAAAGAGCTCAGACGAATTGATTGATGAGCATATCTGCACACATATCAATCATTTGCTGGTGCTCCTACCAAAATTCACCAGGGAAATACTTTGAATCAGTGATGTTTTTGTTTGATTTCAACCAAATTGGCTATGAAGCCTTAATAGAACAGGGTCTCAGATGAGTTTGATGATGAGTAGTTTTTGTTTTTACTATTTTGGCCCATGTTTAACTTGGAATGAGTATCCCAACGGCTGGTGAACACGCAAGTATTCACACTTTTTGTTTCATTCCACAAAATCTGCAGTGAACCATCAGCTCATACAGATCTATACTTAATTTGAAGATGACTTGACCTTAATTTAGAGAGCTATGGCAATTGAAAGACTTAAACTAGGCATTCCACTAGGATGTAAACAAACACACAAGCATTCATATTTTCTATTTCATTTCATCCAAACTGGCTGCGTGGCTTCATTTGAAAAGGGTCTCAATTGACTTCTGCATCGATCAGATTTTGACGATATTTTGCAGAGTTATGGTCCGTGGATGACCTAAGCATCTCACTAGCTACACACTTGACTTACGTAGAATAGCAATGCATCTTAATGTATTCTACACACTATAGCATACACATCTATTATTTGGTATTAACACAAGTTCCCCAAATTTTTATCTCGACAAGATCTCAGATGATTTTGATGATCAGCATATTTGGACCATATTTTACAACGTTTTGGCCCTTGCATGACTCAAATTGTTTTAATTACTTGTGAAAACTAGCATTCATTGTTTTGTTTTCAATCATATTAGCTATCAAGCCTTATATTTAGCAAGATCTTTCATGATATAAACTTCAGGATAGATTTTGAATTATTGTCTACGACTGACTCACTATTACAACCAGTTCACAGTCCTCAAGCCTTTTAGTATGAGGTGCCGGAGGACAATGCCCATGTTAGTGCCACCTTCTTGTATATTATTAGTTTGGACAATAGACGTGAAATGTAACTTCAATATATCGTTACTTTATGCCTCGTTTTGCATTAAGGAATGCTGTTAGTCACAAGACCTTCGGTAAATAATAAAATTATCAAATGAATCAATTGACTGTCTTACTTTCATACATTACACATGGAATTATGTGTCGACTAACAATGATTTCAAGATTTAAAAGATTATAACATCATATGGAACTCTCGTTACACACTATTTATGACATATGGAACTCTCGTTACACACTATTTATTACATATGGAACTCTCGTTACACACTGTTTATTACATACCTATTGAATCTTGCATAGTTGATCTGGTGTTCGATTGGGATGTTCAATCCATATTTCAGTATCGCACAACGAGACTGGAACTAGTTAATCTCTTTCACTAACGTCCGCGCATAGATTCGAATTATTATAAATCTCTATGTATTTTTATTTCCATTTATATCATATAGCAAATATATTTGGAAAGCGCAAACAGATGGTATGTAATAAATACAAAACCACCTATGCTATTGGTGCATAAAAACGTCTCGACGTGACGGCATCGACGTATTCCTGCGTCATATCTATCTCGTTCATTCCAATTACTAGGAACTAAACACGTATTGTAAGTCGCGACCCAACAGCTGAACACGCTGAAATTGTGTATCAGATATTAAAAGATATGTACAACGCATGACACAATGATGACAAAACACTGGCTTACCTCCTGCCAGTTGACCCTACACCAGGGAGATTTTATTTGCTCCCTAAAATACATAAAAAAGGAACCCGGGGAGACCAATCTTTTCGGGAAACAATCATCCCACTGAAAAAAATTCATCTTCGGCCATTCGTGGAAATATTGCCTTCAACATTCAATAAAACTACTGACTACCTTAACAAAATACCAGAAACTAGTGTTCCAGATAACACTCTCCTCGTCATTATGGACGTCTGTTCTTTATACACCAATATTCCACACGAGGAAAGTATCACAGCCTGCAAGGAAGCATGGGATGATCGACCTGATCCTCCCTTCCTACGTACTATTTATCCAAGCTTTTAACTCATGTTCTTAAGTTTAACAATCTCATATACAACAACCAACACTTCCTACATATTAATGAAAATGCAATAGGCACTAAAATGGTACCTTCGTATGCCAATATTTTCATGCGAAGACTCGAGCAAAAGCTGCTCAGTGAGGCACACTATAGACCTCTAAGTTGGTGCAGATTCATTGACGACATAGAATCAAAACGGATCGAAACAGGTGACAATTTGAAAATATGTTTTGGAATTCGCCAATAATGTCTATCCTACGAGTAAATTTACGTTAGAGTCATCATACAGGTCTAACGTATTCTTGAATACTCAACATACCCTCCGGGAGGAAACAGAAACTGACATGTGTTCTAAACCAACTGACTCTCACCAGTATCTGCTCCCGACCAGCTGCCACCCCAATCACGTATTAAAAAAATCTTCCTTACGGCGTGTTCGTTCGGACCAAATGCAAATGCTCTAATCCAGCTACATTTAAAAAGAGACTAGAAGGGCCCAAGGGACACCTGAAAAGGAAAGGATACAGAAGGAGCTCCACTGACGAGGCTGTTAATAAAACTAGACTCCTCGATAGAGGCGCCCTCTTGAAATATGAAACCAAGAAAACCAACAAGCGCATCCTCTTCATGGTTACTTTCCACCCCAATGCCCCAAATTTACAACAGATCATTCGGGATCATCGGCACCAGATCGAATCTTCCGAACGTCTGAAGGGCATATTTCAAGAAGTTCTTATGGTTGCGTATCGTAGACCTAACAATCTCAAGGACCATCTGGTACTTGTCAATGTAACTTCATAGAAGTCCGCATATTCAGTCATATTCAGGCACATACTGCCGCAGAGACACTTTTTCAATACACTTTTGATTTTTTTGTAGAGCTATGTATGTCTGACGTCAGCGTAGAACAAACATGTAGTTCACCCATTTTAAAACCGTTTTTCAATTATTTATTCTTTTCTTTTCTTCCATTATTTAACTCTCGTTTGTAGATTACCCCCTGCCAATCAACATGTAGGAGTCCAAATTTTCTCTTGGCCTTTGTGTCTAGGGACCTACCATGTAATTGTTTTTTTATTTTGTTTGTTTTGTTTTGTTTTGTTTTTTTGGGGGGGGGGATTATTTTGCTTTGAAATTTCCGGCCCTCAAATAGCTTGAAAAAATATTCTTGCTCTGGTTTATATCACAAATAGACCCTAATGTGTCCATTATATTAGTTTAAAAAAATTAATTATCTTGAGGTAAAAGAAAAAAACTTTATCCCAGCTAAAAAGAAAATTTCTGCCCCCCCCCCAGCACACATACAACACCCCACCCCAACACACATACAACCCCCCCACCCCCGACAATTATATGGCGGTCTCTTAGTGTTTGTTTTGTGGATGTAAGTGAATTGCTGGTATCAATTTCAGAGAAGTTCTTAGAAATGGCAAAACTAGTAATGCATTTTACCTACATGAGGTGACTTTAAGAATTTTGAATTTATTTGATCTTTACCTGGACCTTTATTTTAAGCTCATCCAAATGTTCTTAAGGTAACACATACTGATTTATGCACTGTTCAAAAAGACTATTTGTTTAACTATGTACATCTTAGCAGAGGCTTTTCCTGTTATTAATTAGCAAAAGGGAGTGATATATTGCGAAAGGATCAGAGTCTGGACAAATTTGCAAATTGTTGTAAAATTTGGGACAATGATGTTGTCTGGTACAATCATATTCCCGGTCTACAAAAGCACATGGATTTTTAAAGCAGAAGTTCAAAAGCTTAATATGATATAAAGCTGAGGTTAACAATTTAAATAATGCCTCTCGTAATGTGCCAGAAAAAAGAAAAAAAAAGAATAATGTAGCTGTGAACAGTCCATAGAGTAGTTTTCAGATACGCAAATTTTACCCCCAAAGCTTCATTTCTCAACATTTGATTGTTTGAAAGGACCCTAAAACGTCTCTCTTTGATAATGTTTTCTTCAAGATCATTTCCATTCTATTCATATAAATTGGTATCAACCAACAATGAATAAATGAGTGTATATCTGTCACTCAGCTCTTCAGTCTAGAGGTGATAAGGGTAATCTCTAATTCTGTCGGTGTGTCTTATGGAGACATATTGAAACCATATGTCAAACATCTACAGCCGTTGTGGAGACGTATTGAAACTATATGCCAAACATATACAGCCTTTGTGGAGACGTATTGAAACTATATGCCAAACATCTACAGCCGTTGGATTGTGGTTTTATTCTTATCCTTCTTCATTGGCCGTACTCAGACATGCCTAATACTGCAATAACTCTTGTCATACTCAGACATGCCTAATACTGTAATAACTCTTTTCAAACTCAGACATGCCTAATACTGTAATAACTCTTGTCATACTCAGACATGCCTAATACTGCAATAACACTTGTCATACTCAGACATGCCTAATACTGTAATAACTCTTTTCAAACTCAGACATGCCTAATACTGCAATAACTCTTTTCAAACTCAGACATGCCTAATACTGTAATAACTCTTGTCATACTCAGACATGCCTAATACTGTAATAACTCTTGTCATACTCAGACATGCCTAATAATGTAATAACTCTTGTCATACTCACACATGCCTAATACTGTAATAACTCTTTTCAAACACAGACATGCCTAATACTGTAATAACTCTTTTCAAACTCAGACATGCCTAATACTGTAATAACTCTTATCATACTCAGACATGCCTAATACTGTAATAACTCTTGTCATACTCAGACATGCCTAATACTGTAGTAACTCTTGTCATACTCAGACATGCCTAATACTGTAATAACTCTTTTCAAACTCAGACATGCCTAATACTGCAATAACTCTTTTCAAACTCAGACATGCCTAATACTATAATAACTCTTTTCAAACTCAGACATGCCTTATACTGTAATAACTCTTTTCAAACTCAGACATGCCTAATACTGCAATAACTCTTTTCAAACTCAGACATGCCTAATATAGCGGTAACTCGTTTCATCCCGAAAGAAGATTTGATGTCCAATTACTACATACGTATATTTATGAGATGCATTGATTATGTTAATCCTTATAGTTCTTCATATATTTAATATTCTAGCATCGCAAGTGCACACGTCAAAGTCTTGACTTATCGGTATTTTTCTATATCTCCTCATCACACTAGAATAAAAACATCTTCGAAATTATAATAAATTCAGTAGAGTTTAATATATACAATGTGTGGACCAGTATGGATTTAAAAATATATAATTTATGGGAAAAACCCAAAATAAAATTGAGCAAAAGCATTTTAATTCACGCAAATAGTGTACAACACCGATCTATCGTATGATGAAAAATGTTGTCATAAATATAAAAATCATTATAGCTAAGAATTTAGATAGAACTTTGCAGAAATGGCAGAAGACCATGGAAAGTTTTAAAAAAATGTCGAAAATAGAGATTATTTGTTAGTACTCTGATAAGTTTCCAATTTAAACTATCAAATATGATAAAAAGTTCAACCTTTGCCTCTTCTCTGATACCCTCTTGACTATAAATTGACTCGCTCCAGAATCGTTAGATTTATTTTTAAACGATGTTTTTAATTGTATATATATTTTGACAGTATTTACGAATGGTCCTGATACGTTGTTTCATTTAATTTCATACTATATTTCAGTACTGCACTGAAGTATTATTTAATTGATAGACTCTATTTAAAAAAAATTTTGTTTTAACTCAGATAGAGACCGAAATCTATTTTAAAGTACTATTTCTACTCTTCAAAAAGTCGTGATGTCCTCATAAAGAATCGATAGGAACTTAATCTATCGCCTCAGAAGTCAATTTAGATGTTGCAATTTCCCCTTCATCAGGGCGGAGACATAAATGATTGGAATCAGTAAATGTGAAAAGTGACGGACCAGCTTCATCATACAGGGCCATTTTATACGACGTCTGGCCTTTGTCACATGATCCAAATTAAACGTGCACTAATCCACTGTAAGAAACCGTATAAGATCACACATTCCTGATTAAAAGTTGATAATTTCTGTTACATATCATTCCTTCCCAGATAGTGCTTGCATCTTTTAGCGATCTCGGGTCCCATTTTGCAAGGATAGTCATTACGATGCTTCTAGTCCTGTTTTAATATAGTAACATATTACTGCATAAAGAACAATCAAGAATCATATCTCGCCCTGAGTTATCGAATTTCGCAGAAATGTTATATTTATATAATTATTCTACGAAATTTACAGAGAGCATTTAATAACGATCTGCTTTAAATCAAATTAGTGAGTATATTAGGAAAACTAATTACGTTAATTATGAGTTTTAGCACTTGCTATGATAGTTTTCTAATATTTCTAATATTTATTTCATGATGAAATTAGAGTTCGAATCATAACAATACTAATTATTAAGGATGGTCATATCATTATATTTGTTTGGTAAACTTTTAGATTCATTCCTCTGGTGTATTTTATTAATTTAGTAGCAAAAATATCGTTATTTACATGAGCCTAACAGCAAACAATCAGTCGCACAGTTGTAGAAAGAACCTAAAATCATCATTTGTGTTTCTCCATTAATCTGAAACGCTGTGGGACTTTTGAAATACAACTTGTTATTTTAGGTTACTATCTTCATATCTATTTAGGGGTATTCAGTTGTCCATCAAACCATGCAAAGCCCCATACACTTTTCTTATACAGGGCAGTGGTAGTATTTTTAATCTATTCAATTAGCGATGATTTAAAAACCATGATAATATACCTTTCATGAACATCGTTTAACTAATACAAGAGAGACCAAAACCATAATATAACTGTGATGCTCACTCGTTAAAAGGTACATTGAACAGCTTTTTTTCTAATATTTAGAAACAGCATGTTCAGTAATTAACATCGGGGAAGGCATTCATTTCGTTATGTAAGGACATAGATGGCACATATAAAAGAAATATTCGCTACAGCTGTTTTTATACATTTAAATGTACCTAACGGCGCTTCATATAATTACAATAACAGTTGCTTAGTAATGTAACGTTCTCTGGCATGATGCTATTTTCGTACAAGTGTTGTTTTATTTGCTGCTATTCCTTTTCATCTAAATGTTCATGTTTCTTCATTCTTATATATTAAATGAAGTACTACACTGACTCTGATTTGGTAAAACTAAACATTTATTTACCGCCACTCCAATGTAAAACCGATTAATTACTTTATTTTCTTAATGAATTGTTGTCGTACATTTTCTGACTCTCTAAATATATTATTTTCTATTTTTTTTTTAAATAATGACTCTAACTTGATTGGTTGTGGCGATAAAATTATCTTATATTATTTGCCTCAGAGAATATATTTTATAAACCTTATCATTCTTTGAAGAGCAAGAAGAAAAAATGGAGAGTTCGCATGCCAATAATATGCAGTTCAGAAAGTGGGAATTAGGGTCGATCGTTATTGCACCCAAATAATTAAACAGTGAATGTTGTTCATAGTTAGAAAAATTAAATATGTCATACTAATTAATTGATGGATCTATTCAATCACGTTGTTATTTTAAACAATCATGTTATACACACAAAACTTGTATATATCAAGATATGATATCATCCAAATGTTTCACGGTAATATCAGTTAATGGTGATACATATTTTAGAACAAGAATTCAAGCTAACAATTTGGTAGGAATATTTTCCAAAGCATCTCTACCCTATTTGAGAGTTGATTTTCTATTACATGTGTGGTAAACAACCATCGATTGAACAATGGAATCCATACTGAAAGACTAAAACAAAAAAATATTCTACATTCTAAATATTCCAAATAAATGACCTAAAGGCTTAAGTAGATGATTTCTTGCAATTAAATAGAATTATTGAATGTATTTATTCTTGACTATTACGTCCATATTAATTTGAAAATCCTATATTTTTCTCCATTGCATTTTGATCGTGTGAAATGTAATGCAACGACCATAGGGTCTGAAATATTCATTATCAATCCTCATTTGTAAAACCCAGGCACGGATTCAGGACAACGGCATGCAGGCACGTGCCCCTGGCACTAGTAACATGTATTCTAATCGTATTTACTTGTTTTATTTTGTGTATGTTCTCTTTTATAGCTTACATAACAAGAGTACGCACAATTTTAATGCCAGGTACCCCTTGCCCAAAGACATAAACCTCTGACTAGAATAATATATGTTAGTCTCAGTTTAATCACAGTCCTGTTTCATGCCGTACAGATGACGATAATAATGGATAGAATATTGTTGCAAATTTAGAAATATTTAGAGAGATTTTTGCCTCATGTCTTTCTGCTTCCAGTTTGGTAAGTAAACATCGTGTCAAAAACTAATCAATCTGTTTCTAGTCTGAAAAACCAAAGATGCTTAATTAGACAAACAGAGATATACGTTTTGACAGAATGAACTACATTATTATGATGTAGTAATTACAAAGTGCAGATAAATCGTAAGGAATAAGAACAGACATAATGGTGACTGTTTAGGATTAAAATGAGTGAGTCAAATTTAAAACAGTACGATCTTTATTCTGGGCTGTCACGCGCCATGCGCACATAAATAAATACTTCGAGATACTTTAAATTCATTTGAATGGCATATATATATATATATATATATATATATATATATATATATATATATATATATATATATATATATATGGTAAACAAGACGACCGCTTGGTTTAGGCATGACGCGCTGAATTTTACATCGAAATGTCTGTTGACAGTTTTGTTTCTATATAATTTTGAACCACCTCGTTGTCTTTAAAGGCTATTATATAATATTAGGCAGATGATATACACTCCGCGATCAAAAATAAATACATCACGATTAGGAAAAATTTAACATGTGCCAAAAAATAAAATAAAATAAAAAGCATGCAAAGAAAGAATTATGTAAGAAAATTGCTATGTGAACGAATGATGACAGTTATAATTTATTGGGCATTACATTCAATATAAATACACGTATTTTCCATTGTATCAGGTTACATCTAATAGAAAGATGTGTCTAAAATAAGAAGAAAATTCTCTGTATAAAGTCTTCAACAGCAGTCATATTTTTTTTCTCCATCATATGCTGTTTAATCGCAGTACAAATGATTTTTCCCAGGATAACTAAATGAGAAGAATGTTCATGCACACCGCACCGTCATCTGTCGATAAGCATTGAATTTTGATTTTGTTGATACTGACGAGATTTACTGCTTTATGGCGGAGGAAGCTGAGGACGCCTTAGTAGTTTACTCACTCTGATGGTTAATTGAATGTCCTGAGTACTAGTTGTCGAATGTTGGAAGTTATTTTCTGCTATGTCAATCAACGCAAAAATGGAATTACAAGTGAATCGGTGTCACTGTATCTGTTCGTAGTCATTTAATGACTCCAGCAGATTGGTTCTATCTCGAAACACCCATTCGCTTTTTCCTGCATCCTGGGCATCTAACTCCAACCGCAAAATGGCTGCCATATTAGCGTAGATTTACAGTCTGGTAGATCCATTCACAAAGTTATCATCAAAATTAGAACTTGATCGTAAGTTCCAATTTTGTTTCAACGGTGGTTTGATCGTAAGATTCTCGTACGAGAACACTAACGATTTTTTCACACTACGAGTTTTTGTGGTCTTTTACTGCTGTTAGAGAAAGCATAAGTAGTACTAGCTTGTATTAAGTTAAAACCAAAATATCCTGTGATAGCAACTGCTATCTAGGGACATTGTGTTTATCAACGGCGAACTGTAGCCAGTTCGCGAACTATTCACACCACTTTATCGCTTGGTCCTGACTAGAATTAGAACTCCTCCTTCCCCATTGCTGACCATTATATTATGTTAAGATCCCTGGCTGGTAACAGAATCTATATAAAAAGTCAGTAGAATATTATACAGCAGGAGTTTTAAAACGTAAACGGTCAGTCCGTTAATTATAGACATGTGTACCAATCTTTTGGATTGTCTGAGGGCCACAATTTGATATGTTATATAGACTGTGCATTCATGTGAAATCTATATACTGGATGATAAACAAGCTTTTATGTTCCATTTTTAAGCATATTTGCTTGTAAAATGCTGAAGTATTAAACTTATTTTTAATAAAAGAGAATGATATTTTTACATTTAGGAAAAACCAAAATCACTAAAAAATGCATAAGTTGGTGAGCATTTTTTGCTCTACTCTTTGTTTAATATCTATACTCAAGTAATGGTCACTAAATAGAAACGCAAGGAGAAAAGTACTCAGTAATTACTTATCATTACATAGAAAAGTATGGGGAAAAGTACCCAGTCATTAATTATCCATAAAATAACAGCTCAATGAGTTTCAAAAATCATCAAATTTGCACGGGTTGAAGATCATAGACGATTTTTATCAAATACACAAAGAAAATATTATGTTGGTGAGTGCATTTTTTTCAGCACGACACACTTATTGAGATCACGTAGGTTTTCCGCAACAGAAACTCCACGCTTCCGATTTATCGCAGTTCGTAAATCGCAACAAATTGACCAAGGTTTCGTATACTTTTCGTTAACTATATCATTTTCTTTGACAAGACTGTTAGAAAGAGAGTGTACAATACTTATATTTCATTAATAGATGTCAGATAGCCCAACAATCTTTTCAACTTTATGTTACACTATGTGGAACAATAGTTATACACACATACGCAATTTGAACACAGATTTTATGTCAATATTCAATGTTCTGTATTTAATAATAGCTAATCAGTGTATGCATGTGCTCCACATGAAGAGACATTCGGTAGATAAAAGCATATTACATTCATTTTTATAATTGATTGTTTCCATGTGTGTATGAATTAAGGTACTAATTACAGCTTGCTGAATCAGAACGAAAGACCATAAAAAATGTTTAAAAAGCTCTTACCTTGAAGTTTTCCTCCATGCTGTATTTAATATGCACATTTGTGTGATATACTCATTTGCTGAAGCTATAGTGTAAACTGACGATTTGTTGCAGAAGTAGTTATGTTGTGTACGCACAATAGGCGTAAGACCTAAAAAAAAAATTCTATAGAAACAAATTTTCGGATATTTAAAAAAAAATTCAAAATGCACGACGGTATAAAAACCAGGGAAAACGAAAAACGATTTATTGTTCTGTATTGTGTTAAGCTTCAGTTTATGATTATCTGAGGCCCTGTGCAGTTTAATCTGTCTCGGTATAATTTAATTTTCTTTCTCTTGTTCCAATTCACACACCAATGGTCTATTCTTTTCATATTTTTTACAAAGTGTATTTAATAAGAAAGTTTAGATAAAATAGAAAATTATCAGCAGTTTCAGCTAACTCGCAACTCGATATAAAGAAAAAGAAAAATCAGTAGATGTATTTTCTATTTTATCACTTCATATTATTACGAAAAATGTCAAGCGTGAGAACAAGCAGGGCTCTTGTACATTGGAGAAGCATCGAGATGGATCGAGTTAACTGTCAAGATGACGAAACAACTAGATTTAAAAAGTATCAGATTTTGCGATTGAGAAGACATTGCACTCAGTTACGAGAATATTCTCCATTCGTGTACCTGCTCATTGTGATGTAAACATTGAAAACATTAATATCCTTATAAGTACTTTCGACTGACTCCACTTATTCAAATCTATGAATTCAAATGTTTTGATCAAATGCCGAAAGTTCTTTTTAATACAAAAGGACTTATATTAGCAAAATATGCCTAATTTCTCACAGCTTGCATACATACCATTTGAAAATTTGGTTTTCAAATCTGAATTTAATTGTTAATACCTTCAGTTGAAACCAACACCAAAAAGTAAATACATATGACTATTATCGTTCTCATAAGACAAAAAGAAGTCCTAATCAATATCCATGTGGGTTTTTTAATCATTAGGCCATATAAAAGAAGAAAACAAAATGAGTGGCTTGGACTAAAAACAACACCAAAATGTATTGAGTCTGTGCAGCATCTTCAGCCATATTATACATGATATTCGTCTTGTCATCCCAGGTCATGTAAAAACGGTATACCTTATAGTCAGGAGAAAAGATACCGATGTATCATTTCAGACGATTGTCAATTACAAAATTCTTTGCATGAATTGAAAACATATTTCCAAAGCAGGAATTATCCTATACATGTAATAGAGTCTGCTTTGAGTAAAGTCTGTATTCTTACCCAAAATTATGCTTTAAATACAGCAGAATGTACGAAAGAGAAAAATATAATTCCTTTCATAATACAATATAATCCTTCATTGCCAAATATAGGCCTTACAATTTCAATGACGGGGAAATAAATAAACAAAGGATAAACAATAGAAGAAAGAAAGAAGACAAAATGAAAAAAAACGGTCTAAAAGGGTAAACTATATATCTATGTCATACTGTCATCAGCCCAACAAAGTTGTGTAAAAATATTAAAAGAAGTGTGTATCACGCCTATCACGCAGAGGACCATAGTGGTGTGACCAAATTCCAGGCTGGGAACAAAGAACTGACACCATGGGCGGCGAAAAATTTACGCCATCATCAAAATGTGGGAAAGAAATTATATCCCTGTAAAGTTATGCATGGAGGTACTAAGGAAGTAGGTCAAGCGGGATAATGGACATGAGTTCAAATAATAATAATAATAATAATAATAATAATATTATTATTATTATTATTATTATTATTAATCATGATAATAATAAACTAATGCCTGGCTGTAGTGTTGATAAGATTGCATTCGGAAGGTTAGACTTTTTCATTTAGGCCGAATTCCGCATGAGTTTCTAATTGAAGTATCCAGTATCGTTCCTTACGTGTGCATTCTATATCGGTCCACCCCGGGTTAGAATCAAATCAGTAGCATCTCCAGTGACTCGACTCTATGCCCAGTCGAGTTGTAGTGGTCTGCGAGTTTCGCGTTAATTTTGTTGCGAATGTAGCTCTTGTGGTTATTCATTCGATTTCCGGAATCAACGGTTTTGCCAACATATTGAGTGTCACAGATCTTGCATGTTAGAAGATAGATTATATTTTTGGTTCGACATCCTAACTTCTGATTGATAGTGTAGCTAACTCCTGTCGTTGAACTTCTGAACGATTTGGTCTCAGGCATATGTTTGCAAATGAGGCAAAAAGTAATTAGATTTAAATATGCAAGTATAGCATGCACAAGGACAGATATATTTCTTAAATGGGAAAATAATGTAGTTACGGAGGCGACATCGCCACAGTGGCGATATCAATTTTTCTCACACTGATAGATTGCATCAGCTCATCGTGAAATATATATTGTAGCGATTTTTCCCTGCAACGTAAGTCGGTTGTTTTGACAAGCATTCCCGTATCAAGAATGGGATGGTCCAGTTATGAATAGACTCGTAGGGTAACGTGATAAATCACGTGGTACATGAAAGTGTATAAAGGCCGAAGCTGAGCGGATTTGAGATTCTGATGCGTATTGTTCTCATAGCAACAAACTTAGAGAAAAGCCAGATAGCAAAGATAACCGTGAGGTAACTATTTAAATAAGTAGCCTAGGGGTGAAGAGCCTGACGAAGGCTTTCCACGACTCTAGCAGCACTAAATCTGATAAAGAGAATAGTTGCTGTTGTTGTTGTTTTAATCTTGTTCGCATAGGCAAGCGCCAGGGCTCGAAAAGATTTATCTGGCACCGATACTAATCTATGGAAAACCAGAGCACGAATAGCAAGGGGGAAGATTCGCTACAAAAGCTGTAAATATTCGTGTATGCATGCCCTCTTACACGTCCGATATACATGTGTGTGTATGTATATATATATATATATATATATATATATATATATATATATATATATATATATATATATATATATATATACACACACACACAGATTAAAAATGCTTTTTAAAAAAATGCATTTACCCATTATATATATATATATATATATATATATATATATATATATATATATATATATATATATATATATATATATATAATGGGTAAATGCATTTTTTTAAAAAGCATTTTTAATCTCATATACTAAACTCTTTTAGCTCTGTAAGTTAAAGGCGCTGACTAGAATGGGTCGATAGGTCAGTGCACAAGAGGGTTTTGGTCATGTCACCATTTTAAAATCTGGTTATGATAGAGTTTGTTACTATTAAATCAATGTACACAATACTGGACTTAGGACTTTGCTGAAACAAGTGTCCGTCCACATCATCCTGTCACCAGCCTTGCATAGTGAACACAGTTGAGACCGTGGACTTTAAAATTGTGGCACCGTTGTTGTTATGCCTGTATTAGTTGTAAAAAAAAAAATACTCTAGTAACGTGTATCGTCATAGATCCGTGGTTTTGCAAAGATAGTGTTTGTCATATATTTTGAAAAGTAAGAGTGTCTCTAGCCTAGTGATTTAGAGGATTAGTCTATGATGAACATCTCTGTATCCAGCGGTCACGTGGCGGTAATGTGATTTTAGCGTGCATTTGTTTTTAAAAATTAAGTTTCAAGATCAATGACAGCAACAAAAGCATGATCAACATCAAACATTGGGGTTTATGCACCCGCAGGTAACCAACAAAGAACCCCACAGTTACATCCCAACATCATGACAAAATTCTCATTAGAGTTCTCTAGAAGGTAAATTTTCTTTGAATTGGATATCGCATTCTTTAAAACAGTAAAATAGTTTTCCTTCATTTTGTTTTCCACCAGCTATATTTCAAAAGTAGAAATAACATTCTTTCTTATTTCTCTTTGCTGCAGGTTTTCGTCAATACTTGTCTCCCACAGATCCTGCGCATCAGATGGCCAGAGCGAATCCCAAACCAGCAGTTATGGATGAGAACACAACAGAAATCCATATCTGACACCGAAGGAAAAGTTTAAAGACTAATTGTATTCTTTCAACAGAAGTCTATCCTTCAATAACAAGGATGTACATATTGCTCAAATGGGAATGATTATGCCCTGTAAATGATTTGGTGATCCAACAAAGGCTGGTATATATTCATCTTTATTCCTTCAAGCGCTTTCGCATCATCGTCACCTATCTAAAAGGCTTCACATTTCACACATATCAGTGCATAAATCACATTTTTAGAATTTCAATCCATGTCCTGTTTAAGTTTAAATTTCTTACCTTTTTAAAATTTAAATGAGTTTCTTTCTATTATATTATAACGTGTTTTACATATACTCTGACCATATTTATTTATCGGGGAAACTCTTTCAATTAAATCATATTTAGACCTGGTAAGAATTTCTTTTAAATATTTTGGCTGTCGCTTACTACTACTAATTTTCTTCCTTTCTCACAAGTTTCTCGTGTTATCACTAAGACGAAGTAATCAGGGACACTACGACGAAATAATCAGGGACAGGAAAGAGGGGCAGAGTAGGTGCCCTACCCCCAGACCCCACCTCCACTCCACCCCCGAAAATATACATGAGCACAAACAAACAAAGTTTCCTAGAGTAATTCTTCTTCAGGTAGATGGTTAAAACTATGCCCTGGAAACGTGAGGTAGGGGTCGGTCCCACAGACCCCTCGATATTTCTGGATCCGCCCCTGGTAATTGTAACAAGTCAGACGAAATAGGTCAGAGCAGAAGTGAAAAAAGAAACAGAATGACAGTACATAAACAACAAACAGGAACAGAAGATCTCATATTATTAAAAGTTACTAAACATCTGCATAACTGTTCAGGAGGAAACGTTAAAGTCCTCCTTTTATATAAATTATTTACTGATAATTAATATTTAAGAGAAGAAAAGGAACTTGTTTTCGCATGCACTCTACAACAAGACATTAATAGTTATAACGAATTATTTGAGATTCATAAAAAATTAAAACTGGATATTTTATACATTGTATCAATACACTGATACATTTTCATAACATAACCAAAAAAACCTATTTTGGGTGAATTAAAAAAGTTATACTATATTTTTAATTTGTGTGGACAACTTTATACATTGTATCAATATATTGATGCACTTTCATTACATACTGTGTTGAGTGCATTTCTGTCCAATTTGTTTTGTTTTGCTCAGCCTCGAACTGTGTAGGAATGGCTATTGTCACTCTTACAAATGTCTTTTGTATACAGGTGTTGTATATAGATGTAAAGAAATTGTTTATTTCTCACCCTTGTGACAGAGAAATCTCAAAATTTGCGACCATTACTTCTCTTGCCTCAGTCTGGTTGTCTCAAGCTGGTTCTCTCAGTCATGGTGTCCACGCGCTTCACAACATTTGTTGGAACTACGTTTTCAAATGATGCAACCTTTGTTGTCTCCTGCTGTACCTGACTGGGTTGATATTTAATCAAACCACCACCATTACTTTAACAAATGTATCTAAATAATTTGGGAAGAGAGAAACGAGTAACTTCAACAACTAAGATACAGAGATAAAACAAAGAAAATGGACTACAAGTTAGGAAACATCTTGACCCTAAAATGCAGGAGAGCAAAACTCTTAAATGTTTGCCAACCACTCGGTACCTATTGCATGTATACAGTACAGTATTTGGGTGATGGAAAGTTCAAAACTTTTGCAAAACATAAACTAGTAATTTACCAAAACTCACTAAAGTATGAGACCTTTCATTTCTTTCCGATGACTTGGACACGTATAAAATGCAGGCGTCTCTGAAACCCGAGCAACTTGTGGCCGAGAAAAAAAGAAAAGATGAAGATGAAACAAAAAGACGTAAAGCGGCGATAGAGAGCAGATTTACTGAAGTGGACGAAGAATTTGTTACAAATTTTGTTTCTGATCATGAAAATGTAAATACCGAACGTAAAACATTGGGAAACATAACTTCTCAAAGAATATCTGCAGCAAAACAATGAAGAAGGAGCCAGCAACAATATTCTCTCAAGATTTTTCCTTTCCATTTCTCATAATGATGGCAATGAATGCGAGACAACAAACTTGAGAGATACAAATGCCTATATATTGACTAAACATGCAAATATTGATATTAAAGGATAATGTATGAGCAAATAAAATGATGAATACCACATTTTAGATACTTTTGCAGTCTGTTAACAGGGATATGAATTTGTGAATGATTCAATGAATGAATTAAATAATTAATTAATTAAGCATAACACATCATGTAATTAACAAGACTCTTAATCTCAGAACTTTATTCAAGTTAATTTTGTTATAGAATAAAGAACGTGACTCATAAAGCAACTTAAGGATTTTCCAACTTGGACAACACATATTACAAAAGTTTTCGAGAGAGATAGAGAGAGAGACAGACAGAAACTCATTGTATAGTTATTTGTTAGCTTATCATAAATGAAAGTCTATCACAGAATTATCTAATTTTGTAATTTATATGAAAACAATTAGACCTAGCTACAGGACGTTTACGTTATTATTTATTAAAGGTATGATGGGAAGCTTTGAGATGACACAGATATAACAGAAGCTTGATTTATAGCCCTGAATTTTTCCAAACAAGAGAGGCTCTGAATTTTACTAAACAAGAGAGGCCCTGAATTTTACCAAACAAGAGAGGTCCTGAATTTTATCAACCAAGAGAGGCCCTGAATTTTACCAAACAAGAGAAACCCTGAATTTTATCAAATAAGAGAGGCCCTGAATTTTACCAAACAAGAGAGGCCTAAAAGGAAAACAGAAAGAATTGAAGAAGAAAGACAAAGGAAGCAGACACAAATCTGCTGGGGCCGTCAGTGATGATGACATCAATAAACTGTTTTTATCCTCGCTGTTGGACCCTAACACACCATAAAGTTTATTAAACACTTTATGGTTTAACAATATGTTGTACTTTGTGGTACGTGGAGGGGGTGAAGAACACAGAAGCATTAAGTGGAAGGTAGCTGTATAAAGCAAGACTGTGTACCAAATTTAGAATATCTAGAATTGAACGAGAGACAGACGAAGACAAGGACATTGACTGACGTAAAAAAAACAAAAGAAGGAAAAACAATATTATACTCTAATCCCATCGTTCGAGATTGGTGTCCAGTAACTATTTACAAATGTTATAAGAACATAAGTCCCAGTGATTTTTGTGACCTTGACCAGCCATTCTACCTTGACACTGTAATTGACGTGGATGCAAGTGGGCAGAATGAGCAATGGTTTTATCAGGGACTATTTGGGGCAAGAAAAATTAGTACCTTAATGAAAAAAGTGTCTGTGAAAGCCAACTTGCCCTAGTTGGCTTATAAGCTCATTACAAACTGAAGCCTTAGAAAATATTTATGTCGGAAACTTAAAGGAAACAATGTTCCAAAGACACAGGTTATACACATCACTGGCCACAAAAATCCTAACTCTCTCAACAACTACCGCAAACTTAGTAACAACCAGAAATGTGTCATTTCAAACCTGTTTTCTTCTAGCTTTGCCAAACCCTCCCCCCCCCCACCTCTACCAGCCACAGTTGAATCAATGAACATGCTACAATAAATGAAAAATGCTGCACTTACCGATAAGAGTGCATCACTTATCCATCGACATATTATTCCAAAAGTAGACTGAAGTGTATCCTTGCATAAAGTAATAGCAACGCTTACCATATTTCCAGGAGTGAAAATATCAATTTCCCACAAAACCATAACCTTGAAAGTTCCTCACGTGGTTGTCAGCTAGGTACTGTGTTGGGGGGGGGGCGGTCTTTCATACGCGGGAGTAATTTTACAATCAAGTTCAATTACGACAGCAGTATAACACGAACAGTTTCACCTCTTCTAAAGAGAAGGAAAGTTATATATGATAGTGACACAGATCCGTACTTATCCATGAATAGCCAAACACATGGTTAATCATTTTACGTTTGGCTTCTCGTTAGAGATGTGGACCCAATATATGTATCGTATGATTGGGTACCATGGAACTGTTTTAAATTAGAAGTGATGAAAGTGAAAATTTATCCTCATAAACAAAATTATTTATTTGTTATTTTCATATGAAATCCATTGATTAAATATAATAAGACCGCAGTACAATCAGATGTTTTTTGTTGTTATTTTCTCACTCGTAGAGCTTGTATATATCGGACCAACCGGTCACCCCACTGCCGACATTAACATATTTGTAATAATACGCAACACGCATGTGCAATTCTACTGATATAAATTACTTAGATTTTCATAACATTTGAGGAAATAATATTACCTCATGAATACTGAATGTGTTGAATGTGTTAAACTATATTGTAAAGTTTGAAGTGTAATTACAATTTGAATGGAAAACAAAATATTGTAGAAAAATAATCTATGCTATGCTTTTCACCTAGACAAATAAATCCCAGTCTAGGGTTACATATTTGTCTCACCGCAGAGCAGAACCTAGCAAGAGAAAAATACTGTAACCCATTGATTGGATTTCCTTGTCTTGGTGCAAAGCCCAACATCAATTGTTTTAATCTCACCCGATCAACGATGACGTAATTTACATAACAATGACGTCAAATCTTTTAATAAAAATACTTGGAAAGTATACTGTACCTGCGTGGAGAGCATCCATGGCAATGCGCTCCAAGGAATAAAGTATAAAAGTATGAATATATTACTGATTACTGATTTTCTGTTGAATTTAAAAAACATTCTATATATGAACTGGCACATGGACATGTTGACTTTTTTCATATATATATATATATATATATATATATATATATATATATATATATATATATATATATATATATATATATATATATATATATATATATATATATATATATATAGAGAGAGAGAGAGAGAGAGAGAGAGAGAGAGAAAGGGGGAGGGTTTTGCATATTAGTACTAAAATGTATAATAGGTGAATCATTTTGTTTTTATCCACACAATGATTATATATTCTAACTTGGGTGTAGAAGAACTGACTGATAACCAGTTCACTGATGGATAATTTATTATATTGCTAAACATATATAGGATATCAGCGGGGATATTTTAGTAGATATAAGGAAGTATTTCACTCGTGAAGTATAACCATTGCTTTGTCACGAGTGACGAAGCCACGAATGACAATACGAAATGTTTCTACTTCACGAGTGAAATAATTCCTTATATCTACTCAAAACAAAAGACCGAAGATTTTCTTGTATCATATATTTTTGAAGTAAAAAACAATACATTGCATTTTTTATTTTGTATTCCATTCTGTGTCAATGTGATTAACGGCTGCATTACTATATCGATAAAAAAAATCAGAAATTTTACAATAATGTACAACAGTGACTTTTTACAAATGTAGCTCCTACATATAATGTTTCAAATTGTGCATTTTGCGAAAATAATGACTGTTTTCATACGAAAATGAAGATATTTTTAGTTTTGTTAATACATTTCTTGCACAGATGATGATTATGAGAGTGATGAGAGTTAAAATTGCTAATTAAATCATTTTAGTATCATGTTTAATCAAGAAATTGTCCCTAAAATCTTGTACCGTTTGTCCAAGACTGTGTAACAGATACTGTATGTGTGACACTGAATATCAAATAGAAATAGCCACGTAAGTTCAGTCACTGATATGTATGCACTATTCAATGTGGAAAACTTTTTTTTAAATAAATTTAATACTTGAAACCTACTTTTTCTTCTTTGGACTTTCTGTTCAGGCATTTTTTGTTGTTGTTATGGTACCGCCTAATTGCTTACATGGATGTTAAAATCTGTTCATCTTGATGGAGAGAGAGAGAGAGAGAGAGAGAGAGAGAGAGAAGAAGAAGCAGAAGAAGAAGAAAATAATAATAAGAAGAAAATTAAATAAGTCTAAATATGTGAATGTAAGTTTGAACAACATGCATAAGTGCAGATATATTTCCCTAATGGGAAAAGAAAGTAGTGTCAAAAGTGGTATCGCCACCGTGGCGATATAAATTTTCTCCCCTGCTACATTTTAATAGATTAGTATGAAATATATAATAAAAATGACTATTCTATGATCCTTCAGTAAATCCATAAGTATTGTAAAAGCTATAGAAGAGATGTCTTTCATAGAATCACGTGAGGTATAGACATTCTTTTAATTTTGATGACTTTGATGTAGTGTCCCTAAATATTGTCGTAATCTTTCGAGTGTATCACCTTGACAAATGCTTATGATTTCAAATTCATATTGCTAGTCATATTTTTAAAAATGCTATTGCGTTTTTTGTTTTTTGCTGGAAGATTAGCTTCATGACAAGAGGCAATTCAATACAATAAAGATGAAGTTTGCTAACATACTGTTAATCCTTTGTCTAAGGAATCATAAGAAAATATGTAAAATTTAGCATTGTGTGTCGTTTAGAATGGACTAATTTGTGAAGGAATGTTTTTATAAAGCAAAAATCAAGCTATCTCAAATATTTTATAACTTTAAATATAGTTACGTAGAAACTTGTATGTTCTCACTTAATGAGTCAATGTTCATCTCGGAAGTGAATGGAAAAAACACCTTCATGTAAAAAAGGAAGTTTGCAAAATAGAGTTTAATTTCTATAAATGAATGATACTAGTTTGATTCTAATACGAGTGTTAACCTTGTTAAGATTCATTTATGTTCCGTTAAAATCGTATCATAAACAATAGTAATATACTTGTTAGATTCAAAGTTGAAAATTGTAAGCCAATGTTTGATGATTTTATAAAACCGTATAATAAATAATAAACGGCGCCCAAGTTCCCCATAAATAACATTATTTAGTGTAGTTTACTTTACGTCTAGTAGTTTCTTACAAAACTGCAGATGAACTCTTTCAATGGGATTTGCAAAACGAAACCCACAGATTTCAGAAGCATATTTTAAAATTGGCGCGACTAATTTATACAACAATTCAAAAATATGACTCGCATCAATATTAACAAATTTCTGTAAATATCTATTGAACAAAACTCTTGCTTTCTTGGTTTAGGAGCAACAACTGTTTCTGCTTTAGAAAAGGATCCATCTGTCTTAAATACAATGCCAAACATGTGAACTTATGAACAAATGGTGTGAGATTGCCTTAATTAAAAGATCCATCTTTGTATAACTTTTACATAAAAATTTATTCAGTTGGTTGCTATGCGATATTCGTCCTTTAATTCCATCAGTGGCATGAAAAATAATATATTGTCTTCAACTTTGAAATCATTTCTTATCAGCTAATATTATTGTTAATCTATTCCTAATTCGAATTTAATATATTTATTCATTTACTAAACCTGAAGATACAGGAGTGTGTTGAGTAGTTTCAAAAACAATATTAGATAAAATATTATCGATTATTATCATTATCAATGTTTGCGTCATAAATTTGTTCCTCGTTTATTTTGTATGTGTCCTCATATATTGTAAATGAATTATCAAAATCTTCTCCACCTTCAGATAGTTTAACACTATTGAAATTACAAATTAACAACTTGAAAAAATAGGTGTTATTGCTCAACGTTCCCTAACATTGAAGAATACAAGCAAGGATTGAATATTAGCGTAGCTAACGGAACAAGAAAAGATATAACGTGTAAAATCTTAACTGACAAGGAGTTGCAAAAGGTAGAAGAAAAGCAAATCAACAAAACATAGTAAAATTTTGTTCATGAGTGATCAGCAAAAATGTCAGTTATTTTCAGATGTTGTTTTCCTATCATCAACATCTTTGATTAGCAAATTTATACCAATCGATGATTGAAATAAATCAGAAACATAATTGCATAACATCAAATGGTATCACTTCTAAGTCCTTTCCCTCAAGTTTGTAAACGTCTGGATCACCTGAAATTACTTTGCCTAAAGTTTAAATATTTCCTATTTGTTTCTTTCAGCAATTGTTTTGTATCTGAAAGTCTGACAAATTCACAGATTTTAAAGGTCCATGTTCCAGATGTATGTGTTGTCAAGTAACCGATAAGCTTATTCATTCTTTTCCTGTTTTCTTTCTTACCTGCTTTGAATGAAGTCATGGCTATTAATGTGTTTTGAGTGCTATCGTAAACATCAATTATCGTGGGTAACACATTTTTAGGTTTCAATTATAGTGTAATATTTTCGCATTTTAGTCTTAGGGTTCTCTTAAACCCTTTCACAACAAATGATTTTTTTGTCTGAGTAAGCAGAGATGTATTAAATGCTTTGTAAACTTCTTTTCCCTCAACCAACTGTATCTTTTCTGTCTTTCTCTCTTTAAAAATGTCTCTACAATTATTGTGTATGTCATCTCTTTCTTCTAACTTTCATTTTTTCAAACAAAACGTATTTTAAAATACATCTATTATTGTCATAATGCAATTGCGTCCATCCTTGTCTCTTTCATGTCTTCCTATGCTTGCCTGCCAACTATGTCTGGCTACCAATGGTCAACAAGGTAATGAACATAGTCCATTCTATACGGAAATCTTGTTCTCGATTGCTTGTCGGTATATGTAGACTGTTCGGTTAACCATTGATTGTCTGTTTAAGTAGACTGTTCGGTTAACCATTCTGTCAATTCACTGTATTCTTACTGTCCTGTTTACTTTTTTGAAACAATTTATTAATGTTTGTGTGAGCAACTGGACTTTCTGGATCATAGTAAAGATATCTTAAATATTAATCTTTGTCAGTCAATTAATACAAAATATTAACATCTAGAGAATACATTTCTTTACACTGTACTGTTTAATCATCTTGCTGTCAGGACTGATACATCTCAAGTAGGTATTATTATCAATGAAATTAATTTTTAAGTATGCGTCTTTTCTAAAGCATTGCGGTAGATATCTTTCAATGTTTTAAATTAATCAAATCAGCCTTTCGTTCTCTTATGTGCTATTTTGTACCTCATCTAGCGTTCACGAGACTTTTATACCATCCAAATTTGTAAACAAATAATATTATCTCTGGATATCTACACTGTTGATTGCATGTTAAATTCTTTAAATATTTCACCTCTCTGAAAACGGTTGATCTTATCGCAATGTTGCTTTGTCTCGATGAAACCTGTGCAGGGCACCTCTCAGTCATTATGTAAAATATAAAACAAAAATCAAATCCTTATATTGTGCTTGCTAGCCTATTTGCCTTTTTCGCTTTGCTAAATTTGTTGGCTTAAAATCTGACTTTTTTCTAGTATTTGTAAACATCATAATAGCCACCATTCTGACTGGTATAGTATGTTTTTAATTTTTTAAAAAAATACTTCAAGTCTAACTGCTCTAATATTTTAAATTGCATTCTGTGCTATTGTTAAACCACGAAAACACATAAATATAAATGGCCTATTGATTTTTAATTTGACTGTAGTGTTGCCGTATCACAACGAGATGGTAACACACACAAACTATGACTGAAATACATCAGTGTTTGGCTGACCTACACAACCCGTTTACTCGAGAATGATATTAACTGTTTCTAAAAAAAACCTCCAATATTCGAGAGAACATTCCACAACGAAAATATATTCTACACGATCTGCAGTCAGTGAAATTGACTGACTGATGTCCTTTTGGAATAGATAATGTATCCCACATTTTACAGTAGTATTCCATATGTTTTTATTAAAAGTCCTCTTTTATGCCAGCTGTATGATAATGAGACTATTAGACAACCAATTAATTTTGGAATTTACTGACACTTGCCGGCTTTATTTAGTTGTACTGTTTATGTTTGCCCAGTCAGTAATTTTGTTCAGTGTCATTAGTGTTACGACTCTAGGTGTTAAAATTATGTAACAGAAAGAAAATGAAACCAACAATGTAAGTAAAATCAACAAGACATTGAATACCAGACATTAAAGTGAAAGTTCAAAAGACACTTACAATTTGTGAGTTAAATTCCAAATAATCCTAAACGTTCTAATCACAAGTCCAAAATAATATAATGTTCCGAATGAATTCCAATAGTCTCGAATGTTCTGATGTACCACAAAAATGTAATCCAGAATTTATTTGAATGAGTTCACATATATCCCAAAGTCATGTATTAATCCAAAAAGTCAATGAGCATTTTTGTTTATCCAGTGAATTTTGTAAAGCAAAAATTCCTCAAAAATTGTATCTGATTTCAACAACACACCTAAAATAGATTCCTTACATACTGATCTTTTAGAACCAAAATTCTAGAACAGGAATGAATTTGTTTAGCGAAATCTGTATATAAATGCACATGACCTATGTCACAAAAGAATATGAGTATTTCTAATGGAAAAATACTGGCCTACCTGACATATGTCACAAAAGTCTAATTGCGAAATGTCTATGAAAATACTATGTAAACAACTGGACAAAAATGAAGTATGTATTTTCAAATAACCATGCAACGTACAATCATAGACAAAAGTTAAGTATATAAAACTCATACATAACATTTGTTTCATTCAATTGAGTTGGAATGTTGTTTGCTTTCTGACAAAATAATAAAACTCATAAACCATTTGTTTCCTACATGGGCAGCATGAGAAAATCATTTACTTTTGCACATTTGTAAATTACGATAATAGAGGCATGTGCTCTGTCAAATCGATTGCTTATGCATCCGCTGTATTTTAAATGTATCCCACTTCCAGTCTTCAACTTCACATTGTAATAATCGTGCGGTGAAATCAAACTGTGACTCCTTTTCTTCTCCTCAACAGTTATATCAACTCCTTAACAGTAGCTTGAGTTTAACTGCATTCAATACCAACATTCCTGGTTAAGACTTTAATATATTATTGATACATTTTGTTCCACAAGATACTATATTAAATACACTTATGATCAAACTGAATCAGGATGATAAAACAAAACACTTCATTTATAATCTTGACGTTAAAAAAGCAGCACTAGAAACATAAATGTAGCCTGATATATATTTTCCAAAGTTTTAAGTTTCTGTCTAAAATGATGGAAATCTTACTACAGGATTAATCATTATAGAATGCCGTTACTTGGTGTAGCAGGATATGTTAGAATTTAATGTTCTGGCATTTGAATCGTGTGAAAGCAAGACAAAACTATTATATATATATATATATATATATATATATATATATATATATATATATATATATATATATACAGAGACAGACAGATAGACAGAGACACAGAGAGAGAAAATTACAAATATACACCAAACAGAACTGAAAGTGCTATCCCTTGATTCTACAGAAGAATGACTGATAACATGAACACAATTTTTAAATACGAATAAATAATATTATCATACAGGTTGGAGAATTTCAATTCCTACCCGGATCCCCGGGTTCTGGCACCCATTGCCTTGCCTGTAAGCACCAACCCCTATACCATCTCGACCATGCACACATCACCAAAAAATCATGCTACAAAGTTGGTGGTATAGGCATTCATGCGTAGCAAACACAACCGTATTCGACCCAGTAACTAATTCTCCTCTAAGTACACGCTCATTCCGGATTCCTACGACACAAATCAAGGTATATAGAGGTTATTATAGAGAATTATAAATATACACCGATCGGAACGGAAAGTGCTATCCCTGGATTCTACAGGAGAATGCTTGACAACATTAACAGAATTTTTATAATACGAAGAAATAATCTGATCATACATGTATATTAAGGTGATGGCAGGAGAATATGACGCCAAGCCGCTCGGTATATTAATTGGTTATAAAAAAATTCCCTTTGGGCTAAACGCCAAGTGGCACGTTCTTCAGAACAACCGATGTCTACAACTTATCCTGACATGCCACAGTATTACTACTTGATCTAAAATATAAGACTTCAATGCGAAAATAGTTGTAGAACTGGAAATCATGAATTAGAGAATGAGTGACTTCTCTCTTTTCCTCGTTGTACTTGATGTAATATCCATGCATTGTCGCTTTGATGGCTATTACAAGTTAGAGAGGGAGAAAGGCTTCCTGAAAAATAATTACGAAAATATTTAATGAGAAGAATCACTAAACTATTTCATGGTATTACTACAAATCCAGTAACATTTTACTTTAAACATGTTTTAAATTGCTAATGAAACCATTTGTGTCTGTTACAGCTTCACTGGGATTCCAACTAACTCAACGGCACCTATCCTCTTACCATCATGTAATGCAGTCACATTTATAATACACTTTGCTCGATATGAATACACTCAGCTAAGAACTGGCGTCTATGAACTGGTGTCGGGTGTTTTTAAGGAATTTTAACAACTGAAAATTGTTTCCAGAGAAATCACAACACGTATCCCAGTCAAGTATGGCATAACATTCTTTTTTCATCTTTAGTGAATAAATTGAATCGAAAAGATAGTTACATGTTGCAGCCATAGTAGTGACGACCAAGTCTACAAATGGACAAATTCTTGTTATTGAGTGTATTACGGTAATCTAACTATCACTCCATGCCCTTGCATGGCATTTATATCTGTGCTGTATTAGTATTTTTTGTATGTCTTTTGTTTGTTTGTTTTTTGTTGGCGTTTTTTTTTTTGGGGGGGGGGGAGGGGCAGGGTTTTGTTGTTGTTGTTTTCTATTTGCCTCCCCCCCTCTCTTTTAGTGATTCCACAATGGAATTGTTAACACGAATGTCACAAACAAGAGATCAAAAGACACACATCCTTTTCTTTGTGGTCGAAACATCGAATCCGAAAATGGGGATTTGTTACAAAAAACCCGTAAGGATACAAAATCCAACAAGAATTTTATATTTGTCTGTTCTGAGAGAACCCACAAATTTGAAACCGAGTGACCTCGAACGTAAGCCTATCTCGAAAGTAAGCAGCTGAAGCTCTACAATGTTTTGTCCTCAACAGAAGTATGCCTCGAGAAAAGAAAATTTAAGTGAGGTAATTCAGTCGCACATGATGTTAGCTGAAAACTTGCGTCTCCGCCACTCCATCTGTAATCACTAAAGCCCACTGTATATGGCTACCATAGCATTGTATCTGTATTAAGTGGAGATGATACAATCGGCTTGTGAGCTGCAAAGAGGGCTTCTCAGATTCATCTACAGTACCTTACAGTTTTAACACATTCACCTATTTCCTGTTTTTTTCCTTTTTTTTTTTACAACAATCCACAGTGAGGATGTTTCAGTCAAGATATATTATTTCAGATAAAGATTATACAAGGCCGAACTATATGATTGGCTCCTTTAGATTAAATTACCTGCATTTTCGGACCTTTATATTTTGTGCTAAGTAACAACCAATATCCTTTGTTCCCACACCTGCCTCAGTATTTCTGCTTTTACTTTGGAGTGCGTTGAGAGTTCGCTTTTCAGACCGTCAGACATTGGTTATGGTATATATTATAATATGATTTTATGCTTTTTTACATTAACAGCAACATTCCATTTTTAATTGACAAGGTCTTTAACGCTTCTCCCGTGAAGCAATTACAATATACGCTCTTTTAATAAAAGTTAAGTTTTTACTATCTTTCATTCATTCCACAATGAAGGTGTTTACATAAGTATCATCAAACAAGAAACCCTATCACATAATTCCTTTCCTTTGCGAATGAAATACGTAATCCGAAAATGGCGGTTTGTCAATAAAACCCTGTCACGACACTAAACGCAGCATGAATTTCAAATTTTTAAGTTTAGAAAAATTGACACTGTTCAGTGTTAACACTTATAGAGCATATTTACAGGGAAAAGGGATGAGCCTAACCCTTCGAGGACTTACTCTATTTTTCAGTTCATAACTGTAAAATCTTTCTTGCTTTTCCTCTCTGTCTTTGTACTTCAGCTTTTGACAGAATGTACTTAAGCACCTTTTTCCGCAACTTAAAATGCAAAGAGTGGAGTTGACTTCAAGTTATGACAACTTATCCATTCAGTCTTATTTGCACTCAACGATATTTGTAATCAGTGATATTTGGTTTGGTGTCGGTGAAAAGGGGTCATAATCAACGCCTGTTATTAAGTCTCTTCTATTTGTGACCTGTTACAAACCTCACAACGTCATTGAGAAATGTACAGGAAATGCGGAGGCATGCCTACGCAAATGTAGTACCATATCTTAGTTTTACGGAACATAGGTCAGTCAAAAGTATGTGATGCCATGCTGAAGGTATCAGCAAGGCATCATCATCGCTAAAAGCCGTGCAATTATAATCCCAACATACCAATCTTAATTTCTACTTTGATGCATTTTAATTATGCTTATTGACGCATTTCGAGGAAATCAGTCATCGAAGCCCTTGCCGCAGTCCCCGAAAGTGTAATTACGTAAATGATTACTGACTAGGGATTTAAACTATTCTCAAAGAATGCGCTCTAATGTTTCTCACATCACACGAACAGTGACACACATTATTTTATTTCTATACATATGCATAGGACCCATTAATCCCAAACAGGCACAAAATTTGGAATACTACAGCTAACTACATCTAAACTGCTTTCTTCTTTTCCGTCTTTTCTTATTTTAATCCATATATTATTTAAAGTAGGTGTTTAAACAGGACAGTTACCAACATGTAAGATTTAACTTTTTTGATTCTATTTCGAGTACCGAACAAAAATGTAAAGTAGTAATAAGATATTTCCCCATTACAATACTTTGTTTTTTACTGCACTGCAGGTGTCAATTCAATTCGCTTCATTTCGATATCTTCCCATATATATATATATATATATATATATATATATATATATATATATATATATATATATATATATATATATATATATATATATATAGTCTGGATCGATGATGGTGCAACGGGAGGGGAGACAAATTTTAACTGTCGCAGTCTGGAATCGAACCCGGTTCGTCTATCTCTCAGTCGAGCGCACATACCACTAGGCTAAAAAGTCCGGATCAGCTAGGCTGGTAGGAAGTGGCCTCACGTGCCTAGACCGCTACAATCGTAAAACTGAGAGTGAAACCCACGAACAGAGAGACCGAGGATTAAAATATTCTTATGATCAGTCTTCTCTCTCTCTCTCTCTCTCTCTCTCTCTCTCTCTCTCTCTCTCTCTCTGCAAATCTGACAGAAAAACCGCCCAACAAAGAGAGAAAGGAAGACGGGGGGGGGGGGGGGGTAAAACATTCTTTTGTTCATTAACTATGGCAAGTACAGCATTATAATGACTTGGATCATCTGTGAATAACTTAAAATGTATGAAGTACCCGATCTTGATTCGTCATTTCTCTTTGCCTTTACTCGCTCGTTTCGATTTACTCGACGGTGATCGAATGGCTGCGCTATTACTGTTCAGGAAGCTAGCTATACAATGTTTGTCCTTTCTTCATTTGAACCAACTTTCGCGCTTAAATCCTGAACGTCTCTTTTATTTATTTAATAAATATGAATGAAAATAGAACCACCTAGCAAATTAACAATTTCCAAAAAGTTTGAGAATAGCTGGAAACTTTGCTGAACCACATTTTGTAGCGGACACACTGGGCAGGGATGTACGAAGTTCACTCCCTCCGTCTATACACAGTTTCATCGAGACAATCATAACTCCGGTGGAAATGTAAGACTGTGTATTTTGTATATGATATAAATAAAACATATGTATAGTGGGTATGCTGTATCCTTGATATACCAGTCGTCGTATACATTTTTCATTAAATAAAACTCAAGCCTCTTTTCCTCTTAATGAAAATGAAACAAAAGAAACAAACTTTTCATGAAATTAGCATTTCATTTTCAATTTAAGGTTCTAATGTGACCATAAGGTGATGTATTTACGTTGTCAACCAAAATCTTCTTGTCATCATACATTGACAATGCTATTTTGCTCATTTTTTATGCTACAGATCTGGTGACTATATGAATTGAGTAAAATTCATTACTAGATAACTTTTTGTATATTCAATACAGCCATCTCTTTTTTAATACACATTTTTTTTCCTTTGCATATTTTGTTTTTATCGTTCCTGTATGAATAGAGTTTTGCCTTTAAATCAAACAAATTTCTTTTTGGTGTGCCATTTAACTCATCCTTGCAAAGATCCGGTACCTTGTTATTCATCTATGGCATGTTCAACACACTGTACTTTGAATAGTCACTAGATTCATAGAACATGATGTCATCCTTTATAGCCATGTAAAAGCTGTTTGTCTCAACATAAATGCATAGAGAATCTGTGCGGGTTATTAGTAATCTCATCCTATCGCCATATTTGCTTTCCAGTTTGGTGAAATATAATTGGCACATCCGCCACTTGGATAGTTATAGCACAGAAAAACCACTACAGATACATTTGGTTAGTTTGATCATTTTGAATTTTTAAAAGTGAATAGGACCAAGTCATCGTCTATTATCGTCCTCCTTTCAAACGATATGTCTTTTTAACACTTTAAAAACAATTATTTTCATCTGGACATATTTTAATGGTTGTTATTTTACTGAGATTTTATATTCGCTTCCCAAACACTGAGCTTGAAAAAGTCTTCTCGAACTCATTGGTAGTTTTTGTCTCTAATTTGTGTTGAGCTCCATGTATGATTTTAGCCAAAGTTGATGTCCAAACAAGACAACTGTATGTATCTTATTCACTATCCAACATAACTGCTGGTATAGCTTTTATTTTATTTTATTTTTTGTAATGTATTATTTATTTTTCTTCGTTTTACAATGCATCCAATAGTTTTGGTATTGATTGTCTAGTACCATTGCAATCATTTATAAATTGCTTTTGCAACTCTGATAATTCATTTTCGTATGGTACAAGCTACTCTGCAACAAGAGGGTAGTATTTGAAATGGTCGTGTTGATGTGTTGGTATATCCAAATCGTCTTCTAAAATCCACTCTGTGACACTAATAGGATCAATGTTTAATGGGTTTTTCTCTTACCATCCAATGTATTTATCATTTCTTCGCTCAGAAGTGTTTAACCGACATATATTAGTTCCTTGATCAGCTATATCTATTATGGGCGTCAAGATACATGATGAATGACCTTGACCTTGACTATTTTTAAAGTAACCATCACATATTTCCATCATCATTAATATAATATTTGTTATTTGTCTTGGCATATATGTGTGGGATCATGTTAATACAATCGGAATACTAATTCATTTCCCACAAAACTTAATGCTAATATATTAAAAATTAAACTTAATTTCTGCATTAGATTGACGTACAAAACCACACATGATTCCATTCACTAGAGTAAGAGAAACTTTTTTCAGTCTTTTTTTTTTTTTTTTTTTTTTTAGCCTCATGCTGTTAAACAGGAGGACTCCCTGGTCTGCACCTAATGCCATAGTCTCACACCAAGAGTTCATCTGATATTTTGTCAGTAGGAAATTAAGTACAGGATATCAAAATAAAAGCAAATATTTTGTTGTCAAATAGAGTACATAGATTGAAGGTTGTGAAATTAATGGAAAAAATTAAATCCACTACTGGCTAATGGGTGCATCTCAAAAGATATAGTTTTATTTTTATCCCCCCCCCCCCCCCCTCACCCAGTAGACTGGTTGTCTGGCTGTAAAAGAATTACTGTCGGATACTTTAAACTGGCACTATGATCTTTACCAGGTACTGGGTCAAGCTTGTGGTGGAAAATGCATACATTCCTGAACTCTTCAAAAATGTCACATAGCATTAGTGTGTCCCATTTAACGTTGAAGTCGTGAAGGTCACCTGGTGTGTTCAGTATGAAGTGTGACATCGCATCGTGTACATACTGGTAAATCGTTATCTGATATGTTAGAGTCACTATGTTTTATATGGCTAAAATAGCTGTTTCATCGAATCTATCAAAACTACCAATGTATTCATATGAATATATGTCTTCCTCACAAATTTAGGTTTCTTAGCATCACAATGTTTCAAAGCTTCTGTAAATGCCATTATTACATTTTTAGGCAACTACTGTAGATATTGTTCATTTAACCTACAGTTATCTACGAATCTAATAATTCTTTTAACCGTTATTTGCTTGCCATCATTCGTGAATGTATCAACTATGAAATCTTTTCTGAATGATATGCATTTTCACCGTTTTGGTGTATGATTTTGACCTCATCGTCTAGATCATATTGTGCAAGCGTCATGATTAACGGATGACTGTCGTAACCTGACAAATTGTGAATGAATAGTGTGATGTATTTGGGGTATTTGAAATTCAAATAACAGTATCTATGAGTAGAATCCCTGTATATTCCTGTCTCATGATCGTCTCTAACTTTGTCTTAAATAGTTTTGTCTCAATGATATGATATGTACTCATTGAATAAAAATGTTTCTCGTCTTGATCTGTGAATACTATTGGTTCTGCGTTTTCACGTCTTTGTAGACTAATCTCACTATCCTACGCAGAAACTTATAAAACACCTGTTGGCAATCAGTACCTATACAAACAACTGGTCTGTAGCATTTGTGAATTGAATTGATGTACAAACAGAAACCTACTGGTATGTGTTTGCTTTCTTTTAGCGTCCAGGATGTGCTGCTTTGATTTGTAGCATCATTACAATTTTGCTGTGAGTAGCTCGTACACGATGGAGTGTACGGTATCATGATACTTTCAAAATTGCAATAAACGACATTTGGGACTTTCATTTGGTGATGATGATTTCTAAATTTGACAACAGATTCCATTTCAGACATTATCTCGGTCGAGTTGTCCACTCTGTAGCATAGCCTTTTGTGATCTGATAATGTTTCTGGTGCATTAATAAGCAAATAAAGCATTTTGTTTAAATACGTCTTTCTTACCTTGACATTTGCTTACTCGTCATGTTACCAGCCTGGAAAAACCTTTCATGCCAACAAAAGGGTATTTTTCCATTCCATCAAATAGAATCAACATGTCAGCATGCTTATCTGTCTTGTTCTACCACTCTAACTGCCCTAATGTATTTTTCTTTAAACTATTTCCAGAGATATTCATCTTCATTATTATGCAGTGCAATGTTATATGGCATCTGTCAAACCAATGACTGCATCGAACCAAATTATTTTTTGATGTCTTGTGTACATGATAACTAGATTATTTAGTGCAGATTCATATACATAGAAACAAATTAAAACAAAACAATTCTGTTACCAGTATTTTTCACGTTGACACAAGCCTTTAATTTTTTTATCCAGTCAGGTAATGCTATATATGAGTTTTTGTTATCGATTGATACCTAAATGCAATATCAAAAATTCAACCATATCAAACATTCACTCTCGCTTACAACCTGTCCAGATTTGGTATGTGATATGTCAGACCTACGCTCAGTTACATCATATATTTCATCTCTGTTCATTATGTCATAGATCTTGCTCTGTGGCAACATTCCCCGTATTCAACCTTCTTTCCATTCTGTTTTTGGTCTTTTCATAAGCCTGACAGTCAAGCCAAGTTGCACTTTTACAGAACCAAAATGACGGATATTTCGAATTATTACTTATTACAGGTATTGTTCCGTGTCATTGAAAAATTCATTCTGGACTTTATTGTTTCCACTAGAAAAATCTGACTAATTTAGATTTCTCTTGAAAGAATCTCTAATAGTTTTAGTGATGGTTCTGTTTACATTTCGCTTATTTATACACCCCAATTCTTTCCTTGTTTGGATATGCATTAAAGTAGCTATTATTCAATAGGTAAGTCAAATATATAAGGCTTCATCTTTTAATTTATTTACTTAGCAAAATTTCAGTATATTTTACTAATAATAAGTCTTTAAATATGTATGGAAAACAAATTCCCAAAATGTTTTGCAAAATGCCAACGTCAGTACCTAATGCATCTATCCTGTTGATAGTACTTAGGAAAAACCCCACTCATCACCCATAATGGGAGGTTACATTTTCTTCTGCAAATTATTTTCCTAAAATTTGTGCTCCTTTTTTCTTTTTTTTTCTTTTTTTTCTTTTTTTTTTTTTTTGCATGCACGAGAACCTGTGTCATGTTTTATCATACTTCAGCAGTATGATTTGAATTTCGCTTCTAAATGCCATTTGAGTTTGATTTCCTTATTATTGCATACACTAGACTCTGTGACATGCTTTATCATACCATACATCAGCCGTATGATTTTGTTTTGGGCATGTCTTGAAAGTATTGGTTCTTTTCAACGCGGAGGTATTTGGTTTTATCTGCATTTATGTGCTAGTTCTTGTACTAAGTTGAACCCAATAATAAATGTAAAATATTTTGGCGAAAGTGGATTTCGAACGATAAATCTGGTTTTGAAACCCAACCTATATGCCAACTGAGCTAATTTAGTCAGTTACTATTACAATAATTTCTAGTTCATGTGAAGATTGGTTTTCTCTGCCTGACTGCCTTTGTACAATGATGAATTAATTGTATTAGCTTTCAATGTACTATATGCATGTATGTCTGTGTTTCAGGATCTCGCTACATCTGAATTAATTGTATAAGCTATTTTTGTAAGCTGTCAGTATCTCACTGCATCTGAATTAATTTCTTTCCTATCAATGTTTGTTATGTTACAAATACCGGCATTGCCCGTTTAATCAACCCCATCCACTCTGTTATGAATAAACCTGTCTTTCAAGATAACGTCATAGAAAAGTATGTGACCCATGGCTCACGCACCATTTAGAGTGCAAGCCTTGTTGCTAAGGAACAGCGTTATGTACATAGATCGAGAGGTGTATATAGTATGTGATAGATGGAATCTTAATTAACCAGTCAGTACAGTTAATCAGATCATAAACTATTATACATTTGCTCTCAATACACGGCTCATTAGTTTATTTCAGTTGACTGACAAAAGCATTGCATTTCTCTACAATTTTTTTTCTTTCTATCCTATTTTGCATGTATCCTTCATTTACTGGAAAGAATCTATGTATGTTATGGCCCTGAAACATATACCCGTGAATGTGTAATAATCAAATTCTGCAAGGATGTCATAATACACTTTTGATCCTCCCTAATCAATCTGTTTCCTAAATGAACAGTCTCTGCATCGTTGGTACCAAGTATACCTCCATCACGATTGGTGATTTTGAAGTCTTATGTATGATGTTTATATAATATTATAAATATTTTAGGAAATTATCAATGTTTCTTGACTTTAATATTTACTTAAACTTTAATGTTAAGTATAATGTTGACATGTTTAGCTATTGTCCTTGAATTAAGTTGTTTACTTAGTATTTGACTTCAAGGATGGTTTTGGTAAACAAATTGTTGTTTCAATTTGAGGTCAAGGTTGATTTTGTTTACAGATAAAACTAGAATTTCCTTTTGGAGTTATGTGTCAAAAGTCACATACACCGTAATATCCTGGGACATTCTGTCATGTGACCTATCTTAATATATAACATGTTTAGTGGACAGTTTTTCAGTTTCGACCTTACCATCAGTCTTTTAAAGAGTCATTACAGTTGTGATAAATTATTCCAAATTCAGAGAGAGGAATGATTAAAATATTCATTTGATTATAAAAGTGCTCATAGACTTTTGGATTTTGGATTTTGAATTCATGATTTTGGGATTTATGTGAACTTATTCAAAGATATTCTGGAGTACTTCATTTTGCCACATCAGCACATTAAAGACTACTGGCACATCATGACATTTAATACTATTGGCACATCAACACATTCAAGGCTACATTCATTCATTCGGATTGGGACACTTAGAATTATTGGATTATTGGATTATTTGGATTTTAATTCATGTCGCTGTAAGTGTCTTTTGAATTTTCACTTTAATTGCATAGAAATAAATTTTTTTTGAGACCGTTGAGTCGTAACAGAAGAACTACACTTGTAGCATTTTAGCAACTTCATTTAAGCTAAAACGTTTTGTTTCAAATACCACATTAGCATGGCAGAATTTCTGCAGTTAGGTATTTGGAAGGCCTAAACCATATCTCTGAAAATCCAGTAGCAAGGAATATGGTTTAGTTGTAAGGTCTAGGAACATGGCGATGTTTTTGTTTAAATGCGGTAGGTGAGGAATTGGTCCAGTAGTATGGAGTCTAGGGTTGTAGTGGTGTTCTATGTAATAGTAAGGAAATTGGTCCAGCAATGGTAGTTCGTTTTGTGTTGTTTTATGCAGTAGTAAGTAACGCGGTCCAGCAATGATTGAGAGGAGTTTTGTATTGTTGTATGCAGCAGTAAGGAAAGTGACCCAGTAATGAATAGGTAATATATGAGAGAGCTGGCATTTAAATTAGTCAGTCAATCATTTTGTTTATTTGTAGTGTGTGGGCACAGCCCACACCAAAGAGTCATCTACGCCAAAGAGTCATCTGCGCCAAAGAGTCATCTACGCCAAAGAGTCATCTACGCCAAAGAGTCATCTACGCCAAAGAGTCATCTACGCCAAAGAGTCATACTATTTTCGATTTCACAAGTGGTCCAGAAATCGCATATATTACCTACCCCCAGTAAACTTGTCAACTCATTGTACATATATACATACACTCACTGCACATACATACATACATACATACATACATATATACATACATACATACATACATACATACATACATACATACATACATACATACATACATACATACATACATACATACATACATACATACATACATACATACATATATACATACATACATATATACATACATACATAAATACATACATACATGCTGGGAAAAATGTATGTATTGTATGCCGCTGCCACATATTCCCGTGAATGGAAATACACATCCTAAAAAATAAGGACGGGATCTTGAATGTTCCTGTGCATATTAATCAAATAATAGATTGGTGTTATATATACATATATATTTCCCAAAATTGCTGCACACATGTTTCTACTAAATATCTCAAATACTGACAGCTTAACAACGACGGTACCTTGTTAAAACAAATCATCCTGAAATCATAATTTTTACACCTTCCCAGGGATTGACTGACATAGTTTGCATTAATATTTTGCTAATAGCTGGAATTTATGCTGAGAATGATAATCATATATGTAGTATCAAACACAATCACTTCCTGTAGTGAAAATTGCTGGAAGCTCGAGTAAAGTCTTTATATTTCTGTGATGTAATAGATGACAATTTTAAACGAATGCAAAAGAACATGCAACGTATCCAAAACGGTGTATGAAACGTCAAGGAACAGAATCAAATTATATATCACATTACGTGGTGGCTCAGTGGTAAGCGTACCAAACTCGCGACCGAAAGGATCAGCAAGGGTAAAACATCAAACCAACCATATCCCATTATTTGCCATGCTTGATTTGGCAAAGATTCGAGAGACTGCCCCAATATATGGCTAAAATGGTTATTATTTTATTAAACTAAACATATTTTTACCATGCTTTAGCTGTCAATGAAAAATCCAGGATCCATTTAAACTTTATATGTTAGTGAATGTAACAAGGAAGCCAATGTCGCCGTTGCTTCGCATGTGCTGTATCTGCGGGTCATGCGGGTTCCGACCACTCGGTTATCTTCAGGTAATGTGCTTGTCCATGTTGTTTCGGAATCTTTTATATTTGGTTATAATTAGAATTACTCACTTTGAAGCTATTCTTATATTTATATTTCAAATAAAAATGACTTTTTCAAATTTATATATAGACGATTTTCCATAACACGCCACTTTTTGCAAAGGCGCCAACGCTGGAGGGGTGATAACTTTTCTGTAACTTTTCTGACCATAATAAACTCTGCGATTTCCTAGTCTTTTTTTCAGTCTTACTTGAACATTGTATAAGTGCGCACTGTTTGCGTGGATGGAGGAATACTGGTTTCAATTAGTGCTGCTTAAATGATGAAAAATGTTATATTTAGAGCGCTAAAGTTAAATTACTCTGTAGTGCATGAATACGGGAAAGATAGCTATTGTAAGAGCGAATAGTAATAAATACTGCACTCGGAAATTAGTTCAATGGTTCTATGTTTTGTTAATATAATAGTCATGGATAAAAAAAATCACTTTGCGGGCAAGAACTTCTATAAGTGCCAAGTCTGGAAACCGCGAACTTGAATTAAACTTCTGAAGAAAATTGTGTAGCTATCAAAATGAGACTTACTATTACTAATATTTTTATTTCTTCTTCCTATCTAATTAGATCCATCACAAGGAGAAAAAAATAGCATGCTGTCTTCATAACGTTGTGCGATTTGTCTCACGTGACATTCTGCAAAAAAAAACCCACGCCTTTTTTTCTTCGGAACGATCAGTTTTTCTGCTGATAATTAATGATATATATCCGATACTAATTTAATGTTTTGATGTCTAGCATTTTATTTTGCAGAGCGATCTAGACCATTTCGTTGACAATTTGGCATAGTTAGTAAGATCGTATTTCTTGAAACCGTTCTTTGCGTTCAACTTGACCTTCTTTTAAAGGCTTTTCTAATGATAAAACGATGCTGAATAACTGTTAAGAGACACACTCTACTAATACCGTATATACTCACATAAAGTAGAATCCAACTGCATAATGCACTAGCAAGATCATGGTCTATGTTGTTTGTTCTACGGATTACGCCTAACAAAGTGCATATATCCTGGCCAACATGCGCAGTATGCGACGATATATCTCGGTCTATGATGTTTGCAGTTAGATTCGACTTATACGCGAGTATAAGGAGTTATTGATCAATTACCTTAATTGTGTCTCACAAATATTCTGACTATTAATTGAATTTAGATGTTGTGACCAAAATGACAGGGATGATTTTTCAGATGTTATATTGTGGCAAGATAAAGGAAAAGGTCTGTTACTCAGATGAAGGACAAGTCTTTTAAATTACAATAGAGGCCTGTTATGAAGTTTGAATTTAATAATATTGAGAGAAGAGAGCTTTTGGTTTCTTCACCTCACGTATCTACGAGAGCGGCCTGAAGAGAGAAAAGAAAAACTTGCTTGGACTGACAATAATTTGTACATACTGATATAAAAATTGTTAGGTACTCATTCTGTTTTGTTGCTATACTTTCTTGTTCATTTTACCTACATGTATAACTATAGTCTAGCTTAACGGTTGTTGTACTAACTAAAATGGTGCATATGTCGTGTTGTTGTACTAACTAAAATGGCGCATATGTCGTGTTGTAGTACTAACTAAAATGGTGCATATGTTATGCACAATTATAGCCGACCAAAACACTTTTTATGCATAACAGAAAATGTATAGATGTACAAAATGAAATTTTGACAAAATGTCACTTTTATAAAAGAAAGGGTTTTAAAGTAAGATGTTTACTGCCTAAAGTTCATTTACAAACTGTAATGAAAACTAAATAAATTATATTTCTTTGAAAAATTACAACATTTTCTACATATTTATGTGGATATAAAAAAGGCCTTTCAAATAATCACATGTAACTTGAAATATCATAAATAAAATCGTAATCAATTAATTTAACAGTAGAAAGAATAACCTTATATATGGGATTCATATTGGATCACACCTACATCAATTTGTCGATACTGTCATGTACACATCTTTTGCTGTTTATAATAAAAATCGTCCTTATTTGCGATTTTTTCCATCGGAATTCGGCCAGACGAATAGTAATGGACTTAATTAAAGAGCAGCCTAATTTTGTTCCAACGTGTAGGTCCTGTATGTTACCTCAGTCGTTAGATAATGTACGAAATTCAACTGTCATCGCAGATACAATGTCGTTTGGCTGTGATGAATCTCCTCAAAATCACCATATATTCTGAATATATTTTAGGTGTTTTTATTATGTGATATAAGTGCTTCTCTGGGTGTTTATATTATGTGATATAAGTGCTTCTCTAGGTATTTATATTATGTGATATAAGTGTTTCTCTAGGTGTTTATATTATGTGATATAAGTGATTTTCTAGGTATTTATATTATGTGATATAAGTGATTCTCTAGGTGTTTATATTATGTGATATAAGTGTTTCTCTAGTTGTTTATATTATGTGATATAAGTGTTTCTCTAGGTGTTTATATTATGTGATATAAGTGCTTCTCTAGGTGTTTATATTATGTGATATAAGTGTTTCTCTAGGTGTTTATATTATGTGATATAAGTGCTTCTCTAAGTGTTTATATTATGTGATATAAGTGCTTCTCTAGGTGTTTATATTATGTGATATAAGTTCTTCTCTAGGTGTTTATATTATGTGATATAAGTGTTTCTCTAGGTGTTTATATTATGTGATATAAGTGCTTCTCTAAGTGTTTATATTATGTGATATAAGTGCTTCTCTAGGTGTTTATATTATGTGATATAAGTGCTTCTCTAGGTGTTTATATTATGTGATATAAGTGCTTCTCTAGGTGTTTATATTATGTGATATAAGTGTTTCTCTCGGTGTTTATATTATGTGATATAAGTGCTTCTCTCGAATATTGTTCTTTCCTTATAGCCTTTTGGTGATACAGTAGATTGTGGTCAACGACTTTTAATTAGACCAAAGGGAAATATGCTTATCAGACTTTCAAGTGTTTGAAAATTCTAGTACAAATGTAACATCTGCATTGAAATGACCGATTTGGGCTGTATGTGTATACAGATAACTCACATAATGAAAACGTATTATGAACTCACCACAAAAAATCAGAATAGTTCTCAACTTCATACATATTTATACTCAGAATCTATTACCTCTATTTATGAGGTAGGAGAGTATCTCAACAACTTTAGGACTTACTGAAGTGTAAAAATACCGTAATAATTTTTTAAAAAGATGAATAGACAAACCTCTTTCATATGTTTAAAGACTCATTGTGATCAGAATCTGAGACAAGCACTTGAAAGAGATTTTTGTTTTAAAAATGTGAAGAACTCCTGGTTGCTGTATCGATTATTATCTCAGAGACAACAAATAAAACGGGTATTTTAAAGTAGAAAAAATATCATACAAGTGATGTACCTCAACATGTAACAAAAATTGTATCACATTGTTAGAAAATAAATATTAGATCCCTGTAGCGTATTCATTAACGTACTGTGATTACACATTCAGGGATCTTCCCAACGGCTGGGATGACCCGCCTTTGCTTTAAAGCTTACCAAATTAGCCAAATTGCAGCGCATTGAGTTGAAATTTTAGATTCCTGTCTAGGGAAAATTACAAGTCACTTTTGTCATTATTAATGGGCTTTTAGACACCAAGAGTATACTTTGCGATATACCGTAAATTCTTTGCAATAATTGGTTTGAACGGTAAATGGATCTAGCAAGCAACTAGCACGGCATAACAAATATGGTAGTCAATCTGGTTCCCGAATGTAATTTTGAAGAGTGCTTTAAAAGCTCAAAAATAGCAGACGCGTCTTTCTTTTAACCAAGCAAATGCCTAGTTTCAATTAAACTTTGTCTCAACATTGAAATATATTTTGCTCTTAGACAAAGAATATAAAGAACAGTTTGTCATAGACAATTACTTATATTAAAATCTACGGAAGCAGCCTACATGTGGTGCAATATTAAATACGGTATTTCAAAGCATGAAGCTCACTGACCGACTGAAAATAATTATGAGAAAAAAATTAACGTAACTTTTTCAGAAGAAGCATACTTATGAGGTAAATTGTACGCAATAGTAGGCTTCATCTTAAAACCACTTTCATTTTATTACTGTCGTCGTAATGTATGTACACGGGCAAATCTCAATGGACCGGATTTGAAAGGGGGGGGGGATCACAAGGGATTTCTTTTCTCAAAAACAAACGATGCAGTACATCATCGTCTTAAAAGTCTACTCTTTTAGAGATCGTGTAAGCGTGGGTAGCCGGTATAATCACGAATGTATAGTGATTATGCAAAAGTCTATAGTAACGGTCTTTGGGACTCGATTCACTTGTCTGTGCCCACTCAGATAAGAATCAAGTAGCAAGTTTTGTCCAAAATCAAAATAGGTAATATAGGTATATATATATATATATATATATATATATATATATATATATATATATATATATATATATATATATATATATATATATATATATTGCTATGACTCTATGGTCTAAGAAAAATGTAACAGAAAGAAAGTGAAACCAACAAATCAAGTAAAAATCAACAAGCAATTTATTTCTAGATAATTACAATGAAAATCAAAAGACACTTATAATATCGTGAATTAAATTCCAAAAACACTCCAGAATGTATTAATCACAAGTTCTAAAATATAAAATGTTCCGAGTTAACTACTGTATCCTTGAATGTGCTGATGTGACAATAGTCTTTAATGTACTGATGTGCCTCTTGATCAATTACCCGCTTCACAGCAGCCACTTCCCGCACACCAACCCTGATAACGGTCTTCCAGAACATGGGTCATCTTCCATGGATTCGCGACCATCGTTAAAACAATGAAACCACCTCAGAATTGTAGGATATGACAGACAATTTGATCGGAAAAACTTTATCCAAGTCAACCTTGATATCAATCGGAGTGTACCCTAGGAGCATTCAGATTTTATAGTATGTTCTTTGCACAGTAGCAAAATTGTTCTCCTTCTCCGACGTTTTTACGTCACTATCATGTAGCTATGTTACGTCACATGCATATATCTACAGGTGACAGGCGTGCTGCACGTGCAGCTGCAGACCATTTTATAGAACGTTATTTTGTCTATCTATCGTCATTAAATTTATTGACATGATCAAAGAAACAAAAAAAGTATAAGAACATATTCAGAACTTTTCAGATACCCCTTGGAGACACAGAGAAATATATTCCATTTCTATATTTGTCATTAACTTCTTGTGCAACTGATTCCGAAGCATTCGTATTGTACTGTAAACAATGTTGTATTGTTTCTTTTGTTTTTTCAGAGTGGATTTTTTTGTGTTGCAGTTTGTAATCTTGGTTATATCAATCACACCAGAGGTTTTTAATCTGAAATCCTGTGGAAGAGCGCAATGATAAAATGGACATTGATATTGTATAATCTGAAATCTTGTGGAAGAGCGAAATGATAAAATGGACATTGATATTGTATAATCTGAAAGTTTAATGGTATTTTACACCTTTTAGCATGCACCGCAAATTGAATAGCTTAAGGACCCGTATTTTGTGCATTATTTGCACATGATCGTAAATTTATCATATTTATCATTCATAATAACTTACTCAGTTATACTTGTCCTAACCGAAAAAATAACCACAAATTGTTCTATGAGCTTAAAATGTTGAAGTCATTGAATTAAAAAAATTATCGCTTCCATAAGAAATGGTGATTCTTTCACAAGCATCATACGCATATTGTTCACCACTGCTTTATTATCCATTTACCTTTAAATCCAAAAGGACAAAGAAACTAACTTGTACAATCAAAATACATGAAATTAGCTTTGAAATTGCTCTATGTAAAGTTTGTTCTGGTTTATATTTTCTTAGAATATATGTGACAAGATGGTGTGTTGTAATGAAGTATCATCTCCATTCAGTATCTTTTCCTGCTTGCAAAGATTTATTTGTTTCCGTACCCTGCAATTTCTATGCAATTTATATGGTACGAAAATTTGTAAGCAACATATACACTAGCAGCAAACACAAGCTATATGACTCTATTTTACCTGTCCATCATAAGGCTAGTATGAATCATTCAGCTTTGGATTTCGTGGGTTCTCAAGTTTCTGAGTGAGTAGATCTACCTGTGCTTATTGTACAGACATCAACATGGTGCAAATCACGTGTGCCTACATGGCTATGATTAGATGCATATATAGCAACAGTATCATCTAGGATGTCCAAGTACTGAGTCTGCAAAACTTATTCTCTATATTCTAGTGTCTAATGTATGTTTTCAAATAATTCTGCAGCTTTCTTCTTATATTCTTTCATGATATTTCATGTCCAATTCTGTATCTATCAGTGTCAAATAAATTGAACAGATAATAATTCTTGAACATGCCAGACCGTTAGCTATTGATCCTCTAACATTTACTTCTGCTACTGCAGTTCTGTTTAGGAGTAAACAAATGTTGATACTGTTGCCAGTTTTTAATTGACATCCTGACTGAATAGGTCCTTCTGTGTTTTTAATCCAATTATTAAAACAATATTCTTTAAAGATTAGGTTCGTGCTTTGCACGTGTACATGAGGTAAGTTTTTGTATTCGTTTTTAATGAGTAAGTTATAACTTGGTTGCTTACCATTAATCAAATGTACATTCAATATAAAGGAACTAAAAAGCTTACAGGTTTAACATCTAAATTCACAAAAATTGTCTAGAAGACTGAAATTTTCATTTGAATGGCATCACAAAATGATAAGCATTCTCAAATCCGTTAACTAATGTCCAACAACGTCCAACAACTCTTTAATAAATTTGTATGGAATAGAAGACACGATTTCGGGCCATATTGCCTCTTTTACAGCTGAACCAAAATCTTTCAAATTTACACTTAAATCAAAACCATCCGCATATTCCAAAATTGGAACAATTCAAAAATCGGCTCGCAATATACATCCAGGTTTTAGTTTGGTTTTCTCCACAAACTCCTTTTTTGTTATTATCGATGTCCCCTTTAATTAATCTATTCTAACACCCAAAATAAGATTCTTTATGCCCATTTCCGTGTTCAATTCAGTTTTAATGTGTCTGTATTTTATTTATTTCGGTTATAGGCATTTCTACTCTAGTTTAATCAACCAGCTATTATTGCATCCTTTAAAAGACCGAGGGCAATGAGAAGGCATGCCATGGTGCTCTTTATCTGGTGAAAATTAATGTTTGGCTCGTATGACATCAAATCCTACAACTCACCTTTCTCAAACGTATAAATATCTTCTGACAAATGATTTATGACACTCTTTTTTCTCCCTAAGTGTGCATGTCAATGGTAAGGCAGCTTTAATATATAAGCAGTGTTGTATTTCCAGAATTGTTCTATGGATCTCAAAACTTCTCATATTTCACTTTATATGCACACAAGTGATATACTTTCTTCAGATCATTTATTGCGAAAGCACCATTTAAACTTTGGGTGGGGGGTATCTTACCTCCAAATCAACAACCTGGGTGGAGATTTTGTCCATTCTGACATTTTTTCAAAACTTTTAATATTAAAGAATATAAAAATATTGAATAAGATTGGTGTTTAGAAATGAAATAATTAGTTTTTTTCGCAAGAAATGTATTCTGACTAGCTGAAAAATATCAAGGAAGATTCATTTTTGAGTGTGGCAAGTGAGTCGTTTGCTTGAATCTTACTTTTGTCACCCATGACATCACATGACACTCCACTTAGAATGTCTTGCCAGATAAATTGTCCTCTGGAGCAAACCGCACTGTATAAAATGCAACCAAACTTTGCAGTTTCGTTGCTACAGATATACAAAATGAAATTTTATTAAATAAGTGCAACTTTGGGCATCTCTTCAAGGTATCACTACACTAAGCCGTTGAACTGTCATTGCATCCTAGTGCAGTCTTTAAGAAAATCATTAATATTTTTTTCTCTGATTTTCCCTGGAGATTAGCTAACCAGTGAAAAATATTTCTTGCATTCAATAGAAAGCAGCATTAAAACCAAAATAGAAAATAAAATGTTTATTGAGTTCAGCCTCTTGGCTTTTACGTAGAATGATAAAGCAAACAGGTGTGATTCGGCTGGTTCCGAAAATGTTATCTACACTAACATTTCCAGTGATTTAATTCGAATGCAACATTTCCAAAAAATATACTGGTTTTTGGATAGGTTGTGTTCCGGTTAGTACCTAATATAAGCCGAATAGTATTGGTGCATCTAAACCTATAACAAATACACTGAGTGTTTTTGTTTTAAAATGAAACAAAATGAAAGGAAATATACAAGGGACCTAATCAATGTAGTAACAACTTTCATCTCTATCAATTACACCACTTGATGCAAAAGTCTTTTTATTTATTTCAGTTGTAACTGCATCTGCCTCCGTTGTAAACTATTGTTTCAAATCATTCAAATATTTTCTCATTTGTTTCATCTTTTGTGTGTAATTCGTAAATATTATATTGTACTACACTGGTATTATTAACCACGTCTCATCAACTTATTTTTACCATCTGATTTTCATTTTTCAATATCGGTATGTGGCTTGTCAAAATTCAGTAAAATGTAACATCTTTCAATGTTTTCATCTTATAATTCCAATCTATAATAGTTAAATCGTAAGTTGTCTTCATATCTTTTACATGAATTCATACATGTATATCTTGTTTTTGGTGTCATCGTTTGTTTGTTTTTTGTGTTTGTTTTTTAATTATTTTTTTTGTTCTTAATTGTTGTCAAATTATTCTTTTTCTGCGATTCTGACAGTATATTATTATTTAGTTATCTTATTATTCAAGTCAGTATTTTTGTGCTAAAATCGTTAATTAGTCGTGTATAAGTTTGCTAATTTTCAATATTAAAATCTGTCTGTAACTGTTCCAATTAAGGTTGTAAAGTGCCAGTCTTCCAGAGATTCCTTTATTTTCTCTATGTCACTCTTCAACGCTTCTTTTTCAATGTGTGTCCTCTGCTGCAACGTAGGTAGTATCGCTAAAGGAGAATATTGTTGGACATTAAGCACTGACATTTGAGAATCTACTCCCTCTCTCTCTATCTTATGGTTTGCAATAGTATTATAGCAATAGCTCGGACTCTGCATCTCTGTTGAGGTTTCAGTCACTGAGAATTGTTGAATGCAATTCTAAGCGGAACTTCGTTCTAACGCTTCTGATTTATCTTTCCTTTTCAAATTCTTCCATTTCTCTAATAAAGTTTTTTTCTTCCTTTCCTCTTTTTCTTGGCTTTCTGTATTGTTCATTGTTTTCCTGATCATGTGTCTTTAGTTCACCTGGCCGCCGATTGACAATTGCTTTTTACCACCCTGGAGTCCATATTTCTGATTTGATTCAGAGTTCGAGAAACATGCATATTATGAGGTGATTTTGCATCTGATTGACTGAGATAGTTACCACTCTGAAGGCCGTATTTCTAATTCGATTTTGATCAAACGTGTAATATATGCTCATACCATCAAGATCTTGGCCAAATTTGATAACGAGAGCATGAATATTAATTAGGTTGCATTTGATTGTCTGAGCTTGCTACTACTCTGGAGATTATAATTGTAATCCGATTTTGATCAAACTTTGAATATAGATTTATATGATCAAGATCTCGCACGAGTATGCTAATGGGCGGGATTCAAGAATGAGTTGATCTTGCACGTGGCTGGGTGAGCTTGTTATTACCCTAGAGACTATATTTCTGATCCAATTGTGATCAATATTGGTAAATACGCTTAGGTTATGAAGATCTACGACAAGTACAATTGTGATCAATATTGGTAAATACGCTTAGGTTATGAAGATCTTCGACAAGTTCAATTGTGATCAATATTGGTAAATACGTTAGGTTATGAAAATCTACGACAAGTACAATTATGAGTACGATCTATCCATATAAATGAGGAGATTTTGATTAGCTGAAATTATCAACACTTTGGAAACTCTTTTTTGATCATTTTTATATAAAACTTGATAAATAAAAATCTGCTTTTATCATCAAAATATTGAATGTGTTTATTGATGAGCAAGATTTACGCATTAAAATGAGGTGATTTTGAATATCGTTGGCTGAGCTTCTTGCCATTTGAGAGACTGTTTTTCCAACACCAGAGTTAATATCAAGATGCTGCATGAATTTTATTATGAGCGAGACCTATGCATATCTATAGCGTAATCTTGTATCTGATTGACTGGGCTTTTACCACTCTAGAGGCTGTATTTGTGATAGGAGTTTGATCAAGCTTGGTAAATATGGCTATGTCATCAGTATCTTTGTTAAGTATGATTATGCGTGAAATTCATGCATCCTAATGAATAACCTTGCATCTGATTGGCATGTGCTTATCATCATTCTAGGAACTATACTTCTGATCATATTTGTGAGTTTGATCAAACTTGTTAAATAGTCTTTTATTATGAAGATGATGGATGAGTTTGATTATGAGCAATACCATTGATGTAATTTTAATTGCGTAAGCTTGTTAGTACTGTGGAGACCGAATTGCAATCGAATTTTGATCCTCCTCGGTCCATAAGTTTATATTATCATTGTCCTAGACACGTTCGATAACAAGTGAGATGCCTTGCATATGAATGAGATGTCTTGCATGTGAAAGGCTTAGCATGCTACCTGTCTAGATCTAGAGAGAATATTTCTCATCCAATTTCTATAAAAGTCGGTAAACACGTTTGTATCGTGAAGATCTTGGAGGACTCCATTTATAAGCAAAAGACTATCCATATTAATTATGCCTTTATCTTCAGAAAGAATCTTTATCAGGATATAGTAAAATAAGTAAAAATCAACATGATATAAAGTTTGAGAGATAGTTTACATAGGTTGTATTGTTACAATACAAGATAAGCCTGCTTTGTGAAAAGGTTGACTGCTAAGGTATGTAAGACAGGTGAGCGTTATTATGCCACCTTGGGTCTCTTGTTATTTCTTTGTATATGTTTAACTCCTTGACCATTGAAATAAACTTTTCATGGTGTATTTCAATGTCATTGATTGCTTCACTTATCATGTCGTCTGTGCTGTTGAACTTACTTATGGTAGATGTTACAAAACTTTGTTGAACATAAAATTCTCCTTGAATGTTTTCGCAACAACTCCTATTAGTGTTGCACCAAACCCACTAACAACCATATGAACAACCATGGGCGTCCGCAGGAATTTTACCAGGAGGGAGGGAGGGCAAAGCTATTTTGCCATTTTTCCTAGGAGAGGGGGGTCAAAGCCAAGTTAAAAAGTTATATATATATATATATATATATATATATATATATATATATATATAACCATGGATTTCGCCCCCCCCCCCCCTTTGCGGAGGCCCTTGTGTACAACTACATCGATACTAATTCCTGCAACCCAGAATTCAGCTGCTGTACACCCATAGCACCTGAAAGTGTCTATCCTTTTTAAAAACTACGTTGTATTTCTTTCCAAAACCGCTATATTGTTTGGTCATTCTGACACAATCATTTGTAATCTCGTTATTTTCTGGCAACTTAAAATTAATACCTATGTCAGTTGGCGTTTTCCTGGAGGAATAAGCTTTGATATAACAGTGGAGTACATGTTGTCTGTTCAGTCTTAAAGATATGAAGAGACAGCTTGGGCTGTGCTGGAAGCATACGTACAGAGCACGGCCTTTTAGTGGAAACCAGTTTCATTTACAATGTAGATGTTTTAGGTTGTACTGGTATATTTATAATTCTACCTAGGTTACAGCAAAGGCAAGGTGTCCCGAAGAGACAATGGTGCAATCATTCTCCTTCAGAGATGCTACGCAATTCGGCTTTGCAGATGCTATGTTATTTACTGAGTAATAATTGTATTTGCTAAAACCCAAGGAGTTATGAAATTAATTGTGAACAGGCTAAAAAGAATTTGGAATTACTGGCTTTACAACTTCTGCAATATCCATGTCTGACGGTGAGCCAAACATAAGTCATTTTTTTTTTTTTTTTTTTTTTATGTGGGCTACCGTAAGAGTAGAGTTTAATGTTGCATGATACATGTTGTTAATGATATTTTTTGTTTTAGTCGACATTTGTCTGCAGGTAAAATCTAGGCTATTTATTAGCCAAAAAGGTTAAAGAATTTTAGAAATGTAAGTTTCATTTTCCTTTGCCTCTACAGTGATAACAATTTTATCAGGCACAAAGTATATGTTCTATCAGGAAGTTGATTGTAAACAAAGTGACAATGGAATAATTAATTTGTCAATTTCTCCAGTATACATGTTTGGTGCTGGACCTATTGACTTAATAAATAACATTTTCAAAGGCATGCTGTGAGAGCAGATATTAGTGTTGCACAGTCAACAGAGTCAATGATATTTGTTTCTTTCTGTGAAAAATTTTCTGCAGATAGAAGCTATACTTTTTTAACGATAAAAGCTGGGCTTTTGCAAAAGTAATTTATTAGGTGGAAAACGGTAAAGCGTTGCTGGGATTGGGCTATATATAGACAAAGTCTTGTCATGTTGAACTTCGTACGGGCTTTGTCGTTGTTCATTAGTGGTGTTTATTTCCTTAGTCTCTAACAGTATGGTTTGTACGTGCTCTACCATCTCGTTAGCTTTAAAAACAGAAGAAAAAAGCTTTCACTCTTGCCTACATGAACAAAATGCCTAAAACAGCTACGCCACTGCATACAAAATAATATATTTTGTTTGAACTTGCATAATTTATTTCATGTCGTGTGCCATATGCCGAAGGGTAAATGTCTACCGAAGGGTAAATATGTACCGAATATTAAATGTGTACTGAAGGGTAAATGTGTACCGAATGGTAAATGTGTACCGAAAGGGTAAATATGTACAGAAGGGTAAATCTGTACCGAAGGGTAAATGTGTACTGAAGGGTAAATGTGTACCGAAGAGTAAATATGAACCGAAGGGTACATGTGTACTGAAGGGTAAATGTGTACCGTAGGGTAAATATGCACCGAAGGGTAAATGTGTACTGAAGGGTAAATGTGTACCGAAGGGTAAATGTGTACTGAAGGGTAAATATATACCGAAGGGTAACTGTATACCGAAGGGTAAATATATACCGAAATGTAAATCTGTTCCGAAGGGTAAATCTGTACCGAAGGGTAAATATGTACCGAAGGGTAAATCTGTACAGAAGGGTAAATCTGTACCGAAGGGTAAATATATACCGAAGGGTAAATGTATACCGAAGGGTAAATATATACCGAAGGGTAAATGTATACCGAAGGGTAAATATATACCGAAATGTAAATATGTACCAAGGGTAAATCTGTACCGAAATGTAAATATGTACCGAAGGGTAAATCTGTACAGAAGGGTAAATCTGTACCGAAGGGTAAATGTGTACCGAAGAGTAAATATGTGCCGAAATGTAAATATGTACTGAATGGTAAATGTGTACCGAAATGTAAATCTGTACCGAGGGTAAATGTGTACCGAAAAGTAAATATGTACCGAAATGTCAATATGTACCGAATGGTAAATGTGTATCGAAATGTAAATGTGTACCGAGGGTAAATCTGTACCGAAATGTAAATCTGAACCGAAATGTAAATATGTACCGAAGGGTAAATATGTAACGAAGGGTAAATGTGTACCGAAGGGTAAATCTGTACCGAAATGTAAATATGTAACGAAGGGTACATGTGTACCAAAGGGTAAATGTGTACAGAAGGGTAAATCTGTACCGAAATGTAAATATTTAACGAAGGGTAAATGTGTACCAAAGGGTAAATGTGTACCGAAGGGTAAATGTGTACCAAAGGGTAAATCTGTACCGAAAGGTAAATCTGTATCGAAGGGTAAATCTGTGCATAAATGTAAATATGTACCGAAGGGTAAATATATACCGAAGGGTAAATGTGTACCAAAGGGTAAATGTGTACCGAAGGGTAAATATGTACCGAAATGTAAATATATACCGAATGGTAAATGTGTACAGAAGGGTAAATCTGTACCGAAGGGTAAATGTGTACCGAAATGTAAATATGTACCGAAAATGGTAAATGTGTGCCTAAATGTAAATGTGTACCGAGGGTAAATATGTACCGAAGGGTAAGTATGTACCGAAATGGAAATATGTACCGAAGGGTAAATCTGTACAGAAGTGTAAATCTGTTCCGAAGGGTAAATCTGTACCGAAATGTAAATGTGTACCGAAGGGTAAATATATACCGAAAGGTAAATGTGTACCGAAGGGTAAATGTGTACCGAGGGTACATATGTACCGAAGGGTAAGTATGTACCGAAATGTAAATATGTACCGAAGGGTCAATCTGTACAGAAGGGTAAATCTGTTCCGAGGGGTAAATCTGTACCGAAATGTAAATCTGTACCGAAATGTAAATATGTACCGAAGAGTAAATATATACCGAAGGGTAAATGTGTACCGAAGGGTAAATCTGTACCGAAATGTAAATCTGTACCGAAGGGTAAATCTGTACCTAAATGTAAATATGTACCGAAGGGTAAATATATACCGAAGGCTAAATGTGTACCAAAGGGTAAATGTGTACCGAAATTTAAATATGTACCGAAGGGTAAAACTGTACCGAAATGTAAATATGTAATGAAGGGTAAATCTGTACAGAAGGGTGAAACTGTACCGAAATGTAAATATGTACCGAAGGGTTAATGTGTACCGAATGGTAAATCTGTACCGAAATGTAAATATATACCGAATGGTAAATGTGTACAAAAGGGTAAATCTGTACCGAAGGGTAAATGTGTACCAAAGGGTAAATGTGTACCGAAGGGTAAATATGTACCGAAATGTAAATATGTACCGAATGGTAAATGTGTACCGAAATGTAAATGTGTACCGAGGGTAAATATGTACCTAAATGTAAATATGTACCGAAGGGTAAATCTGTCCAGATGGGTAAAACTGTACCGAAATGTAAATATGTACCGAAGGGTAAACATGTACCGAAATGTAAATATATACCGAATGGTAAATGTGTACAGAAGGGTAAATCTGTACCGAAGGGTAAATGTGCACCGAAATGTAAATATGTACCGAATGGTAAATGTGTACCGAAATGTAAATGTGTACCGAGGGTAAATCTGTACCTAAATGTAAATATGTACCGAAGGATAAATCTGTACAGAAGGGTAAAACTGTGCCGAAATGTAAATATCTACCGAAGGGTAAATCTGTACAGAAGGGTAAAACTGTACCGAAATGTAAATATGTACCGAAGGGTAAATCTGTACAGAAGGGTAAAACTGTACCGAAATGTAAATATGTACTGAAGAGTTAATGTGTACCGAATGGTAAATCTGTACCGAGATGTAAATATGTACCGAAGGCTAAATGTGTACCGAAATGTAAATATGTACCGAAGGGTAAATATATACCGAAGGGTAAATGTGTGCAGAAGGGTAAATATGTACGGAAAGGTAAATATGTACGGAAATGTAAATATGTACAAAATGGTAAATGTGTACCGAATGATAAATGTGTACCGCGGGTAAATATGTACCGAAGGGTAAATCTGTACCGAAATGTAAATATGTACCGAAGGGTAAATCTGTTCCGAAGGGTAAATCTGTACAGAAGGGTAAATCTGTATCGAAGGGTAAATATGTACCGAAATGTAAATATGTACCGAATGGTAAATGTGTACCGAAATGTAAATGTATACCGAGGGTAAATATGTACCGAAGGGTTAATCTGTACAGAAGGATAAATCTGTACCTAAGGGTAAATCTGTACCGAAGGGTAAATGTGTACCGAAATGTAAATATGTACCGAATGGTAAATCTGTACCGAAGGGTAAATCTGTACCGAAGGGTAAATGTGTACCGAAATGTAAATATGTACCGAATGGTAAATCTGTACCAAAGGGTAAATCTGTACCGAAATGTAAATATGTACCGAAGGGTAAATATATACCGAAGGGTAAATGTGTACAGAAGGGTAAATGTGTACCGAAGGGTAAATCTGTACCGAAATGTAAATATGTACCGAAGGGTATATCTGTACCGAAATGTAAATATGTACCGAAGGGTAAATCTGTTCCGAAGGGTAAATCTGTACCGAAGGGTAACTATGTACCGAAATGTAAATATGTACCGATGGGTAAATCTGTGCAGAAGGGTAAATCTGTACCGAAGGGTAAATGTTTACCGAAGGGTAAATATGTACCAAAATGTAAATATGTACCGAATGGTAAATGTGTACCGAAATGTAAATGTGTACCGAGGGTAAATATGTACCGAAGGGTAAGTATGTACCGAAGGATAAATCTGTACAGAAGAGTAAATCTGTACCGAAATGTAAATATGTACCAAAGGGTAAATGTGTACAGAAGGGTAAATCTGTACCGAAGGGTAAATGTGTACCGAAATGTAAATATGTACCGAATGGTAAATCTGTACCGAAGGGTAAATCTGAACCGAAGAGTAAATGTGTTCCGAAGGGTAAATATGTACGATGGATAAATATATTCCGAAATGTAAATATGAACTGAAGGGTAAATCTGTACAGAAGGGTAAATCTGTACCGAAGGCTAAATCTTTAACGAAATGTAAATATGTACCGAAGGGTAAATCTGTACCGAAATGTAAATATGTACCGAAGGGTAAATCTGTACCGACATGTAAATATGTACCGAAGGGTAAATCTGTACCGAAGGGTAAATCTGTACCGAAATGTAAATATGTACCGAAGGGTGAATATATACCGAAGGGTAAATGTGTACCGATAGGTAAATGTGTACCGAAGGGTAAATATATACCGAAGGGTAAATATGTACAGAAGGGTAAATGTGTACCGAAGGGTAAATGTGTACCGAAGGGTAAATATGTACCGAAGGGTAATTATATACCGAAATGTAAATATGTACCGAATGTTAAATGTGTACCGAAGGGTAAATGTGTACCGAAGGCACACTTGCAGCATATTATGATTCTTTAGACTCTTCTTGTTCTTTCCTTAAAACATTCAGATTTGTCTTTTTAAAATTCCTGTGAATATTTGACAAGTTTAAATCTACGTGGATGTTTTCGACTTTCGTGATCTAACCCTTTCAAGTTCTTTGCTAACCTTGTTTATATTTTCATTTTTGTAGTGTTCACCCACGATTTAATTTACAAGGAAGTGTATAAGTTAGCATACAAATACTTGAAGAAGTTACAATGGTTACTTGCAAGCCATCTTTCAATGTTCCTTGGGGTAATGAAATTATTTTGAAATGTACTTGCTTAAATACTAACAATGGATATAAAAGATATGTTCCAAATGTCATAACTGAAATATATATCTGAGTTTAGCAGCAATTATTGCAATTCTGTACAAGGGAATACATAAGAAAATGGAGATATTAAAAATAAAGAATGCCTGAAAGAGCATTGCAAAACACAGAGAGAAGAAAATCAAGTAATTTCCAAAATGGATAAAAGAAAACTGAGAATACGAATATGAATAAAATAGAGAATACCATAGGTACCACAACAATAACAATTTCTTAGTAAATATACTGACAATAAGCAGTTTACATTCATTAAAATATAACTTTAAATCAGATACGACTTTGGTCTTCTGTCTGCTGATATTGACTTTTACCGAAGATGGCTAAGCTTACCAAGACCTAACGGTGTTAGTGAAGATGTCTTTGATATTGATCCTTTCGTTCAATTTATCCCTTATGACCTGATCCGTATGAACAGAGAAAACATTTAAACTTGTGAAATACAAGGTATATGATATGCAGTGAAAACATAACGTAAAACATAAAATGTCTTCTAAAGATGAAAACAGTAGATCATATGAAAAAAGCTGGATCATTCAAGATAGCTAACTTCATCATTGAGAAGAATTTAAATAATATTCATGTGTCTTTTTGTATTCTCTGCTTTTCATTATCCACTTTATTTTTATGATAAGCATCTACATCTTTAATAACAACTACTGTAACAAATCTGGTTCAAGGCACAAATCCTTCGAAACCAAAGCAAGCAGTACACGTTCAATTCAGAATAAGTTCAGTATTTTCGATTGCTTGTTTACTTTAAATTCTTAAAATCGATTTGTTTCAACATTATTAAACTTGCAATAAATGCAGTTTGAGGTAATTCCAACTTAAGTGGCAAAAGTCCAATGAAGTATCTAATTTCATTTGAAGTCATATATTCATTTTTCACTTCAGTCTGTAAATTGTATATGTTGTTAATTGCAATAAATTCGCAACTCAATCATGACACAGTAAAAATTTTAACATCTGACAGTTATTTGGAAAATATTTGATGTCTTCTCGATTTAATTTTCATCGATGTTTTTCAAATATTTTTCGGTTAACTTTTTGCTGGTTATCTCTTTATACATTCCATTTGCAATAGCCATTGTCATGTCCTGTTTGAACTCGTCAGGTTCTATAGAAATAAAGCTATTGCCATCTCCGATATTTATATTTCTTTTTCCATCTGTGCTATCTCTTTTTATCAACGATTAAATCTTTGCTATTTAAGTAATGAAAATTAGCCGAGAGTGATGGTGACGATTTCAGTTATTTGATTAAAATGCATGTTTGTGAGGATCGTGACAATGTTGTGCATACACAAATTGAACAGAAGTTGATGATACTTCAACTCTGGCAACTGACTTTAAAGATGTCGCCACAAGTTCAAACGTTTCGCTAGGTGTTATCCGTAAGTACAAACACGCAGTTAAATAGAACTTTACCTGGATGAAGAACAACGCCAATAAGAAAGATACAGCATACGAATAAATAAACAACTCTATTTTATAAAACGTGATGTTGAAGGTAAGACAAAGTCGGTTCATACCTTGAGGAAAGATAGCATTAAATTAGTGCTTGCATCTAACACTGTATCAAACCAGACTTAAATATAAGTTGTTAGAAACATCAGGTTTGACATAGCAAATCACAATATGTGTGTCCTGTTGAGGAGACGCAACCTAAATATCCGTTAGAACCCAATGTTCTTGAAAAACAAATAATAGAGCTCCCTGAAAATATCGAAATGCAAGTGGTTAAGAAAAATTTGTTTACGGGTAAGAAAAGCGGAGACTATATTAACGAATATGACAAAGAATTAAAAATGGAGCAGTTCCACCTGCAGTAAAAAGAATATTCACTTCGCAAGAGAATATGAAGTAAGGAGTTCTATAAATGCTGTTGATGACGTTAAATCAAAACTATAAGCTATGAAATCTGATGTTGAAATTTTAAAACAAAAACAAAAAAACCACAACAAACAAAACAGTTTTAACAGTCAAAAAAGAAACCAGGAGAGAAAAAGATGGAAACAAAAAGACTATTTTGCAAAAATAGCTGGAAAAAGTTGAACGTATAAAACGTAATTAGATTGAACTCTGAAACAGTTTGAGAAAACGTTTTCAGAGAAAGCACTAACAAAAAATCTGTTCAAAAGATTATGAAAATTGGCATTACGTGAAAGGCTAAAACCAACTATTTCAAGCAAAGAGTGCAGCTGCAATAGGTATGACAATATTATCTGTTTGCTTTCTCTATAGAAGATTTTCTAAAAGGCTTAGTGGGTGCAGGAGGAAAAAATGGCAGTTGTGCCCGATCGACAAGCAAAGAGGCTTTCTTCCGTGACAAAATTAAAATAGGGTTTAAGAAATATTGGTAATTATTTGTTTCAGTTAGACTAAATGCTGAAACATTGCCTGGAATTAGTGTCAGTGTTATAAGGGCATCCTTAAATACTGTTTGTTTGATGTGTATCGATCCATCCCTGTGAAGGGTGGGTGGGTGGGTAGCTAGCTAGATAGCTAGCTAGTTGGGGTTTTTTTTAAAACTATTTTTAAATAGTTTTCTGACATGACATAGTGCTACACCAAAGGGAAAATGTTTCGTATATATCCTTTTAATGCCTGTACATGTAGTGTACTGCATGTCATTAGGGACTTTCCAACACAAAATTGTAGAACTGCCTGTGTCAAAATCTGGATGGATAAGGGGATAAATGCATAGACTTGTCATTTATAACAGTTTATTTACTGTCATCATCATGTACTTTCAATATATTCACAGTATTCTATTTAATATCACAGACTTATTTGCTTTATTACTGCATGCTACACATTATATATTTCCTATTTCCTTGCATAATTGATTTAATACATGTACCTGCAGTCTCTGCACGTGTTTCTTGCATGTGCTAATAAAAATGTTTTTGTTTTAAATAAAGTATCAAAAACAGTACATTAAATTTCAGTGTTTTTAATTAATACAAGCAAATAATACATCGAATAAAAATGTTATTTTACCTTGCTTTTTACAATTTTCTTTGCTTCAAAATCATAATTATAGTAACGAAATGAGTCTCTGAAAATGTGTTATCTCTTACTAATATTTAATATATTCAAAGTCTCAAATTGACTAGAAAAAAAAATTTGACCAGAACAACAAATTAAAGAAATAAACAAATGAATATTCTGGCTTTTAAATTTTCGAATCTGCAAATTTATATCTCTTAAAATTTTTTAATGTATTCAAAGTCCCTGGATTGACTAGAACAACAAATTAGAAGAAGAACAAATTTGTATCTCTTACAAATCCATAATGTATTCAAAGTTTCAAGATTCACTAGAATAACAAATTAGAGAAATAAACAATACATTTGTTTATTTCTCTAACTTGTTGTTCTAGTCAATATTGAGCTCTTGAATACATTGAAGATTTGTAACAGATATACATCTTTTGGACACTCGAAATTTTAAAGCTGGAATAATCAGAATATTTCAGCTTCACAAGTGTCGAGTCTCTGTGTATCTCTTGCAAATCTAAGATGTATTCGAAGTCTCAAGATTGACTACAACAACAAATTTGACAAGAACGACAAATAGATAAGGAAACAAATAAATATTCCAGCTTTAAAGTTTCAATACAGATGTATAAATTCTCTGACAACTTAAAATTACAATGTCAAATGAAAATCACGTCACTAACAAGATGTATCAATCAAACACACTCCTTGTTTCTTAATAGGATTTCGCTTCAGGCACTCATGAGCTCCTATAATACTCACAGATCAAATTGTCTACACAACGCGATACTGCATCTGAAGATCTTTGTAATATGTTTCAATGTATTTCAATTTTAAACTGAAATTAAGTACCTATAATAAACGCAATATGAAACGATTCTTGTAATGTTGACATATACAATAAGTATGATTGGGGAACAAAGTAAGCAACGCATTCATTGTGATAGGCATCGAGGGATTTACATCATCCACTTTTAATGACTTTAAGTTAGGTAAAAAGGGTCGTGATGTTCATTAAATATTTCTGTCAACTACAATCAGGTATATAAAGAATGCAGATGAGGAGGGTGATGTCTCCTTATAGTAAAAGAATCTGGCTCACCTGCGCTAAAAAGACACTGGTTTTAAGTTGAATAAATAACGATAAATCTGGCCGCATATTCCCTTGTTCTTGGTGAGCGTTTTGGTGACGGAGAAGCCCGCCATCAACAAACTAACTGCATTCAATTTTTATTGATCTGATCTGTCTGATCCTTTGTTGTCCGCCTTTCTTAATTGTATGTCACATACGTAAGATTGTTATTAAAGTCAACTGCAGTTTTAATATCATCGCCATAGTCTGAATGGACGGCACCTTTGCTGGTTGACGTATTGCTTGGTGTCAGCGATACAGTCACATCTTGATAATCAAGCGCCACGCTTTCATTGTCCTCACACATTTCCTGCCATGTTATATTTTGTTGGCGCTATCCGTTACTTACAAATTAGTTTTCGTACCCGGGAAGCCTCTACTGACAAACTCTGCGTTTACTCCATGCTGTTTGACATATTAGAAGGTCTAGGTTATTTACCATTTCACGAGATCGGCAAAACATTTTAATTCCCCTGTGGATATATGCAAGCGTTTGCACAATGCCGAAAATTAAACCAAATACGGAGATGAACAGGCATATTCCGGAAATTGATTTTTAAAAATTCGGTCATTACAAATCATACCATTTTATCCGGTCGGGGCATTTTTTATGAGTCGACTGCAAGCGGTAAACAAGTCTAATTTTTATTTAGGTCTAAGCTGGCTTTTACAAATATCTGGACAGGTTGTCTCTTTCCTATCTGAGCATGTTTTTTCACTTTCTGGCATTGGTGGATTTATTATTTACATTTTTTATCATAGGTGTAAGCAAAGAAACAAGTAGGATTGGAGGTCCTTAAACTATTTCAAACAGTAAACTTTAGCAGCTCCTGCAATCATTAGTATAATATAAATGATTGTTTGTTTCTTTAATGGTCATTTTTGTTTTTTGACGTTCTAAAATGGACTTTGTCAACACTTTGTGATGCCGTGTGTCATGTGAACTTTCGAGTATTGGATAGTGCTCTGCACGTGTGCTGGAAACATAATGGCATTAGCAGATATGCTATGCACAGTATCCGTCATCCTGACAGTAGAAACATCATAAAATTAGTCCTTCTTCCCTACATAATTTTTACTCACATTGTCGTCTGTTTTGTCCTCTACAATTTCTTGGTGTACTGTCACAGATTGTTATCAGCCTTTGGAATACTGTTCTTTTCTACATCGGTATTGATGATATGGCTTAATATCTGTGTAAGCAAGTTTTTGGATTTCTCTAAATTTTTGTTTTATTATATATTTCATAATGAGATATTGAAATATATCAGTAGGAGAAAAATTATATCGACACAGTGGCGATACCACTTTTATCGACACAGCGGCGATACTTTCTTTTTCCATTTGGAAGATTATCTGCCCTTATGTATATTCTTCAGACCTGTATTTCCATATTTAAGCCTACTTAATTAGTTCTTCTCCTTTTCCCTTCTCTCTCTCTCTCTCTCTCTCTCTCTCTCATCAGGATGAACAGATCTTAACATGTATCAAGACTGTTGACTCTCTTGTATACATTTATGCATTCAATGAGAAGGCTCTATCAAGAATGCCTAAAAATGAACCCTAAACAACAAGAAGTATCCTTCAAGTTTTAACTTTTTTATAATTAGTTCTCCATATGAATCATGCAAATTATCAGTGACTGTTACATTCGATATTCTGTGTCACCCATACAGTATTGTATACCTGCTACACTCAACGACAAACAATACATAGTTTTGAAGAAAAACTCTTGATTACATATAGTACTAAAATTGTTTATGTAGCGATTTTAACTGTCATCACAATCATAATCATGTCTGAAAACGATGGAGAAATCGGGAATTGATTAGTGTCGATTGCAAACCGACAATAAGTGACAATGGAAATTTAGATACAGCGTCTGCAACCGAAAAAAACTGGAAGCATGCCAACACACAAATATTCAATTCTGAATGTAGAAATAAACCAAAATAGAAACCAAAATCTTTACAACTAAACTCCCAATCACTAAAATATGTTGTTTAATGATGTTAATCTCTTAAGTCTGTTCGACTGTTGTGTCGTGTTTGTACAAAACTCCCACCCCAGCAATGTTCACTGTATCAATCCATGCAAGCAAGGTGTTAACAAAAATAAAAATCGCTTAATTTTCTTATGAAAACAGTCATTAATTTGACAAAATACCCAATTTGAAGCATTATATGTACAAATTCACTGTCCGAAAATTATTGTAAAGTTTCTGTACTTCTTATTATCGATGTAGTAATGCAACCGTTATTCGCATTGAGACATAATGGAGAAACACATCCATGCAAATGGAGGGTTTTGCCTTAAAAGAAATATATCATGAAAAGAAAATCTAGGTTTTTTTGAGTAGATATAAGGAAACATTTCACTCGCGAAGTGAAACATTTTGTATTGTCACTCGTAACGACAATACAATGTTTCCACTTCACTCGTAAAATATTTCCTTATCTCTACTATCAAAATGTAGATATCCTCTATGTATCAAACAACAAACAACACTTCAATACAACCCAATTTCTTAACATGTCACTCAATAATAGACAAATACTGTTACCAACAGCATAGTTCAATTTAACTTTCAAGATTTTATGTATTGTTAAAATCTTGCCACAATCTTTTCATCTGTGTCAGAACATTCCAGCCCAAAAATTAATAGCTACATGCACTTGTTAGCATTATATGATACCATGAAGAAAGACTGTGTAACAGATGTTCCATTTGAAATTGTGCACCTAGAATGCAAATCACATAGTATATGATGTTTTCGCGTAATCGTGCAATACCTTCATACATTAACCAGTTAGCGCATCTGTACTAATTGTCTTATTAAAATAGCTGCATGAGTACCACCAACCAAACCGACGAATTTATTTTCCCTCGGTTAACTCGTTCTAAAATCATATAAATCTGTATGTGGTTTTCAATATTATCTATCCTCATATATTTGACTTTTATTCATTACCTTGGTGTATCTCCAATCATGATGTAATGAAATGTTTATAATGTTACATACTATGACAAATTGAGTTAAGTCAATGTTACTGTTGGTCAGATGAAATCAATCCTCTCTAGGTAGAGGTATAGCACATCCACTCAGTAATTTTCTAATCTAAATGTATACTTGCAACATATTTAACTAACTTTGGAACACTTGTATATGCTAGAATGCCAGTAAAAAATCCCATCTATACTACCCGGTTTAATTTATTCTGCCTAAATCATATGTCCGACTGTACTCTGTATCTATTCGGAGATTCTTCTTTATCAAATTTTAAAGTAGTTATCAAAACTGTTTAATGGCTTCTATGTAAAAACAATTAGCTTCAGTATTACACTCAGTTACAGCACAAGAGTAAGCTATTGCACATTTGGTCTCATTTACTGCTTGTCCACATTCTTTCTTGATGTCTGTAAATTGCTTTTTTTCCTCTATTGTAAATCCAGTTTAATCATGTTGATTTTGCACACTCTTATGTCTTTGGTATTTTGTATTTTCGTCTTTTTATTTCCTCTATCAGTTTTTGTTTCATTTGTAACGCATTACAACTAATTCTACCCTACATAGAGTGTCTGAGCTTCGCAAGTCTGGCATATGTTGTCTTTTACAAAAGTGAACTTCCTCCCAAATACACAATGTTCACTACACCATTTATTTCTGTAGTTTAATTTCAATTACAACTAAACGTGAAATACAATTTGTGAAACAATTACCTCTTCACAATCTGCATATCTACACACGGTAAAGGGTGTACTCTATTTTACTGCAAAAAAGAATGAGTAAAAGCTCTTCCCAAAGCAACATATTTGTGTAAATTTTGAATTCTTTGTAACAGAAGGTTTAATAGATGTGTTATAAAAAAGTGCATGGTAAATTTCTGTCCAGGAAAATAATTCATTGTTGTGTGCATAGTTGGCATTGTTGTTATAACTTTTTAGCAAGAAATATTCAAGAGATGTTTAAATGGCCTCATGTTTAAATCAACATTCATGTGATTTTTATTCGCCTTTATTTTGTTCAAAATTTCGTAGACAAGATTGTAATCTTTAACAGTGTTTCCCAGATTCTCTAATATGTGGTTGGAACTAGCTTTTCTAATTTTTAATGTTATCTCTTTTTATTTCTTTATTAATGTAATTTATTACCGATCTACGACATTGTTTACATTGTTTGACATTGTAGTCGATTTATCACGATTTTCATTTGTACCATTTTGTTACTTATTGATGACGTTTTAGGATGTACTTTCTTTTTTCCATCTGCTTTTGTGATCAACACAAACTGACATAACGTGCCTGTTATAACTCCTAAATGCTCTAGGAAACTCTGTCAACACAGAATTAGCTTTATATGAAAAGCTCAAACTTTTCATTCTCCGTAATACTTCTATCTTAGTATCGTACCTCCGCCAGCTCTGCGGCTCTCCACGACGACGTAGCCCCTGCTTTGCAGGACATTGACGTCATTTGTTTTTTAATGGCATACTGTTTTCACCTGGTTCCCAACTGTTAAACGATTCATGAGATCCTTTCCATTTCATGAGTACATACTGTTTACCGTTCCTCCGTTTTATTTTACAAATATTTTCTATTTTTTGTGTATATCATATTGTTTGTCATATAGAGAGCCTTATTATTCATAAAACATACCATCTACATCCTCTCACTTTCATTTTTCCAATTTATTATATACTGAATCACCTTAAATATCTTGCCTGATTTGAATTATTTCCTCGATAAAGTTAGGAATTAATCCCTTTTCAAAAAATGTTTTGCACTTTGATATTCTGACTGAGTCAACTATTATAAATTTAGTCGTTTCAAATGTATCCGTTGTCAATGGGTTGACTCATACTTTTTATATTTTTTCCTGTTTGCTTACTTCGACAGAAGTCATATATGTTGATCTGTAATAATTGTTATAGTATCCTTCAATTAGCTTTGATAAAACGTCCGCCCATTGTCATGTTTCATTTTGAATGAAAAACCGCCACATTCTAGTATCTATGGATATGTTAAATCTTTCCCCTACAGACGCGTTTTTATCTGAGTAGGGGGAAGCAAATTCTTAACTTTCCTGCTACAAAACCCTTTTCCCTCATCAAATTCATGAAGTTTTTGTTCTTCGAAGATTTGTCTGAAAGCATTGTCTATGACATCTCCGTTTTGTATTTTCACTTTCTCAACCTCAGAGTGCCTTGAGAAAATATATGTTAATGTCATTTGTAGTACTGTAGTATTTATTTATATCGTTGTATTTATATTAATCGATGTATTGTCATATGCTTGCATGTCAATAATGTCTGTCTGTCACTGGTCATCCACATGACTAATATAAAACCCATTTTAGAGAGAAAAAAAATGTATCTCTTGCTTGCGTAATGTGTAAATAGATTGTTCAGTTAACCATTATTTCAATTCAGCGTATTTTAGTTTCATTTTTTCCCAGTTGAATTCATTCATACAATTTATCATTATTTGTGTAAGCAAGTGGATTTCATAATCGCAGTAAAGATGTCTTAAATACCGTCAATTGTCAGCCGATTAAAACGCAATAATAACATCGAAATAATACTTTATGCTTAGTGAACTGTCCTTAGGTGTTATCAACTAGCCAAAATGACCATTGTCTACAACTGGTACTTTTGTTTTATCGATTTGCAACGTTTCTTCAATCCTTTCAATCGTATGAACAGTTGCAGATTTATTAAACATTTTACCATTCCTGTTGTTGAATCATAAGCTGTTACTTCATACACAATGCTACCATGTGCTGTTTTTAATCAAACTTTGTCCTCTAAATTATATTTATCTTTTTTGTTGAATAGTTATAGATGTACGTTTAAAGGATCTTCAAATTGTTCAGTAAACATTGATACATTCAAATTTGTGAATTTAGGCGCATCAAATACCTAATTTATTCCATCTTCATACTGCTCTGTTTAAGGCGTCTTGCTATCAGGACTAGTGCTGATTATTTCAATGTTAGCATCATTCGATGTAATCGGTAAATATGCATCTTGTCTGCAACATCGGGGTATATCTGTTTTAATGTTGCTTGTCAACAAATTTACACTTTTATTATTTTGTAACACAACAACCTTGGACTACACTTTTATCAAGTACAAACCCGTAAACAAACGGGCATTATCTCTTTATATTGACAGTTTTGTTTTCATGTTAAACACATTAAATATTAATATAACCTCTCTGAAAATTATTTAATTCTGTGCTTTGTGTCATTATTTATAATGTGTACAAATAAATTAAGCTAGTACTTTGTGTTTGCTGAGCTAAAGCGCTACAAAAATTAAAAAATTATTTTTTATTTTAGTATGATCGTATTCTTGCATGCGATGGTGGTAAAGCAAAAATTATAAGTGGTCATGTGATTTTAATTTTGATTGTGTAATGATTTAATATACTCTATACACGATGTCTAAGCGCACAAAACATATGACAAAGACGTATACATCCTACTCCTTATACTCTGATCTGATTTCTTAATAGTCACCACCTAGCTAAACAATCAGATTTGGATCTGTACATAATTTAGGTTAGATAAATAATCTCTACAAATAGTATACGCATGCACCTAATACTGCTATTTCAATGACATGCTGATTTCCAAATAAAGTATTGAGAGGTTTTCAAACGCTGACTAGTTAACTAGCGTGTTTCGATACAAACATCGCTAAACATGTTGCGTATACAACATATTACAACTGTTCTACTTTAAGAACGACTATACAGAATTACAAGATAACCAAGTTTATACATGAGTCTATCTACAACAAGAACAATCACACGGAATTATCAAAAAGGTTAGAATGCTTAACATCGTTTACTATGCATAAGATACATAATTCAACATAACTTGTCAATTCAGACAAAATACGACTGTAACCTGATACAAAATATATTAAATCCGACAGCACTTATTTTTATAACTTAATGGAATTGTAGGATAAATTACGCATGATCTAACGTATCAAATTCTTCTATCCAGCAAACACAGATGATAGAAAGGAAAGAAGAACGTATACAGTTATCACAAACCTCTACAGATGAAAGATTGTTATCGTGAATACAGCTACCGCACAAGGCGTCCATACAATATGAATATACAGAAATATTAGCACTCAATATACTTGTACGTGCCGGGATTTAAAAACTGAAACACAAGGTAAATAAGCTTATACCGCCTGCACCTCGCACTTGCCTCGATAAATCGGTTGCCCAAGTGAGTAGAACTAGCCATATCGCAATCGTTCGACAGAACTAAAACATACACCATGGATAAACGGGACCCATACTATATTTAAGATACAATACAGTGGCAACTTTGTTCCCACAGTTCCGTGATTGAGTGTACTAGGGTCGCGGGTTTTATACACGCACTGGTAAGCCAGTGTTAGCTGCCTAGGTGCGTCCTTAGGAAAGACATTTAGCATCCATTTCTTTGGCATGATACAGCCAATAATGTGTTAAAAGTGCTCTTAAAAACAAACTACCAACAATATATCTGCTTCATTAATATTTCTTCTGCTGATTTGTTAATCGGCATATATGTCATATGGTCTGTATCTTTGTGTTAAGGAAATTATTTAGCATAATCGCTCTCGAATGCTTTATATCAATTATTAATGTTGACAATATGAATCTCCAACTTTATGAAACATCTGACAACGACTAAGTCTCAACATGACTTACATTAATTAGTCTTTAATATAGATAACTATATTTGCATAATTCTAGGAAGTCAATGGCACTCAATCGTCTTCTATAATCTTGAAATGTAGTGTGGTCGATGAAGTGACATCTTGCTGGAGGCGGCATTCATCGTACCACAGCTAACGATCGAAGACATAATTGGCAGATCCACACAGGCTAAGACTCATACAAGCGAATACACCATACTCAACTGCATGCAGAAATTGGCAAACTTACTTAAATTGATATGGCTTATTGTCTGAAACCGTGTCTATCGAGCTTCCAGCAACCAATATTTTCAAGATAAATTCATCACAATTTTATTATGAGATATATTGGATTTGCTCGATTTTCGATTCTATGAAGATCCTACCAGGTAAGGGAATTCTTTTTATGAAGTATGTACTGACGGCTTAATGTTCTTGGAGAATTGATCTGGGTGTGAGTTGATTGTATTATCATATGACTCTTTCACCATAGTGTTTTACGATCACTCTTTAATTATCATGTAAAAATATGACGGGAATTGTAGAATACATTGATACATAATGCAGGAAAATGAGCAACGTGTAGGTTTTAATCTTATCGGAGTTTCTTAGATATAAATTTGTTTGTTGAAAAATCAACTGTGACAAGGTCTAGATGTATATTTAATGTGCGTAACACTTAATGATTTATGCTGTCTTTGATCATATCGCTATATGTTTCTAACGAAAATTGTTTACAAACTTTCTGTCAATATCTTACAGATTCAAGCCTTTATCTAACACTAAAAAAATATCTAACGTTTTGCGGAAATTATGCAGCTATTTCGGGATGATCCCTACATACCTGTTGTAATTACACGCGCTGTTAAAAAAAATATAAACCCGTTTCTTCATTAAGCCTAAGTGTTCAAATTAAATATGCCCTTCAATGTGTCAATAATTTCGTCCCAGATTTTAAACAATAAATAAAAGGTTTTATTATGCAACCTCCTATTGCCTATTAAATTATCTATATCATCTTAATACCAGAGTTTTATTTCCTCTGATTCTTGAGTGACGCAATTATTGTTCAAACATGTAAAAAATTAAATCAACCAAAATGTACCTCATAGTCCTACATATTTTTGTTACTATTTAATAATACTAAACACGACTTTGAATCTAAGCTTTATTTGTGATGTGATGAAAAGAATTGAACTGTTCATTTTCCTATTTTCCTATTTACGACATTTGTTTCGTCGTAATATGTTTTGCTTACAGCAAAATATATTTTTGATGAATTATAGTCAAGACCAATCAATACATTGAATTGCGGAGAAAGTTAATTTATTAATTCATCGATGATGCCTACTTGACATCCATGAATCATGCCTGTTTTCATAATAATATCTAATACAAGCTTGCCATTCTCATCGAAAGCTGGAGTTATTATTTGGAATATTGACTTCAGATAACTAGAACACTTTAATGTCCACTGTCATTCGTATTCCAATTCTACTTTTGTATATTGTATGCTCTAGCAACAGCAGTGAGTTAACCATGCAATGAAGGCAGTCAAATACTGACTACAGGCGTAAGTTTGACATGTGAGTGGGAGTCTACTTGACGGAAAGACAACAGTAATTTCTAATGGAGAAAAAAAAAGACTAAAGCGATGCATATATTTCCGCCGTTGTGTTGTATGTGAAATCCATCGTATTATATATGAGACTGCTACAATTTTATTTTCTACACAATATTTCAAGGGATTCATTCACAAGTATCAGCCAAAACAATGCCCAAATTTAAAATAAGAAACAATTACGTTGCTACGCCAAGGACAATGGGGGTGAGGGTTGGGGTAGGAAGCATGATATAAAGACAAATATCAATTATTTGGTAAATGTACATAAAGATCGGAATAGACATAAATGACCCAAATTCTTAATTGTTTTGTCTCGTTACAGGAATAAATTGTTTAGTACATTGTTTATTAAACAAGAACCTGACTTACACGGAGTGAAGAGACTCTGCTGCATTGTGGCTTATATATTAACTCTATTGCATCGTGGATTCATTCAGCAACGGAGACTAAATGGTGCTATAGTAGATATACAAGGGTAAGTGTTCTACTTTACATTTGGATACTTTCTTATTAGAGACAATGTACAATTAATTTCATTTTGTAATATGAGTAACTACATCCATTCGTAATATGTACGAGTGTATGTCTGTCTGTATGTGCCTATGAATGAATGCATACAAATTATTAGATGTATAATAAGTGCAAAAATGTAATTGTTGACCAAAACAGTAATATTAATATACACAAAACGTAGTATCTATGCAGTCTATTGAGCTTTGATATTAAAAGATCTTATTTATAAAATGACAGTCGTTCTAATCCTTGAAGAGTCTTTCTCTAATTTGACTCTCCATTCCACGTATGCCAGTAACGTTGCTTTTAAATCTTAGTGTCCCTAACTAACTATTTAAAGAAAATAAATATCCGTCATTTCCATAAAAAAAACTTCCAAGGACATTAAAGAAAATAACGCAAAGAACACCAGATTCTGGTTCAATGCGTGTCAATTAGCATTCATTCGAATGTTTTTAGGCCGAACTACATTCTGATTAGTGATGGCAATATACTTATATAAAATTATATTAGCATTTAATTAAGGGTGATTATTATGGCACTCAAATCAGACAGGGTTACAAACAAACATGAACACATAATACTACTTGTACCATTTATATATCAAATAGTAAGTAAGTATGTATGTTCGTATGTATGTTCGTATGTAGGTCGATAGATATATGGTTTAACGGCACGAATGCACAAACATGGCTATATAGTGCCGATTAAACGTTAAATTCTAAAAATGTAAAGGTAACAATTGTAAACAAAAATCTTAAGTAAGATAGCCACTCCAAATAAACGCTAGCACATACTCCTAAAAGATAAATGCTAAAACATACAGCTGTTAAAATTCTTTAAATGGTGAAATAGATGCGCACCAGGACAGTCTTTTTGACAACAAAAAAAAAAGAAGAACAAACTCTCCTATTTACAATCTACATATAACTAGTTTAAATAAGAATAATCAATTGATATGATAAGCATCTCCATCCAGTAATATTCTGATTATATGGATTATAGCGTTACGTCATTAATACTGTATGCCAAACTGTACACATGTTAGCTAGTGATATAATGACCACGCAGCTTTGAGATCAATACATTTTTTGTAGGAATGCAAACGTGTTTTTGTTTAGTCACTAAATTCAATTAAAGTAGGTGTACCACACAATGAGCCTCTCGATGATTCCATATTTTCATGAAACTCATATTAATTACCTACCCTCATATTAATTACCTACCCTCCTATGATCTGCTATATCTAACTAAAACAATTCATTGTTCTTGTTATAAATAAAATATACGCAAATAATACATGCTTAACTCTACTTTGGAGAGGAACACTTAATATGTGTTTATATTCAATTTTGAATCCTTTAAAAAAATAAAACTGGAAAAGCGTTTATGTTCGGTCCTGCTTTTTAAAATTATTTTAATTAAATAATCCCTCCACCTTTCTATGAAAATTTTACGAGCATAGCAATTTGTTGGATATTGCCTTTCAACGAAAGATTACTTTTTTTTTCTTTCTATTTTTAAGTTTTTGGAAAGGGGGGGTGCTTGTTTTCCTTGAATAGATAATTTACTGTATATATTAAAGCAAATTGAATTACCTTTGTCATAAATATTTAGCTTATTTATGATCTATTTCAGTGCACACCCGTTCGAAGCCTTCGCGAAACAACTAAACGTTTGTTTAGGAGTTTAAACAACAATAAGAAATCACTAATTTTAAAGACTTTTGAAGCTGAAACAGAATTAAGGGTTCACATCAAACGATCCTTGTTATCGTTTCAAAGGTTTGAGAGTGTTAATCATACGTATTGTCTATGAATACGGTTAAGCGGCTGTAAATGTAAAGCGGTCTCTGTTAAATTTTAAATAAATATACTCTTCTGAGAACCGATGAATACCAGTTTTGTTTCTTGAAATGGATGTCTTGTATGCCGTGCAATCATCTTTATTCTGCCAAATTTATGACATTAAGGAAATAGTCTTTTTGTTGGTTTCTTGAATCAACAGGTGCAGCAACTGTTTCTACACTGCTGTCTATTTTCTAGGAACTTCAATCCTAGTGTAACTTAGTTCATAAAATACTATATGTTAGTTGTTGCACAATCGATATGAAAATTTCGTGTCAAGGTTTGAACCCCGGGAACTCCGTCTCTCGAATAGGAATTTAGAGGACTTTGGCTCTATAATTTAGTTCTTTTAAATAACGTCTACAAACTCAAATGCCTGAGACATCCCGACTTTTGTACATTATACATTAATAGAATAACATTCTATTAGATTTCCAAAGTCTTACAGACAATGGTATGCAGACGGTAAACAAATTATGTAAAACAGGAATTCATTCAATGACGTTGAAGTGTCTTTAAATCTGTAAATGTAAAGAGCTTTCGGATTGGTCAAACTTCAGAATTGGTAACAAATTCTCCAAGACACTATTGCACCATCATATTCAATTCTTAATATAAGATATATATTAAAGCTCTTTTTAATGGAGTTTATTCTACAAAACATTTTTCACATTCATAAAGTAATGTTATCTTCAATTTATAAAAGCAAAATAATGATATCTTCAACATGAAATAGTGATATCTTCACCTTATAATGGAATATCATGCAAAATCCCCCCCCCTCTCTCTCTCTCTCTCTCTCTCTCTGACTTCGGTAAACTCTGATGATCAAACTCAGGTAAGAAGCAAAATAGAATTCTAACATGACATTATTATAGAATGACATTGAATGGAAATACAATATCATGAATTAGATATATTAATAATTCGAAGTTTACGAGATTGATATTCATTTCAAATTTTACAATTGTTTCAATTTACATGGACTGTGAATTATTTAGGTGGAGGCCTAATAAATACGTCAGGATATTCTTAAAACAAAAGAAATATCACGGTGGTGGTTTACAATATTATGAACCTATTTCAGTGTGTCAGAATATGTAAAAAAATCAATCAAGTCTTGTGCAAAACATGGCACACTTAAAATCGTCAATAAAACCATGACTTTGTTCTCATTCCAGTAAACATGGGCACTACTTTCGGTCATCACAATTAACATACACGATTACTTGGTCTGTGCAAAGGGTCTCCTAGAATTAGTACCATAAGAAAAACAACAAACAGCAGATGCTTGGTTTTAGCAAGCACACAATTCAATTCTTCGTTGTTATTAGAGTCACGCGATGGTAGATCTAATCAAGTCAGGTGTTTGATACAATGAGATTTAGGAAAATTTGTATTTCTAACAACAGCGGAATAAACAATCAAGTTGGAATATACAATCCCAAAAATATCGAACTTTTCAAAATTGCCAAGAAGTGTCACCAACTGGTTCAAGCATCGCAAATGGTGACAATATATTAAACAGAAGTGATGAGACTCATTCAGCCTCCAGTATGAGATTGACGGGGATAGGTTTTCAGGTGTTTAGAGATCTTCCTAATATTGGCGATTTGATTGGAAGATGTTCCTATTTTGTTCAGTTAAGTTTCTATAGAGGAAAGGAAATAACTGGCAAAGCAATTGAAGTTATCACTATTATACAGGTCTGACCATTAATACAGTGTAAATGATAAGAATTGAATGTTTTGAACGAAAACAAAAATTAAAATGCATAACAAAACACCTATTTTTTTATTGTTTGTTTTGTTTGGGGATTTTTTGGATGTGGGGGGAGGTCTTCTTCAGATTTAGGTAAATTTCTCTTAATAAGTTTTACCACAGGATAAAGGTAAATGTTAAAGTGATAAAACGTTTGAACATAAGTTAATACCTAGTAGTTATAGCTTAAATTCCGATCTGGGAAAAACTTTACATAAAAGACTCAAAAGCGTATTTTTGTAAAACGAAAAACTGATGTTCGTGTTCATGATCCTATCTGAAACAAAAGACGTCCAAAATTAACTTGCAAAAGTACATTAGAACTGGAACTATAATTGCTTGTTATGAGGATTTTTTATTTTTATTTTTTATTTTCTGTAGCTTTATTAAATTTTTTAAATATGTTCTCTATAGGAATACAGAACATTCGAAATATGAACTTTTCTTTTCAAATGACAAGGAATATTATTTTCACAGGCAATGCATTACACGAAATGTTAAAACGTGAACTAACATTTGTAATTTATTTAGAATGTTCACGCCATGTTAACAGTCGATGTAGATCAAATTATTCTTTATTTTATTTGTCTTACTTTGGAAATATTATCGTCCTCGTATATCACAGCTAAACCCGAGTAAAAATAAATACATGTTCTTCCAATTATTTTTACTTTAAATTCCAAGGAGTCCAGTGCACAATTCTGTTCCCGAAATGTTACGGTATGGAAATGGTAAATGGTGTCATACTATTGCCTACCCCAGCTAGGTATATTCCATAATTATAAATTTGTCGACACAGTATGACATGTCCTTTGTGTATAACGTGACACGAAGGAAATAAATGTGTTAATGTGGACTGACAGGCCTGATTCTCACGCCATGGCGATGCCACGATTCACAATTTGTGATGTACGTTGAATAATATGCTTTGTAAGTGTCTCTACATGTAACTTCATATAGATTATTTCTAGTGTCATTTACTTTTGCATGTCTTGATATTTTAATTTAACCATAACCTTCAAGTCTGTTTTACGTCGTAGAATCTTTCATTATTCATCTTTTTGGTTTATCAGTTTTCTAAAAGCTCATGGGGCTTATGTTGTTAATTGTACCCTCTCATGCCGATCATAAAGAAAGTTTTTTGGCTTTGACTCTATTATCAAAACATATTTCATGGCCTATAAGCCATTCTTCCTCCCGATGATCCGTTTTATATATAAACTAATTTAAAGCCAGACAATATTCACATGACGCCCGGATCTACGTAGAATGGTGCTAAGGTCACGATACTTTGAAATGTTAACATAGTTTGAATCTTCTGCCTGTCTTCATTGCATACAAAAGATACTTTCTGAAACACATAAAACATACTTTAATAGAAATTATGTTCCGTATTGTCATTGTTTATTAGTGTACATTTAGGTTTTATCGGATATACTATGAGTATAAATAATTCAGCATATTTGTTTTCTATAAAGAAAGAAATTAACAACTTCTTCAGTCCATTGCGAACAATTTGGATTGAATTTGACGTCAGCTAAATAATAGTTCAAAATGACCTAGAAGTTCGATGCCTACTGACTATAGACAAAAAAATCCAAAGTCTCTGTATTAAAATCCAAATGTCTACCTTTTAAACTCAAAACATATAGACTCGGGGAAGCTTTACTCTCCATCTGGATGATTGTTTCCTTTCCTTTGCGTATTAGCTCTTTGATTAAAGAGTTCCATAATGGAAGCGATGTTCACTCTTCTGCATCTCCTTACAGAGACTGAACTAAATATCTGTATCTTATATTTGTCCATGTGTTATATCTAGGCATTCAATAATATTTCTAGATTAAAATGCTGCGGCAAATACAGATGAACAATTGATTGTAAATTAGGGAGAATCACAAACCAAATATATTTTTCGTACGAAAATTTATTGCTATCAGTGAGATATTCCGAACAAATCATCTCTATTCAAATTTAGTTAGAAGATCATTTAGTTGCATGATGGTTTTGGACCATCTAAAGATGTGTTGGCAATAAAAAAAATATGTTACGTTGTGTCAAGACTAATGTCAGATTTTTTTCATTCCGCCTCACTTATATCAAAATTAAAGAGATAATAGTGTATTTTAAACCTGATACACTACGGAAATTATTCACATCTCTACAATATAAGGACGATTCAGAATCTACAATTGACAATCAGTAAGATCGATTTATCTTGCACCAGACGTTGGTAAAACATTCCTTCTTATGATCAAACGCAAAGTAAATATAAAGATTATATATTTACCAAGCCAAACATATATATATATATATATATATATATATATATATATATATATATATATATATATATATATATATATATATATATATCTTTTGTATGCAACTCTTTTAACCCAAGTCTCACAACTTGAACCTATCAATAGAGCTTAAACATTTCATCGCACACAAAGCTGTGTTCATTTTTGTCAATCAAATAAAGAATGAGTACCAACTGTTCACGAAGTACAATTTTCGATTTTGCTCTCCGGACTTGGAGAAAGGGGAACCTATGAGTTTGGATAATCTACCTGGACCATGCATCGTTTTCCTGTTTATAACCTGTTTCGGACATTATTTATCTAGTTGTATGAAATTTCGATTTATTAACATTGGAAATATGGATATATCACACAAAAATCGTTGAATGCACCATTTAGTCCCATCATATGTAAGCTCCTAAAGTTATTCAATAAAAAGATTAGCATTAGTGTTGTATTTTCGCCACTTATTTGAACGAAATAAAACACAGTTGAATATATTGACTTGGAAAATACATTTTGGAATCATTTTATGTTCTTTTGCATCCAACACAGATAATATTAGTACTTACTCTGTTTTTCTTTCGTTCTCCAGATGAAGTTTGTGATCTCCTGATTTTATTCGATATTTTTTTGTTAAAAGAAGAATCGGTAATGAATTACCAAACCACCAGTTATGTATATTTTATCCATGCGATTGAGAAAAATAATAATTGTGCAACAACCTTGATCTATAAACAGCCGACTTTTCAACATAAACACAAATGCAAACAGAAAAGCTGGATATACCTGTGAGTTCTTATGCTTTATTGTTTTTATCAAAATTATATTATAAAAAATCTAATAGGTTTGTGGCAAAAGTAAAGGACTGGTGCTATATCAGCGATTTAACACCAGAAGTAAACTCTTTGTCTGGCGGATCCCATGTTGTGCACGTCTTTTCAGTTCTCTTTTTAATCAATTGGAAGCGATTATACCGAAGTTTCGAAGTGGTTATAGAGTTTGAAGTGCTATAGGAAACACAATTCGTATCTGCAATTTTCGATTATTTGTTCATTTTAATTTTTTATTTTCTTCCCTTTAACATTTTATGACAGAAGTGTGTACACCCTAGTCAGAGCACGGTCGTTTTCTGGACTAGAAAGTTCCTTCAATACAATTTCTGGTTTATACTTGATTGCCTAATTGTATATGTCTTTCTTTCTCAGATCTTACGGTCTGGGGACTCAACGCAGACTTTATTTATCAATATTTTTAATATTATAATACGACGAGGTTGACTTTGTTATATTTCCTTTCGAGTAAAATTTGTTTGTATGGTCAAACGTTAAGTTTTCTAACTAGAAAAAGTATTACGGTAGAAATAGGTCGATTTCCTCTCAAATGCAAAAATGAAATGAGGGAAAATAACATCTAATTGAATAAAGTTACGCAAAACTTTAACTTGAGCGAGAAAAAAGAAATAGATTTTTGGCATGTAATCAAATGCATAGCTAAAACAAGGGCATGTGTTTCATTAAATACATATTTCCTTTTCTTTATATTTTCATAGCGTTTGCAGCACGCTGTAATATATTTTAGAACTATGGTTTATATTGTGTATTCACATAGAAGAGTACATCTTTGTGAACCCTATTATCAAATGAATGTCTCCATCAGTAATGCCACTAAGCTTTTGTTTGGATTGAACACTTTAATGTGTGGTGAGTTATGCATTAAAAATAAATGTTTCTAATGCTAAGACGCCCCTCCCCTCCCCAATAAACAATCGTATATTATTCGGTAATATATTTCATATCAGTTATACATCCTAAGCATCAAATAAAATGAAATATACATAACATTTGACCTGTCTGTAAAACTATCCATTTTAACTTGCATGCCCATAATGTGATATAGAATCACTGCTAAACATAAATAAAAGAGTTGAACGTTTCGTTCAGTACCTATCCTTATTGATTAAAATTCTGTATATAAATTATATTTAATTAAATATGCTCAATATTTTAATAACACAGTCTCAGTAAAGTAATGGAATATTTTAAACATGAAATGAACGCCATATAAAGTACAACTTACTATGTATCACCTTGCTGTATCTTTCATATTATTCTTCGGCTGTGAAGGTTCTAAAATTAAGAATCATTGCCTGCAATGTGACGAAATTGGTTTGGTGGAAAATTTAAGATGTGATGAAATAAACAAAACTGCGTCCATGTTTATATTCAATAAGGCTGTCAGCACCAAAGGACCAGGGGAGTGGCACGGGCTGATAGTAATTCAGAAGGATCGATAATTCAACTTGAAGAGGAAAACAAAATCTCTGATAATACTTTTATTAGTAGTCAGCAATATTATTCCTAAAAGAAAACTTGGCTGATTCAATTTTTGCTTCAATGCTGCCTTAATCTGTCATAACTGTCAAAATGAATAACCTATTCATATTGAAATAGGAATGAAGAGGTAAAAGTACTGCAAGGTGGATCTTGATATATGATTACAATGTATATAACAGAATCTCAGGGACGCAGTGGACAAATGTTATCACTTACCATCCTTGAAGAAACGTGATGTTGTTATGCATATATTCCTAATCATTATATTATAATAATTCGGGAATATTTCCTTGATATACTTTCAGTAAATCGTAAAGTACTCACTATGTGAATCTACGTAAAACAGATTTCATAGTAATATATACGGGGAAGACATCTTCGGTTATCCAGTTATTGCTTTTGTTGTATGAATGATGGAAATGTTAACGTCATAAACCTATTATATGTCATCCTATTCAATACTACATCATGATATATTAGTTTATGTGCATGACTTTCTGCCACATTATACGTTAAGATTTTCTGTAGCATGGGGTTTGCTGTGCTTAAAGTTGAATCTTACTGACCATAAAGTTGATATACAAATCCAAGTTGGTTCGGATTTTTCGCTGACTTATGTCTATTCATGGATACATTAGATTATCCATGCTCCAGCATAATGGTCAATTATTCCATCAACAGACATATTTACTTCTTGCGAAAGAGGAAATACAAAATAAGCACTAATAAAACAATACTAGAACAAACAAAATTCTCTCTATGCAATTCAATATGTTTATTGTCTCATAGGAGACTGATCTTGGCGCCAAGTTGGCTATTCCAATCCCGAATGATTCTCTGTATAAAATATTCCAAAATGCCAATAAGGCCTTTAGGACATGAAATAAACATCATATCAAACTATTTTCGACACTATAAGGAGAAATGGGAGCTATGGGTAAGCTATGAGGTATCAATAACATACTGCATATTAAATTGACGCACCAGGAGATAACAGGAAATATTAACAGGCAATAAAAACAGAAGAATAACGAGATATATATGACTCTACGTTGAACTACTGACAGGATTAGTGAGGTAGTTTACTCTCTATTCAATACCAGTGCCAAACGACTTGCATCAACTCAAGACAGTGCTTTCTCTCCAACTCCGTTCTAAAATGTAAGACCATGAGAGAGACTAAAACCTAAAAAAGTAACTGTTAAGACGTTATGTTGATATAAAAGTATTCTTTCCGGCGTCAACCATGTAAAATCTTACCAATATCTACGTTGATGTTCATGTATTTTTATCACGATAGCATGGAAATACCTATAGAGAAAACCTAATATGAACATGTGTGAACGCCAATATATATATATATATTCTACAGGGTTATAATGTTATATATTCGTACCATTCTATATCTCCAGCATTTTATTGCACAGGCTTTGTTGAATCCTTTAATGTTACAGCCTGGTAAAGTCTCGAAATTTAAACAATTCGTCATGACTGGCACTTTCACAGAAAGCAGCCATGAGGTAATATTTTTTACTAATTCCAATTTGTATAGTTTTCTTTTCCTAAATAGGAAACCATGCTAAACATCGTAAGGTTCGTGTGAGTAATTTTCTTGGATTAATAAAGATGGATGTTAGTATAGACAGAAGCTTTAAATGATGTTATAAAAGAGCCTTCATATCTTAATGAACTATGTCCCTCAATCTTTTTATATGACTAATTGCTGATAATTAAGGCAAAAAATAACACAATAGAGCTGTGTACCCGAAAGATGTGCGATCTTAATGAAATGTATCAGTTTGTCTCTTAAAATTATGTTATTCGAGCAAGACACGTCTTTTCCAGAAAACCATTCCAATATTATGGTGACATATCTAGAATTGTTTGCATGTAAATTCATCATTTTAATAGAACAATACAGAAATGATCAACTCGGGCTATCAATCATTCGTTATCTAGTAACATATCAATACATAATTCTATCTATCATTTTCATAACATGCTACATTTATTAAATACAAGTATCATTCAAAAGAGTCATACTCATTGCCTGAGAATGAATGTATAATTGGGGACTTATCACACCTACAACTACGTGATATGTATGTATATATTACCGTTTAACGGCACCTCAGCACAATTATGGCTACATAGTGGCAAATAAAAGCAAAGTTCTAAAAATGTAAAAATTGCAAAAGAACTTTAGAAAGATAAACTCTTCGAAATAAATGTAAATACGTACGTCATATATTAAGAGAATATTAACCTTTCGTTTGATATGATACGGCCAATTAGGATTGAATTCAGGTGCTCACCAATATGGCTGGTGAAGCATATAAAAAAGGTTTTCTTTTTCTAAAAAATATTTTAAAAGAGAAAATGGCAGCTTTACTCGACGTTCACCTGAAGATCCAACGTCCATTTTCTCGTTTTAATGGTATGATTAGAGTGTCCAATAACTGTGGGTCTAAATTTAAATCTTCTGAATAATTTTTCGCAGATTTAACTCGGCTTAATTTTGTCTACCATCTCTGACTTATCCAAGTATTATGTCTCTAATACAAACATGACATGGTATTTTAGAGACATAAAGAGATTAGAATAAATTGGACCCGTTCATACAAAGTGACTCATCTACTGTCAATTATAGGAAAGCATTAACACGTCGCATAGAAACATATATACTATCAATAATTCATTGCCACACTACAATTATTAACCAATATAATCACTTCTTTGCTGAGTCAATGTGGAAATAATCTTCTCACATGATGAATGAGGTTCATTAGTACGTTGGATGTTGCTCTGGGAGTCAAGTTACGTATAGATCCTAATGGTATCTGTTAGTACTGATTATTCCCGCGACCTTTTCTCTAACAAGATGATAGTGTGCCTAAAACAAAACCAGCAGAAAGAATATACTTTTACTTCTTGGGCAAAATATCAAGGAGCAGGACGCTAACATTGTTGTTCAGAATTATCTAACTATCTGCAAAACAAGAATTACAAAGATCCTTTCCTTAGGATGATAGCGCAGAACTCAAGTTAAGATTCACCGAGTCGGATATATCTACCATTACTCGATTCATGCAAATCATCATCAATGTAGAATGCAAGACAAGGGAAAAATTAACAAAGTACGGTGACCTGGCCATAGAACTTAGAAAAAAAAGGGTAAGGGAAACAGATACAGGGATCATGCCGATTTACTTGAGAGCACTAGTAATTAACAAAAACAGCATCGGAAAACAGGAAATAACACTTAAGCCACACTTAATAACACTTAGTTCGTCTGAACTACAAAAAGCTGCACGCTGTGGGAATTAAAATATACTACACAAAGTCCTTGAGCTGTAAAGTCCAAGGAGGCATCCCGGTTCAGAATAAGAAAAGAAGAGCCATAAGAACTGTTAATAATAATACTGACAATAATAATAATGACAATAACAACAACAATAACAATAACAACAATAATAATAATAATAATAATAATAATAATAATAATAATAATAATAATAATAATAATAAATAATCATCATCAACCTCTAGCGCGTTAAACTAGTGGAAACAGAAGACATCGAGCGCCAATACAACCATATATATAAAATGAATGTTGTGGTGAAAGAAGGATATGTATACCTAGAATTTCTTCTAACAGATGAGACGAAGCATAAAGCTTGACCTCTGGCTGACCCGACTATATCTACATAGAGAGTTTGCAGAAATCAGTCTGAAGAAAATGCAGTAAAAACTGCGCGCGCTTGTTGATTCATGTGGATACATTTTGATCCCATGCGTTAAGGAAGTGTTGCCTTTATCGAGATTATGACGTCATAATGTACATGACGTCAAAGACGAAGATCAGCTAATATATAACTAAATTGATCTTCCTGACTGGTATACATTTTACTTTTGTTAACCTTAAAGATGATAGTGGATGTATTTTGTTTCCATTATATAGTTACTTTACCTTAGTCCATGCCTACAGCACCGTCTTTCGCCCCAGAAAGTTTGGGCACAGCGTTTTCGTTTCGCTTGGTTTGTTAAAAAGCTCTCGTTTGGCTTTCTATCTCACGGTGATGAAAGCAGAAGAGTGTCTGGTAACACAAGCTACACAACACAGTGAAATATAAATTAGGAACAAGTGCATGATGAGGATAAAGAAAGTGCATAGCACGCAACTAAATTGTGGCAACACAGCCACAACATTTAATACCTTGGCAGTCTTGATAATCAGGTAGATAGCATGCATCTCGGATTGGACGAATATAGAGCTAGATGGCTTCGACAGAGAGACTTAATGAAGATAGGTGAAAAAGGCATGTCTGATGTATACGACTGTGCTGATGAACCGAAAAGAAGGCTATGTGAGAAAAGGTGGAGTCGAAATCCAAGTTATGCTCCAATAAGACCTACAAATGGATAATAAAAGCAAAATAAAGGAAAATCAGGAGCGAAGGAAAAAGAAACAAATATCTGCGTATAGTGGGAAGACACTACGCTGGCAGTCGATAGGGTCTAGAGAACAACAAACTATGAAGGCGTTCGAAACACCACATATAGCAGGCTGGGCACTCAGAATCAAGAAGGTTAAAGCAAGGTCAAGTCAATCCCAAGTGTGATTAATGTGCAAGAGCAAGTCAGGGGCGCTTCATCACATAATCAGTGAGTGTTGCAAGCTAGCACTATTTTAGCGCTGACATCGCTTTAACAAACCACAAATTATGCCCAATGATACATTAAAAGCTGTACCTACAATCTTCACCTTAAAACAGTGGTGTGTTTGGCATATACACATAAGCAGAGAAAAAAAGTTTCTTTATGCTTAAGTTTGGTGTCCTTTTTTATTTCCTAACTATCAGTTCGGTGTAGTTATCATGACGACATAATAAACATGTGAGTCCAAGTAATAAAACTATGCTTGGACAGCCGTTGTTACACTCAAGCTGCTCTTTTGTTCGCTGGCGATGGCGTGGAAGTCCCCTATTTGCAAGGTCTTTGTATCCTTTTATTTGAGTGTTCGTATAATTTATATGAGGGTTTTATGGACGATTGGGGACCAAGAAGTACTAGTGCAGTCAATAGCCTCTGCGTACAGATTTACGTTCAAACGGAAGGTCAACATTACTACATGTGATTATAAAAATCAAACGTTTTTGGATGAAGGACCGTACAAATCTCCAAACAGTGACAAGCTACATTTCTGATCAATATTGCATGGACTAATAAAATGTTTACTTCCATGCCGCGTCATCTATTCACAACTGTTATCAAGAATTTAGGAAATAAACTTTATGTGGTAAAGAGCAACGGTTTTAAAGAAACAGTAGCTTAAGCCATTTGTTGCGAATTATAAGTCTTTATAAATACATGAAACTGCTATCACATATCATCATGTACCGTTTCTTTTCCATTATTGTCGCTGCGAATAAATTATTCTAATCGTTTCCTAATTAAATCAATAAAGTTTAAATGAACACTTGTTTTAGAATGCCCCTTAGATGCTATCTATAAGGCAGGAAAAGGTCACATGCTGTTGCCTTCGGGACCCACTTTATCTCATGCAAACACGAAATACACAAAGAAACACAATTGTCAAAACAAAAACAAAAAACGATCACGCGAATACTTGTTAAACTCTACCCGATTGTATCGTTTACATCTATATAAAGAGGTCAAAACATAAGGTAAATATGGTGGAAAATATTTTTAAAAAAGGTAAAGACATGATAATATTTTTAGCATGTCAACTTTAGTGCTACTACCTGATCGCACGGTATCATATAATTTTCTTTCTGTCCAATATGATATCTTGGGATCCGATTCGTTTATAAAGAATGTTGTTTGTCATATGATACGTTATAACAACTCAGTAAAAACTTAGTGTAAACTATCCTCCGCGCTTCATGACCTTTGCATAGGCAAACAGTCGCCGAAAGAAACAAAGACAAAACTCAAACAACTACATTGCAATTGACATAACAATAAGAAATCCTACATTGCAACTGACATAACAATAAGAAATCCTACATTGCAATTGACATAACAATAAGAAATCCTATATGATGCTACTTGTTTCTTTCATTTTATTTTTTAAAAATCCTTTATGTTTATGAGATGACTAATCTTATTTTATGTAACACTCGATAAGTCTTGATCGATTGATGGAACTCCAAGGAATGACCTAGAACAAAGGAAGCATTCCAAGCATACTGTAGCGTCACTGTTGCGACACCAATTATGAGCATAAAGTAGCCGTTTGTCAATGTTATCTCGGATGTGATATTGTCAAAATATTTATTTCACTATGTAATCTTATTTGTGAAGCTTTTTGAAATTTATGCGCTTGAGGATGCCTGTTTAGAATCTAGAGTTTAGGTTTTAGCGTCCAAAGTCAGCGGACCCGGTAGGTTTCTTTTTCTTTCCCAGCTTCTGGAGTCCATTTGAGATTGTGGGCAATTCTAATTAAAACAGTGTCATTGAAAGTCTGGCCAGGGGAGATAATAAAATAAACAAGTAGTGTCCTGTAGGATTTTGTATTTTTACGTTCTTTTCTTCTGATAATTGTTGCGTTTTGTGTTTGTATCCTTCGATAGTGTTTGCCACAGACAAAGGGACCCGTATGTTCTTGAAGCGCTAAAGATAGTATACTCTAGTTTGTCACTGTGTGTTGTTACTTTGTTTTATATATATATATATATATATATATATATATATATATATATATATATATATATATATATGTATGTATAACAATTCTCTGTCACGCGTGGACTCCATGGCCTGTCCAATGTTCAGCATTTTGTGGTAGATTGACACAAAATCTCTCCAGGTAGTATCAAGCTCAAAGATTGTATAATTTCAAGGCCTCGCGTTTGTCAGGAAGTATGAAGATTAGGCCAGAATAACTGATTAAACAGCTCTATTGAGGATATCATTTATTGACCGTTTAAATATGGTACACATCATATCGATTCTTTATCCCAGAATCAAAGTGTTTCAGTGTCGCTTGCTTGTAGGAACGCTTTAGTTGATCTTACTTATTTGTTGTTGTCTGTAAATGTATATTCCATAGCTATTCAGTATGGCATATATTCTGTTTTTCGGTGACTCTGTCTTTTAAAATTATTCCTCTGTTTCTATGAATCATTTCTTTTTTCATCATGATCGGAAAGCGTGCACTCTAATAGTGGATTGAAGTTTGCTGCTACTTTAAAGGTTCCATGATCCTTGTTAGACAACTCTATTATGACCCACGTTTATACATACAGCAAGTTCATGCCAAAATGGACAAGGGATGCAAATTGGTTTGAGGTAAATATGCAAAACCTCAGTGTGTTGTGTTTTACAAGTTATCAGCAAACCTAATGGCATGCAGAAACGTTTAACTTTTGTTCAACATATTATTTCATTATCCCACACAGAAAGTTTTATTACAGGCGTATGGTATGGCGACCGTGAGCCCTTAATGAGTGGACTCTTGTACATTTAAATTCCCTGATTTGCTAAATTATCGTTATCTCGTTATACTATCGTGCGATGCTATAAACATGATGCAGAAAATGTTTGTGTCTCCTTTTGTTTGAACAAAGAGTGTCATGTTTATACCCTTTTGTGGCTATTACTCAAATGAAGCCACGTTAAACTTATTCTTTGATTATCCTAATGTGTGCCATTCTAGAACCTTGTATTGGCGTTGAACTATAGAATTGTTTCAATGGTTTTCTTACACTAGCATGTATTTTTATATATTTCACAGTATTCTATTGTTGTTCTTGTGCATGGTGTTGTATCATTTCAAGATTCGAATTTTCTGAAACGACATGCTATTGTGAGAGAAAAAAGTATTTTAAAAAAAAATGATATATGGGACTAACATACACAGTAAAAGGAAATTCAGTACCTACCCCACCAAATATCAAACGTTTCCTTGATGATATGCAAATGAGAGTACCTAGCACCTCGGATCAAAGGACCTGCATGGATTTCAGGGGTTTTATGAGCATGCAAGGGTTTTCTGATACATATTTTGTAAGTCACACTGCTTCCATATTTAATCATTGACAGATAAGATATTTTTAAAAAACAGTTAATTTCCAAAAGATATAAGAATCCGTTAGTGTGTGTTTTTAAACATTCTTAGGAGCATATTTTGAGAATAATAGTTGAAAGTAAAAAACAATTTAAATGTTACAAAATTTGTACTTGATCAATACTATGACCTTGTGTAAACAACTTTGCTATTTCTGTATGGGAGATACAATTATAAAACGTATATTCTAAGTCTCTACACATATTTTTAAAAAACACAATGTTACTATTTTTACTCGAAGAATGAGGTCTGTTTTTCCATTTGTACGACTTAATCTGGAATCACATTTCACCTAAAATAGATAAATCAGAAAAATATATATTTTGAGAATGGAAGGGAGATGTTTTTCCTTTCGTATAAATTTATGTATAAATTTGAGATTTTAATTTAGTATATGAATTATAGAAGGCATAAGTCTCTTTCACCAGAACTCTGTTACATCTAACTATAAGCTCAAACCTATGTAAGCACAGCTGTGAATTTATAACCTGATGCACAGTCACTCTGCTATTTCCTTGATTTATTGTATTATACAGACCACTAGCAACTTCATTTGCATATCAATAGAAATGGGTGATATATGAGAGTTCAGTGGAGTTTCCAATCCCCCCACTTAATGATTGTCCCATATTATATTTTACTAAAGTCTGATACGTGAAAAAGGTTCAGATTTTTAATGTTAGATCAATATTTTGTCCATAATCGAACAATGTGAAAGCTCATAGCATCAACAGACTTATCAACTTTGTTTTTAACATGAAAGGAATATATTAAATTAAGTGACTAATCTAGCAACACTTGAGAAATAAGTTGTCTCCATCCAGTCAAATATGTTTCCAGGTGTCTCCATCCAATCAAATATGATCCCAGTTATCTCCATCCAATCAAATATGTTCCCAGTTGTAACCATCTAATGAAATATTAAGAAATATGAAGAATAACGAATTCTGGCAGGAAGATTTGTTTTAATCCCATCAACGCCTCATGGCGACTGGTTGCAGTCCATCCAAAATAAGACGCCAGGCAGACTTTCCCAGAGGGGTACAAAATTGACAACATATTCAGTCTCTTTCGTTACTATAAGGACAAATGAGAAACCCTGCACGGTATTAAATGATGATGTGAAATGTCTTATTGGCATATATCAAATAAAGATATAACTGAGGTTTCAAAGCAATATATAGTTTCATATATACTTTAGATACAAAAACTGTTGTCTGAATGTTCATTATCATTACCATATGGTCAAGCATTTGATCCAACAAACAACTAGATAGATCTAAAATAATATAATATCATTTGTAATAACTACAATATTCCGTCCTGATAGTGACTATTTATAATGGGCCTGTAGAGCATAAGCTGTATGCAAGAGATCTGGAGAACCTACGCCAGCAGTTATGATAAGTGCTTACAAACAAAAACAAATATTGAGCTAGAATAGTTGAATACTGGAGGAAAATTTCAGCTGAAGAAAATAATAAAATAGTAATACGCTATGAAATAATAGGATGGACTTATTTCTTTCTACAATATAGTAACGTACTAAAAGGTAAAGGAAATAGCGCGTATATATCAGAGTATCTGATCATATTCTATGTGATGTTTGGTACAGAACAACTACTAATACAATAATTAACAAAATGGCATTATCAACAACAAAACAAATAACTTTTCTAGCTACAGCGAAAGGTCCTCTTATTACACCACTAATAATACCAGGCATTGCTGCTGCTTTTTGGCTAACTTAAATAAATAACCGACAATATTTTATACCGCTCTTAGGTTTATCAATGATCGAATCTGTGGAACCACCGCTACCGCTACCACCTCCTTCTATTGTTAATCGTTTTACGAAATTTGCTATGGTTAAACAAGGTTTACTGCTATTATAACAATAGCTGTAAAAACATTAGTATTTTGTTACACCCTTTTCTTTAAACAGTTCTTTTATCGTTTCGCAAATGGAAACTATTTTTTTTTACTTCCGACTCAATGTTATTAATATTATCTATAAAGTTATCTTCTGTATCTATTAAGTGACCAACTATTGGTGCTCCTTCAATTTAATAAGACAATACTATCTCATTGAATTTACATTTTTGATTTACATCTTTTCCTATAGCAATATCTTCTTTTATCTGCTCTATACAGTTGTCATTCAATTTAAGGTCTGTTTTCATTCAAATTATTTGTGAATTTACAATATCCGTAGCATTCACATAATTAATTATCTTTCTTCTTGATTAGTAAACAATCTATCAACATTTCCTTGTCTGATAAAAACAAATCTTTCTACATCTTTGTTTTCCATTTCATTCTTAAATCTATATTCCACTTATTTAAATCGCCACGTATTTGTCTTACATAATATAAAGATTATATCAAATCTGTTTCAGCAACACCAACTATTATCGGTTGTCTGCAGGTATTATCTAAAAGTAATTTTATTTTATGTAGTCACTTCTTTATTCTCAGTTGCTTTAGTTGACTGTAATAGTTTATAATTTTGTGAATTCCATTTATTTACTTGTTTACCTAACGAGTAAAATGTTACTTTCGCTTATTTTAGCAGCTATACAGAGTCGGGTACACATGTTAGAAATTATGAAATATAATTTTATCTATTTCTTGGTAAACAATGTTTTTCACTAATAATTAAATTATTTTTAATTACATTATATTCTGCTTCATCTATCTTCAAACCATGTTTGATAAATTCTTTACTTTCATCAACAATTAATTGTCGATTTGTTTGTAGAAAGTCGTCAAATGCATCATTTGATAAATGATCAGTAAAGAATCATGATTTATTGTAATTGTAGTCCATTCATCTTCAGCATAATATTCACCAAATTTTCTTTGTCATAAACACGATTGTAAAATTGAACTCCACCAGCTTTTGCCTTTGTACACTATTAAAATGCATCAAAAACAACTTGAAAGAAGAAATGGGTTCTGTAGAATCCGAAGAAAATATTAGCGGCATTAATATAAATGACGATGGAATAAGAGATAAATACAAACAAGAATTAAAAATTCGTATAGAAAATGTAACATATAGGGAAATAACTGGTAAACATTTAACTGACAAGAATTCAAATCAAATCAAGAAAACGTGCATTTTTTCAATGCGAGATCAGCTAAAATATCACAGTCATTTTCGTGTGTAATAATAATAAGAATAGCATTTTTGATGAGTACATTTCTTCCAATTGTTAACTGAAATGAATTACAGAAAGAGTTTAAGGTATACTACTTAACAACAAACGGAATCAGATACTTTACTGGGTTTTATCTTTTTTTGTTGGGATTACCAATTTCAGCATTATGTGCTACCTGAATAACTTGATACACACCAATATTATAAAGCAAACAAATGAAGACCTGGACATAATTTATGGTACTGATATTAGGTCAGAACGTAAGTCCTATAAATTAGTATACACTATAACTATTAAACAAAACTCGTACTCAGGCCAGCAAAGAAATGTATTACATTATATAAATACACATCATTAGTTTGTTTTATTAAATGATGACAAGGTGTCTTTACACTAGCCAAAAAAAGTATTTAAGGGCTCTATAATAATATCCCTAATGTCTACTAGCTTTCGCAAATAATAATCATTTGTAGAGGCAAACTAAACTGGATAAGAAGAGGAAAAGTGAACAGGATAAAATATTCTGAAGGTTTGGTTGATAAAGCATCCTACGTACACATTGCACTAGTAGGCCATTAAGATTTTCATATAGAAGGGTTTATGTTAGTTAAGCAAATGAGCAGTTCCATGCAGATATCGCTGATATGTAAGGTTATCAAACGTATAATAATGGTCACAGATGTACCAAATACGCCTGGGCTAAAAATGTAAAAACAAAACAGGGAGAGAACATGCACGATATTTGATAGACATATTTAGTGATAGAAAACCAGATAAAAATACAGTTCGATCAAGGAAAAACATTTTATACCAAGAGATCTAGGAATTATTGGAGAAAGTAAATATTGTGATGTATATAATAAGTCATATCACAGATCAATAAACATGTCGATAATTGAAGCCAGTAACCCTAGCAACAGGTCAGTAGTATGAATTAACTTTTTTGGTTATCTAACAAATTATGTCTATGCAACACCTAAAAACGGTGACAAAGCTAGAATCTCAAGATATAAGTATATTTTTGTTAAAGGTTATCTTCCTAATTTCACTTAGAATATTTGTACAATCAGACAAGTAATTTGTGATCTGATGAATCTGTTGAATCGTTCAATAGTTGCTACCCGGGAGAAAATGTTGAGTCACTACGTTCTATAAATGAAGTACTTCCTGATTAATGGTTTAATTTATAGTACTAAAACATCGTAGTATTCATATTTACAAAAGATATATTAGATAGATGGAACCAATTATATGTGATATGTATTATAAAATTAAGTCTATTAATAAACTGATTAGTCGAAATAGAAACTACAAACGATGTACACATTTTGAAAATATAATGAAATGTTACTGGTATTATATTGGAGGTAATACTATCAACACATACAACTAAACAATAACCACCTTGGAATACAAACAATTTCTAAAAAGAACCTCAATATCGTATCATACACAATAGATTTTACAATACTTTTAAATGGAAAATAGTATTCTAAACAGGCGAAAAAGTTTACGCATAACTTTTTCACCAAATGTTTAATTGGAAGACAATAGTACTGTGTAAATGGCACACAATTTGCTGGATGAAACAATGCCAAACTCTGAAATAAGGAAACAACCTCCACTAATTCGTATTCCATCTAGAAGAGATAATAAAACAAACTGTGAATGTAACTAAAATAAATATTACTACAAAAAAGCTACAAGACTCATTTAAAATTATCTTAAGTGAATATATATTGTACCTGAAAAAAATCGTCATTGTCATTTGAATGATTTGATTGCTTTCATGAAGTTGAACCGAACTTATGAAAAATAATAGGTAGAAAAATTAGAGATTTAGGATTAGTAAAAGTCCAGCTTGATTTATCTATTAAACTCGGAATAGTAGATGATACCAACAGATTAACTCGTATATGTTTTGTAGACTAGTATCACAGAACAAAAATTGAAAACAAAAATAGAAGGTAACGTTCAAGAACTGTTTGATGAACAACATATACAATATGGGCAGAAAGAAGCTGTGGATATAAAACGGATTGTTTTAAAAATAAAAACTAAATGTGTTGATTCTACATATTGATAGATTTAGACCAATAGGAAATTGATACATATATTTACCAGATTAGTTAAAAAGTAAAAAAGTCTTTCTTAATGTACAAAATATTGACAATACATATTTGCTTTATGAAATAGACTCTATTATAACACCACCTATGGATTTTAAGTTTAGACCACAAAAGTATAACCTTGATAAATATCAACATTTGTTTAATAAATACCCAATAAATATACAATATATAAAAACATTTGAAAACGAATTATATATATATATATATATATATGTATATATATATATATATATATATATATATATATATATATATATATGTGTGTATTTACATATGCATATACATTCATACATACATACATACATACATAGATACATACATACATACATACATACATAGATACATACATACATACATACATACATACATACATACATACATACATACATACATACATACATACATACATACATACATACATCTTTATTTCCTCTTTGCAGAGATAAGGATGCAAACAAAGGACAAAGGAAAGAATATGTAATTAGTTATGTACAATTAACAGAGGTGTAAATGAGAGGAGTCTCTTAGAAGCGCAGCTTCCCTATGAAGATTCTTATATGAGAACACTATACTTATTAAAAAGTATGGTGCACTCTTGCGCAATCCTCCAATACTTAATTATTGTACGCATCATCATTATTTTACAGAAAATAATATTTTACATGTAATGTCAAAAATAGCATGCATGAAGACATGATTATCAAGATTTCTACGATCACATGTCTTCCAAATCTTGATAATTTGAAAATCGATCTTATTACTATGAAAAAATAGTCCATGAATTACAGTTGCAGAGAACACTGAGGCAGACATTATAAAATTTCTTAGTATTTCGGACTCGTATAAGCCGATACCGTTGGGAAATTCCCTACCCAGGAGATGTTGAATAAATTCTTCATCTGATATCTTATGAAGGAACACGCCAAGACGAATGTCAAAGTATTTATAATATGTGTCCAAAATATGTTTCGTTGTCGCAAAGTGCTCTGACAGCAAATAATTCTCTTTATCGCCAGTAAACGTTCGCTCATTCCTGGCCGCGTTGTTTGAGGAAAGCTTTGCAGAATTTTGGTACAATGATTCTGAAATACATAGAGCTTTCTTGATTCTTTGAGTCTGATATTCGACCAAACTTTACAACCATCAAGAGCTGATGGTATCACAATTTTTTTTTGTACAAGCTGACGTAGGTAGGAGGATTGGATCTAGTTTCATTTGTACCAACCCCTACAAGAAGATAAAATGATTTTCTGCCTTTAGTACAAACACTGCCTACTTTTCGAGAAGAGTTATATCATCGGCTAGTGCTGGATTTCCAGACGGAGTGGACCCAATAATTAGCCCTTATTTAGACTGATGTAATTCGTCTAAAAGGTCATTAATATAAACAAGATATACAAATGTTGATAAAACACCTCCCTGTCGATTACCCCGTTATATTGAAAAAGGTTCGGATTTTGACTCGTTCATCAGGACAATGCTTTAAATATTTGAGTACGATTCCTTTAATACATGTAAAATCTTTCCTTGAATGCCCAGTTTTCTGAGTTTTAGAAAAAGTCTGTCGTGATTCACAGTGTCAAATGCCTTTTGAATATCTAACAAAGCTGCAAACACTCTTGATCCTAGTTCTAAAGTGTAAAAAACAGCTTCGTGTAGATTGAAAGATGCTGTTATACTACTCAGTCCCTTTAGAAACAACTGCTGTTCGGTATTAAGGAAATTATATATAGTGCTATTTTACACCATGTAGTTTATCTATTGTATAAGAACTTTTCAAATAGTTTGTATAATACATGCAACAGGGAAATAGCACTGTAATTGCCAGGGTCAGTTTTAGATATCCCTCCTCCTTTAAATATGGGCACAATTAACCCGACTTTCCAATCACACGGTATGTAACACTGATCTAATGAATTTATTTTTGTTTTCTTTTAACTTTGCAACTATTTCATCTATAATAACTACTGGTTCTGCACCATTTTCACTAAAAATGTTTTCCATAGACTTTTTATCTTTTGAGTAAAAGACTATTACAAATCAAGCATGTTCACGAAGATCTTTTATGACATCACTATATTTTTGTACTATCACACATATTGATAGTCTATAATGCCTAAGACTTAATGAAAACTTTGTAAGATTGATTGGTCTCTTTTTGTACATCATTTACATTCGCACAATCGTCTGTAAACAAATACGTATTAGTTTCCCGGTTTATACTAATAAGGAATTCTACCTATTTATCTAATTTATCACCTGGATCTATTATAACTACATTGTCGTCTCCAAAAAGAAATTTTCTGTTGTAAGTCTTATTGTATGTTGGGCGAATAATGACAATAAAATAAAAAAAGTGTTTACTTTCTGTTTCAATCAAATATAATGCAAAGTTTCCCTTTCCGCAATTTGTAACACCACATATGTTTATATTATGAGGTTCTTTTAAGTACATTCATTTATTGTTTAATGATAACCCTCTTATAACAAGTAAAATTGAAATTGGTTATTGATATATGCATCAGAAATAAAGTGAATATACATGCTGTGTGCATGTACGTTTTCTTTTCTTTTTATCTGCATATATTCCTTGATGAAGATTAGCTAATTTATGTCTTGTTCCATCCAATCTTTTGTCATGAGTGTTTCTTAAATCAAGCTATAAACAAAATAAATTAATTAATATATGATGTTTTACTCTAATATTACTAATTTCCGTGTGTTTATGTTGTTCATCAAAGGAATATTTAATTGCTTCTGTAAATTGGTGATTCAATTTATATCACTGTGAATAAAACAAGCTTAGCAACCCTTTATCAGTAATCATTCCCTTTTGTATTGCTGAATGGAAATATATTTTAGGATTAGTCTCTTCATCTTTTTTACACACCATCAAGACGACTTTTGAACTCGTTCTTGGTGAATCAAGTATGACATGTGTTACGGTCGTATTAGCAACTATATCAATAATTCTCTTTCGTGATATAATCATGAAGGAAAAGATCCCATTTCTGTACTTATTGTTAACAGAATTAACCATTAGGTCAGATGTAATCGTATCGTGCTAGAGACATATATTTCCCAGTGGAAAATCTTTGTTTTGACATTCTAGCACTTCAAATTATTTTTACAGCGCAATTATAAATCGCTAAAGTACTAAGGAAGAGCGCAATGAAATCAAATGGACAATGATCTGCCAACATCTGAAAATCGAGTGGCATCCTACATTTCTTTCTTTGCCAATATACTAAACTGAATAGCTTCTGTACCAATGTTTTGTGCAATACCAGCTCCTGAGCTTAACTTTCTGTTTTTCTTCATTATTTTTTGGTCTATTCTATTTGTTCTCAGAGACATTGGTAACCAGCACTCTCTATGCGTCACAAAAATGTTGCAATCTTTCAGCTTAAAAATATCATGACTACAAAGAAATGCTTATGCCTTTAAACAACAGTCTTCCAATATGGTTTACAACTGAATTATTTGCATCTCCATTATCATCAATACATTTAGTTCTAACCTAGGTAGTACAACTTGTAAATGTTGTTCGAGTTTTATACTACTTGGAGTGTATATAATAAATTGTTGTGTTATATTAAGATCCTCAACACTCTATTTTTTCTTCCTTGCAAGGAATTGTGTAGTTTTCGTATGTTACCGTCTTTCTATCGCTATTTACTTAGTTAAAGTTAGTCATACTTGTTCTTGGTCTTCAGAACTTTATAGCTCAGACAAACAGTACCGCCCGTTGCAACTGCAATAAATAAATGCTCATAAGTTCTCAGAAGGATTGTAAAAATCATCCAGCTTAGGTAGCTTAGATTTACCTAAAGTGGAGTTAGCTGCAGGATGAGTAGAAAAATATATACAAAAATCTTCATCCAAATTATTTAAATACTAAGTAATCCAACCTTCCTCTCTTAATCTTTAATTTAAGTAATCGAGTGACTTTGCTCTGTTTTCGTTAAACTCGTTTGTTTGTTTTGCATTTCGTCACGTCATTATCATGTTTTGTTCTTTCTTCATCAGAACCATTAGGATCAAACACTTAAACAAATAATTACTTCCCGTGAATATTAAACAATTAGCAATCGCTCCTCCCATTACTGTTGCTGCTATTGCTATTTTATTTAACGATCGTAAAGTGTAAACATTTATAGAATAATGAATAATGGATAATGTCAACAACTCCTCGAAATGAAAAATTAGATAGATAGATAGATATATATAGATAGATAGATATTGTTTTCTAATAATAATATGCTTCTAATTATTTTATTCTATCATATTCTAATTGTTGAGCTCCATAATATGACTTTTTTATATACAGTTTAAGGACTTGTATTATTTACCACTACTCAAATACTCAAATATAACATTTAAATTCAGCTACGGCTCTCATGTTTACGTTTATAGAATTGAATATAAACCAGATTGATTTATTTTAAGAACATAATACTCTTCGAAACCTATATTATACACAGCGTATTCAGTAAAATATGATGGTGAATAGTCAAATCCATAAGTTGTAGTTATTATTTGTGATGTAATCTGAGCATCAAATATGTGAAAACAAACTGTTTAATTTGATTCTTTACCTTCGTCATATCTATCTACAATAAGCATATGGTTCCCTATTTTTATTAAAAAGATAAAGACCTGTTGGTGTATAACGAAAATCGAAAGTAATGTTCTTCTAGGTTGTACATCATCAAATTTATCTAACCTTTTATTATGATAACTTAACATGTGTTTACTTTCATCAACTGTGGTATTTATTGCAATACTCGTTGTTCCTATTTCTGAGTTTAATTCAGTTTACATGCCTCTATGTCTCCTTCCATTTCTGATTTAACTGTATCAATTCTGTTACCTAATGCTAAAGTTTTTGTATTTACTTCTGTTCTTGTCTTATCACTAAAATCTTTTCCTAATCCTTTAACCCTTTGGTCAAATTTTTCAACGCTTCTTTGCACAACGCCAATATTTTAGTTAGGTCTCGATCTGTAAATACTTTGCTATCAGCTATATATTTTTCTATTCTAGCACAGAGATCACTTTTTAGAGAGTTACTAACTTCTGATGTTCTACTTTTGTTCAATAATTAAATCAAGAATTTATCAATCTCATTGTTCTTATAGATCTAATCATGTTTTTTTACTCACTTTAACCTTAATCTTTAAGTATATTATCTTTCTGTTGGCTTGTTCATTCTTCTTCCATAATAGTGAAAGACTATTAGTGACAGCTGTCTGTCTATCTTCCGGACTTTTTATCCCAGCTTTAAAGTCATCAACTAGCTTTTTAATCTCTTCGTCGTTCTATTTCTTCTCATCGTTTAACTCTTTCTGCAATTGTTCAAGTTGTGATTGTAAAATATTGTAATTTTCTATAGACTTCTTTATTTTTTAAACCCTTTATTTTTTCCACGTCACTGTCAAAGTCTGATACTTCAGCATTCATCCTTTGTTCAATTGATTCTAAGTACTGCTGTATGTTTTATACAGTTCACATGTTAGCGTCGATTCTAACAGTTATTAAAGCTTGTAAAACACTTGATAGAGTAATTTATCTCTTGGTAAATAAACCTTCCACATCTAAAATCTTCAAATTTGTATCATGTATTTGTATTTGCAGTTCTGAGAGATTAGTAGATTTGTCCGTGATACTCTGATTCACAGCTGTTCCTTTTTTATTAATTTATTCTCTCCATATTTTTATATCTTTCAAATTATTATAATCTAAGGTCCTGTGTATTTCAGCGTCTAGACTTTTTTGTACAAACTGGCTGATACCTGAATAAGATTTTTGTATAGGATCTGCTAAATATGAAATCTGGTTGTTTTTCAAGTTTAAGTCATTGTTTAGCGATTGATTTGGTGATTCATCTCTCTTATTTTTTCAACTCTCTCTCTCTCTCTTTATTTCTTTCTTTCTTACTTTCTCTCTCTCTCTCTTTCTCTGCACATTTAAGACTAATACAACTCGGACCTCTTAAAAACATGTCTGTCATTTATTTAACACAAATTAACATGAGCTATTCTAAGGACATATGTATTTGTTATCCGTGAAAATCCATTACTTTTCCATCCTCATCTTTAATGTTGATCTTTAATCTGTTTAAAATATTGCTTTGTCATTTTGAAATTGTTTATTAACATTATATGAAATGAAATCGCCGTAAAATACATTGTTAACAGGTAATGACTCAGAAAGATGTGAATAAGATGTCGAAAACTCTGCGCACCTGCAGTTATAACAACTCTGTGTGTGGTTTAGTTGATCAAGGAAGTATATAAGTTTGTAAGCTTCAAAACCACAAACTGTGTCTGTTTCGTATATGTTTTCATAGATCTTTGACTATTAAATCCTATTCATTTAGAGTTCTTGTTGGTGATATACATTGTGTAATTATTGCTCGGAGATATTAAAAGTTTAGAGTTATGTTTTTCACATTCAATATTTATGTTTTCTTCATTATCGTCAATAGCAGTCATTCTCCCTTTGACATGTTACATGTGCATTTCTAAATTATAAAAAACCATCAGGTATTGTATTGGTTATTGTTGCATTATTATCGTTTATGTAATAGAATATATTGGTTTTGATCATTTAAATTTTTGAAATAACCAATTACAATCTATTCTCTGTAATGAAATGTAAAATTGACTACCTCTATAATGAATTGGATTTGAAACTATATTTCTTTCCCAGACTGTCCTTAATGTAACTAGGTTTTGCTGTTATGTAAGTAGGCTTCGCCTTTACATAGGAGTCCATTTAAGCAACGAGAATTATTGAAAGAGCATAATTTGCAGTCGGCTTAAAGCCTCTGGCGTTCCTGAGATTATGTACTTGCAGCCATGTGTTGTATTTAGTAACTATCATAATAAATTCATAGTGACTTATTTTATTATTCATTATTGCTTTAGTTACCATTTCAGCAATACTTTTAACAGAGGTCTCATCATGTTTTAAAACTTAATTATATACTGGTTAGTCTTTTCAAGCTTTTGCATCAAGGTCTAGTAAAGTTGTACCAATTCCGGTAAAAAGTAGCGGCATAATAAATCCTGTAGCTATTCCTAAAACTCCTAAACGAGCAGCCGCAACACCCATTTCACCGGAAATACTTTATATACCAACCTCTACCCAGTTTTAAAAGAAATCACATGCTATTTTATGCTTTTTTCTTGCATTCTATAAAGATCAATATTTGTAACTAAATTATTTTTACTTTCATCAGCCTAAAGTCAATTCCATAGTTGTAAGTAATTTCTCTATCGATTATAGGTCTTGATATCGGACCACTAATGCATTTCTCATAGAACTTAATGTTAATATATCAAAAAATTTAAATTATCTCTGCACTAGGTTGGTATACAAACCACACATTCTTCCATTCATTACAGTTTGAGAATTGTTTTGTTTCTTTTTCTTTTTTATAATGATAATAATAATGAGGACTTAGTACAGAACTTAATCGTTAGAAGCTCTAAGCGCTTTACAATATTAGTTAACACATAAGGACGTATATATGGACACGATTAAAAAATAAATAAACACCATGAAATTACAAACTAAAACATGCTGGAAATAATTAAACTTGGAAACAATGCTAAGTCTTAAGTCTATTCTTGCAGTCGAAATAGGTGAGACAAGGCGGTAGTTTTTTTAAAAATCATTAGGGTCAAGCGTTAGTTTCTTCAACAGAGGCTTTACGATGGCATTTTTTTTAAAATTATGGGAATTCTCCAGATGAGAGTGAAGTATTAATAACATCGGTTAGTGAAGGCAATATTGAATCTAAACAATCAAGCACCAGTGATGTCGGAATTGGATCAAGTTCACATGACTTTGGAACACTTTTCATCAGAAATGTATGTAAGAAATCCGTAGAGACAGGTTCAAATGCTGTTAAAGGTTGCCATTTAAATTCTCTATCGCAACTGTGTGGTAACGATGAGTTGATTGAAATTGTGTTGTCTAGCTGATCTCTAATGGATTGCACTTTTTCACGGAAGAAAATTGCAAACAGGTACGGAAGTTCGACTGGGGAGAAAGTTGTTGGAAGTGGTGTACATTTGTTCATTCACATTAGCTTCTTAGCAATATCTAAGAGCTTTTTGCAGCTGGAACTTTCAGTGATCTTACAGGTGTTTTGCAGTAAAAAAAAAAAAAAACATGTTTGATCCACGTGCTCCTAAACAGGAAAATCCCTCCCCCTGGTCTGCACCTAATAACATAACCTCGCACTAAGAGTCCATATGCTATTTTGTCCGTAGTAAATACATTTCAGGGTATCAAAATAAATGTAAATATATTACGTATAGTACGTAGATTGAAGTTTATGAAATGTGTATTGGAAAAAAAAATTAAATCCCTTTACAAGCCATTGGGTGCATCTAAAAATAGTTAGTACTCTATTTGTATATCCCCACCAATTGACTCGTTCTCTGGCTATAAAATAATTAGTGGTCTGATACCTATCAACAGATTCAATGTTTAGACATGTTAACTGTATAGTTCATAGATTAACTTTGTTATTTTCTCTGGTAGTTGTCATTGTGTTATTTAGACAGTCAATCGTAAACTAACTCATACAAATGGGTATAACCAATTTTATTTATTTCGTCTATACCCATGTTAGTTGGCAAATCTATTTCAAAATTAAATGTCTTCTTTAAAAGATTATTTGTAGCTCACTGTAAGAGCTGAATTTAATGCTGCATGGTAAATAGAGTTATTTTTATGTTTCGTTTCTCTTGCCATTAATTAATCTAAATTTTATGAATTATTACCTTTAGTCTTAGATTTTAGTCTTCAGTCTTGTCTCCACTTTCTCTGCTACGAAGTTTTTAGAAATGAATTTAGTTTATTTATACTCGGCTTGTTTATAGTACTGACGTTTATGTGAGTAGGCTCGGCTATCCCTTCATTTTTTTAGGTGTTTTATTTTTTAAACAACGAGTTTCGAATATATAATGCCTATTCCTATAGTAACAAATAAATTACCTTTCAAGTAATAAATGTTGTTTAAGCGTTTGCTGTTACGTGAGTAGGACGTCAAGACAAAACAGGCTTTGCCGTCAGTCCAGCCAGTCATAAAACTTTGTTCTTTTTTAACCTGTCTGATTTGGGGTTTTAAATACTTGTGAACGTTATCCAAGTTCTATGTGGATTATTTAGGAAGGTTAACACTTTCTTGGGGTTTTTCTTTTGCCCCCTTCCATTTATTTTGCAACGAATTTACAGTTTTCCTACAGAGTTATACAAGTTGTTTTTTTCTTCAAAGTATTAAGGTCATGTTTCCACTAACGTTTCTATTAATTTACAAATATCTTAAATTAATGTGGAAAAAAATATATTTTAAATAAATATTTCAATTGTTGTAGTACAAAATTATTGTAAATAAATGGTAAACGTAAATATGATATCGTCATAAATGTATACAATTTAATTATCTGAGTTAGAGATTTGATTCAAACAAGACAATATAATTTTTACACTCCTCGCACTACCGTTTTGGAGGGAGAATAACCTCTCATTTGAGCCGTTATAGGACGCAGAACCTCTCATAAGCCTTCATTAGAGCCTAACTGAGAGTATGCTCTGATACCCCATTCAGAAAATATGAATTTTTCAAGAGTGTTTTGTTTTAGCGGTAAGTTCGTGTGTCTTTTGTGGTAAATTATTTTGCTTCAAGTTAGTATTTATGCTGTATAACATCACTAGTCATGCACTTTTTCGTCAAAACTGATCGATCGATACAAGCTATGTCCTAAATTTCAATCTCAGGCTAAACCGATCGATAATTGCTATGCACTTAATACCGTATATAACTCTATAATAGTATATCAGAGCTCTATATAATCTAAGGATGTGTCCCTATAGGTATTGTAGCGTCATAGTTGTTTGGATTTACAGATTTGAAAAGGATAAAATAGGGGTTATAAAGACGATGTACCCTCTCCCGCGCTACGACTGAGGATGGGTTATGCGCCTCCCTTCATAATGCGCTAGGGGTTATTAACCAAGATTTTTGGTTTCTAGGTAAAATTAATGAAGCAAATAGGAGGCTGTGATTTCTAATTTCCAAATAATTTTGAATGTTGGTAACTTGTTGTTTTTCTTAAACTTTTGGTGACCAGTGGAAGACTTTTAAGTAACAATTTAGGGACCAGGTACTTGGGTTCTTCAAAAAAAGTGTGTATTGGGGGAGGGATAGTGGCATACGGTCTTTCATGCAACTTTTCAATGACAATGGCCGATGGTTTGTAATAAAGTTTTGAATCTTGGTGGCGTAGAGCTTTTATTTTTTAAAATTTAGATGTTGCCGATGATTTTGCATAAAATTACGAAAGATTCATGGTTGAGGGTTTTTCATAAAATTGTGGAGATAATGGCCCATGGCTGTTCATAAAATTTGTGGTTTAGTGGTCTACGGTTTTTCTTAAAATGTTAGTGTTAGTGCCTGATAGTTGTTCATAATATTTTGAGGGTTAGTAACCTACGGTTTCTCATAACGTTTTCATCTAACCATCAGGCCACTAAGGCTTTTAAATTCGGTTTTAGTCAAATGTTTAAAAGATTCAGTCATTCGTCTTGGAAATTAGTGTAAAAGGTTCAGATTTTATTATAAGTGCTTTAACAGAGTGCTTTTGACCGCACTTTCTGTTATAAATCAACCCAAATAGCAAAAAAGCAATAAAATGTGGGTTAAAACAGTGAGAGTAACTGGCCTAGAAGCTATGCATTCTATACTACCAAAAGCACAGGAGGTTTACTTCCCAGAAAGGTTGTTGGACTTACACCTTAATATACTTAGAGCGAATCAAATTAACGTGCACAACAATTTTATCATTAAAGCGTGGAAAATATGCAGATTGTGGCTTTGATTCTTTTGAAAACAGTTCGCAAGTAAAGTGATGCTTCGTTTCTGTACAGCGCAATAAAAACCACGATATCAGGAACTTTAGGAATGTATGACAAGTGCAATTGAAATATAGAGAGACTAACATTTTTTGCAAGAAAACAATACAAAGTAAGTTAATATACTTTCTAACAAAACAGGAAAAAAACAAACAGAATTCCATGAAATTGCAACGACTCAGAAATATCATAATGGCAACTTCTGAATGATGAAAAATACTTTATCTGTTCTGTTATTATTCATCATCTTTCAATGTATTTTTATATGTAGACCATATATTAAAAAATGACAAATAAATATATTTAAAAACTATTTCAATTATATAAGGGTAATTGCATGAAATACACGAAGAATTGCAAACATCCAAAAATGATATGAATGTTATGTTGCCATATTATCAGTGTTATATTACTATGTTATCAGTGTTATGTTGCCATATCATCAGTGTTATATTGCCATATTGTTAGTGTTATATTGCTGTGTTATCAGTGTTATGTTACCACATCATCAGTGTTATATTGCCATATTGTCAGTGTTATATTGCCATATTTTCATTTATCATTGTCTCAATTTAGCACAAGCATGAGTTTTCAAGAAATGTAAGGCATAGTTTACTCATACAATACTGCACGCCTCATTTTCCTTGTATATTACTGTAAATTGTTGTGCAATTTGTTTCAAAACAAATTTAAGATATATATTTGTTACTTTAGAAATTACCATTTAAAATTAACAGTCATAAATGTGTTGCATTTAAGAGAACATATCCTCGACAGAGTTATCGGAGAAGGATGACATGCCTGGATTGCAACAAGATGGAATTTACGGTGGATGAAGGTACACATGGGGTTTAAAATATTGCATGTGTCAACACACAAGAACATGGCCGTGATAAAAATTGAATTATCGACTGGAGGGTTTTAGTTTTAAAATAAAAGATATTGTAATGGAAACAATTACCGGATGAAATCTTATATGGATCTTTCATTCTGTAACACTGCCAAAATAAAGATTTGGAAATAAAATATCTTCAAAATATCTTCACATCAAAGTTGGGCGAATGAATGCATCATGCATCAATTTCTACTCTTTTAAAAATCGGCTTGTGTAAACAAATATTTGTCGTGATTTCTGCTGTCGTCCAACATGCCATTTCGTCTACTATTTCTATAAGTTAAACATTGCGAAGGTTCCAAGAATGCATAACATCTTTTAATCTCTATAATCAATCAATCTTTCCGTATTTGGCGAAGCACCTATTTATATTAAAAAGTTATCAACAAACTTCAAAGCATTCATTTTTGAGAATAATTGTACATGGAAATCTAATTTTCCTTGCAAAAATCTGGGTTACAATATTGTTACTTATATGCATGATGCAGGATTTTTTCTCTTTTTCACTTTGACGTACTAATTCTGTGTAGTGCCAAATCTGCGGCTTGAATTGTTGAAAATCTTAATGTTAAAAATATGTTATATTTCTTTGTTTAATCTGGACCTGTTATTATTTGTCGATCTGCTTGCGATATAATGAAATATTGTGTTATATTTTCCCAGTGTTAAAAGAGGATAGAAATGTTATAATTTGAATTGAAGGACAAAGATACAAATAGCGAATAAATAAACGCTAACTGTAGACTTCGATACGAAATCAATTACATTTGCTGAGTGACGGAAGATTCACGTGGCACCGCGTTTATCGTGGGTAGTTTCAAATAATTTGAAAGAACCAAAAGCGTACCAGCTAACAATAATAATAATAATAATAATAATAATAATAACGTCTTTATTTTGAGGAGAAAAAATATTTAGTATTAAAATTTATTCTGGCCCTCTTATGGTTCATACGGTCCCAATAAAATGCAATACATATTTTCTATTTGTTTATACATCAGTTAAAACATGCAATCCTCCTAAAACTCAGATTAAAATGACATCTAAAATAGTAGAGGAAGGCATCATTAATGTAAAACAAGAAAAGAAAAAGTAGAATATATGTGCACCAGAGAATCCTAAATATAAGTCTGGATATCATTAAGGGTCGGCCATTGTGTAATCATGATACAGGGATTTGAATTTAACAGTATAAAGTTGAGTTTCGAATTTAAGTGAGAATATTATTCCATAACTTTGGAACCTAGATATTTGTAGAAATATGAAAAGCAAGCTGGTGAAATTAAAAGATGCTGCTTTGAAAAAGACGATCACGTTCATACATTAGCTGTTTGGTGAGACATGATAGAGAGTCAGGTACAAGGCAATGGACCGCCTCAAAACATGGAAAATATATTTGATCTAAAAAACATGTCACAGGATAATAGTGTCTTTATGAGGATATACAGACTTCTTTACAAGACGTCGTCATCAAGGGTAATTCTCAAAATATATTTCTCAGTATAAACTAAGATAAGAATTCTTTATTTCTGACTCATTGGTCCATACATCCAAATTAAAATGTAAATGTATTTTCAACATAACAAGTAGATGTCTTATGTACAATTATAGATACATATACAACTAATGAACATGTCTGTCATTGCTAAGAACGAACTTATGTAAGACATTTAAAGAGTAATTGTTCCATCTAATAATAATCCTAGAACTAAAAGGAATGTCATAGTTTCACCGAGATTTCAAGATAGAATTCTTAGTGTTAGATATTCTTGTCATCATTGAAAACACATACTTTTTCCTTAATTGTTCAACCTAAATACATTATAATTTACAAACATGGTAGAGACACTGTCCCGTCTCTCTGAAGACTTGTTATTAAATGAAGACTATTGTTACAACAAATAACTAACTTTATTTTTTACGTTACCTAAATGTTGTCCATAGAGATACGCAATGCGTTGTGCAGCAATAAGATTTGAATAATCTAATTTTGATATTAAAAGAATAATTTCCAAGTTAAGTAAAATCATGTCTCAATACATCATCGTCTTCTGATACTTTGAATTTAAAATAGGACCTAAATAAGTATAACTGTTGGCACATAAGAGAGTACGACCGTTAACAAGTTCAGAAGGAGGCGATGATAATTTGAAAGATGTCGACTGAAAAACCACGCATACCCATATTTTGTGTATTATATTTGATATAATTCTCACGTACGTGGGTAACCTTCAGATATCATTAATAAGTTCCTTAAATCAGCGGTACAAGGACTTATAAATGAAATATCATCAGCAAAACCAAAATTTAGTGGCAAATGTAGTCCTACTTGACACTGACCCTACTTAAGATTTAAATTGTGTATTTATATATTAAATAACAAAGACGAAACAATATGTCCCAGTCCACTCCTTTGGTTACATGGAAGAAACTGGATACTGCACTTACGCAACGCAGATATTACAACTGATTGCGATACCAGCTAGCTATGATATGAAAGATATATACGAGTATTTGATTATCAATAGCTTTTTAAAAAAGTCCAATTATTGACTATATCAAATGCCTTAGTAAGGTCTACAAACATGCAAACACGGTGATACCATGTTCTAAATAATAGTTGACACTTTTTTAAAAGCATAGAGGCATAAGGCATAAGTATCTTAAGTGTTGTTTCTTAAATCCAAACTGATTATCATAAATTGTGACACCACATCATTGTAGTACAATACGTTCAAATATTTTCGAAATAACTGTTGTGAGAGATACAGGCCTATAGTTATGTATGTCTGCCAGTGTACTTTCTTTTCAATACAGGAATAATTGTCACTTTTGTGAAATCATCTGGAACAAAATTATGGACAATATACAATTTTTTAAAAATCATTGCAAGAATATGGATTAGATTATCTGAAAACTTAAAATGTTCAACATATACAAATCTGATCTTGCACATTTGCCCCCACTCCCACCCAACTTTTTTGATTAACTATGGCACGTTTGATCTCAAACAGTGAGATCGGTTCAATATAACTAGAAGGGGACATGCATGCTGCAAAAACATAATCCTTATTCGAATCGATTTTAACACTATTGAGTAAGAATTTTAATGTGTTTTCCACATGATGCATATATTATTTTGGCCATAGTTCCCATCAAATTAAACTGGTAGTAGTATTTTGTTTAACTTACTTCTAGAAATCACCGTGGTCTACATTTTCTAACATATTTGCGAGCTTGTCTGCTCTATGTTTTAAATCTTCCTCCTTACACTGTCTAAAGTAAACTTAAATTTAGACATTAGTCTGACGCATTAGGTCACTGTGAGGCCCATGACGAGGTTTAACCTTATCACGTCCCATAAGATGAGTGTAATCTGTCGTGATAGTATCAAGAACGCCATACTCATTTTCATTCTAGACAAGAGATGCTTTCATTAAGATAAAATATGACTTTAAAATGTCTAATTCCATACATGCACAAAACATGCGAAAAGAATGAGTCTGATATGGCGTATGGGATACGTCGAGGACGTTAGGTCGTGACCTATTCATACGCCATATCAAAGGAGTTCTTTTTTTATTACTCTAATTAAAACACGAATACGGTTTTGTATTTTTGTATTTATTACATACCCCATCTTTTACGTTTTTCAAATATTTTCCGCTACACTGTTTGCGTGGAATTCAAAAGAAATTGAGATTCAAGAAAGTATGATTCAGTGTTTCCGTAAATCGAAGCATATCGACGGGCGTGCGTCAGTGAAACCCCTAAATAGTTACAGTCATGGCTTGCGACACGGAAACAAAATTTGAATATCCGTATCGAACACCATATCAATCATGTAAGATTAAATGTGTAAGTAATTCAATTTTTAAGTTTCTTTACACTGCTAATATAAGGATAATTAGAAGTAAGTCGACGATTAGTCTCTGATTTGCTCACCATATTGAGCTAGAGGCTGGAATTAGCTAATGATGAAAGGAAGACGAGAGAGGTGGTTTAATGGGTTTCCACTTTAAAGGAGTTTTATGTCCTTCTGTCTTTATTATATAGTGTCTGTTATCATGAAATATTGTCTTCGGAGAACAATCATCATATTTGCAACTCATTTCTCACCTGTTTATTTTATCACGTTGTAACAAATGCACTCTAGATATATAGTTTAAACCATGTCTGTAAATCGTTTTGTAGTCATGAACAGATAAATGCATTAATTTTATCGTTATGAGATTCATATCGCAAATATCACCCATCTATCTTTCTCGGCTAGATTTCTGGTAGGTAAACTCTCCTATTTAACAACTTTAGATAAATATTGAAATGAAAATACACTGACTATAGTTTAACTTCAATAATGAATTTGATGGTGGGCACGAGGTCTGAACATAGTGAGTAGGCAAATGTGGAGCATAGTTAAAATTAAAATAGTACGATCCTTTCTCGAATCCTGCGCCTAAATAAATAAATACATCGGAACATTTCGAGAAATTCATATTCCAGTACTCTCTGTATTTACCTACTATACATCTATCTCATACATTAGTGTTATTTGAAATCTTACTACTACCATAAACGAAGATGATACAGTGTCTTCTGATAGGATGTTACAGGGAATAAATATTACATAGAGTACGTGTGTTAGTAAACAAGGTCGCGTGGCGTAGACATAAACATCGGAATACAGATCGAAAGGTCACTGGTTCTAAACTTGACAGAGGTGAAAACAATATTTTTTATAGATAAAAGAGCTTGACATTTACGTTTTTACTGATTCGTATACAGCACTACTGTTGGGGTATGGGACTATAGAGCTAATGTTTCATATACAAAGTTTCTTTTAAAGGCAAAAAATATCCCCGGGTTTGCAACACTAAAATTGTACAGTAATAAATGAACATGAATGGATGCGCTGCTTAAAGTAATATAAACCATCTATACAAATCTGGACAAATCTGCATCTTTTGTGTTGCAACATAACAATATCCAACACAGTAAAAACTGTGAAATTAATTATTTCTTACGTTGGTAAAATGCGGAAGGAAATACACTGCATTAAGGACTGTCTACAAGCGATTAAATGTTTCATATATTGTGGAAAAAGTTTCATAAACAAAAGGCATTAAAATAAACACGAGATTATGTATTTTGCCAAAGGCACATATACATAATATAGTGTATTATTAGACATATAAATAGGTACAAGCAATTTAAATAATATATTGTATTATCAGACATATAAATAGGTACAAGCAATTTAAATAATATAGTGTATTATCAGAAATATAAATAGGTACAAGCAATTTAAATAATATATTGTATTATCAGACATATAAATAGGTATAAGCAATTTAAAAAATATATTGTATTATCAGACATATAAATAGGTACTAGCAATTTAAGTATCTCCTTGAGATAGCATTTAGACGGTGACGCTATCTTGTAGCAGACAAAAGTGTTTGTAAAAGCACTCTGTGCATGACTTAAAATTTTGTCTAATGATGCTTGGTAAATAATAATTACTATTGAGATTTCTTTTTTTCTTTTACATTTAAAAGGTGCAAAGTTTGCAACATTTAGGGAGTGTAATATATGATGCTAGACTGTACAATTAGCTTGCTTTGTGTCGCCTTAAGTGAGGATTGCCCTTAGCATTTTATGCATGCTGTAGGCTCGGCCGTTTCACTTTCTTGCTTTTTGTCCTAGCTTTGTACAGTTGATTTTCATTTTGGCGAGGACTCCAATGTATAAATAACATAGCTGATGCCAAAAGCAACAAAAACATTGGATATAGACAGTGTCCCAAATAATACCTTTGGCCTCTTTTAGCTCTTCTGTTAGCTGTGCTTTTAATTTCCTCTACATTTGTTAAGGATCATTTTAAATATTTCTTCCCGATCGTTTTGCTCTTTGTTTTACATTAAAAAAAATATATTCACAATTCCTTCTATGTCCTGTAGTTTTGGAACAAACTGTCTAATGTTTCTTTTTGTAGGTATAACTCTTTGCCAGTAGCTTCCTTGTACAATGTTTTTCAGTTTAAGCTGTTGTTTATCCTATTTCTGTCTCTCATCCGACGATTTGTTTGCATATTCAGTGTGTTTAAATTCGCCCATCTCGTTATTGTATTTTACATGGTGTGTTAAATTCCATGTGCATCTTGATGAGTTAGGGTAATAGGGTTATTGTTTAGGCATAATAAACTATTTAGGTTGCTAAATCTTACCAAAACGCCACTAAATATTACCAACTGGCTGTCGTCGACTGTCACTGACTGCTACCAAAAACCATTAAATTTAACTGAGTTAGCAAAAAGGCGAAATATGCAATTAAGCAAAACCTACTGTACAAATTAGCAACAAATATTACATCCTCCAAATGTTGTAGACACATTGTCTTCAAACGTCTGAAACAAACAACAGTATCTGCTATTTACCAGCCATCGTGAGACAGTTTTTACGTCTGAAGCAAACAACAGTATCTGCTATTTACCAGCCATCGTGAGACAGTTTTTACGTCTGAAACAAACAACAGTATCTGCTATTTACCAGCCATCGTGAGACAGTTTTTACGTCTGAAACAAACAACAGTATCTGCTATTTACCAGCCATCGTGAGACAGTTTTTACGTCTGAAACAAACAACGGTAAATGCTATTTACCAGCTATAGTTAGACACAGTTTTTGCCAGTCTCATAAATCGTATTTCTCCAAACACTAGTCGGCTACTACATAGGGTCACAGTCTAAACTTTCTCTGAGGGAAATACTAAAATTAGTTGCAATTTTTTATGTCGAATATTACACTTTATCATTATTGCACGAATTGTTGCCGGATAAAGATGTGCCTTAGATAAACTACATCTAGCTAAAACATTGTGTCTAAATTATATAGGCATATTTATCCCACCTATCCAGTTATGTGCATCAATTACTGGACTATTTTAGCACTTGCTGACCCAAGGGTATCTTTTTTTCTATTATCAAAACAATTTTGATGAAACAGTGAATCTATAGTTCCATCCCCCAAATGAGGAGATGTATATGATGCCGCCTGAGGCAATCGCAGTTTTGTCCAAATAGATATAGGCAATATATATATATATATATATATATATATATATATATATATATATATATATATATATATATATCGCTTTGTGCAACATATCCAATAATCAAGTAAGTGCAGGCAAATTTGCTTAAATCAATCAGCATCTTCTTAGCATTGTATCTTTTTCTGATATCATTCTTTCTATCATGTTTTAATGCACTCGGCATTTTCTTATTCATATTTTTTGTGTATATTTCTTTTAAACCTTCGTGGAACGCTATGTATTTCATGGTTCTACTACATAAACACTTGAATATGTAATCTTCCAATTCTTTAAGTACATAGTAATATGTTTTTGATGTTCCCCAACCAAGCTGCTTCCTAAATCAGCAATCTCTACAACATTGGTATCTGGGGTGTTACTACTTGTTTGGTGATTTTTCAGAGAAACAACTGTAGCAATTTACCAACACCACCTGTTGTACTAGTAATATGTCATAGTAAGAGTTGCACTAAAGTAAGTAAATAGAGAGAGTACTGGAATTATCATTTCTCGAAATGTATTTATTTACGCTATTTATTTGCGCATGTGCACGCCCTACGCGATTTACTAATTTCACTATTCTCCAGAACTCTCTCAGCTGCCTTTTTACGGTATCGTCTTCAAATATCTTGGGGGCATAATGTAAGAGAACAGGAAAAAATATCGTGGATTGAAATAGAGTTTCATAAGACAAACTTTATTATGAAATGGTATATTGGATTTTCTAATGCTAATAGCATTTAATGCATTAGACAATTGTCCAGAGACAGCATGAAGTAAGAGGACAACAAAATTTAGAACCGCTGTCAAATCTCGCGGTTTTCCGTCATACAGTTTCTAAATTCATTTAATGTTTAAAATATTCGGACTCAAGTAACTTTGGCTGTTGAAGTAAGTATTTCCATGCCCAGTCAAGAAAAATAAATCGAACAAAATCTAGAGCCTGTTTTTTTGTTTTTCTTCTTTCGATATAATAGAGTTCTTTGCAAATAAAATAATAATACCCTGTCAAATACTGCGATGAAATGGTAAAAACAGAGAAGATATCTGGATTGTTTCAGTAAGCTAAATAAGTCAGACATTAAGAGTGCATTAGAGGGAATTGATGGCTGCTGGTATGTTTCAATCCAAACACGTCTGGGCATTGTTGATCAGGTTAGCGGTTCCATTCCTTGCATCCTCACATGTAAAAGTGTTTTGAACTTTCATTGAATGGATCATGGGCTTGAAAAATAAAATTGCAACCTTCTGCTATATTGTTTGTGCTATAGAGATTTCTTAATATCGCAGATATATTAGACAAAAATTCTGAACGACTTGCCAAGTATCCAAGACATGAATGAAACCCATCGTTGTTCTAAGAATGGGCTAATATTACACTTTGATCACTTGCAAAACGTATGGATTGAAATACCTTCTTCTTTTTGAAAAAAATGAAAGTTAGTAACTTCTTGTGGTTTGTACTCCCAAGCTAGATAATTGGCCCTATAACCCAGAAAGGTTTACGAATATTACAATTTCATAAACCAACATATATTTATGTCATCTTTTGCTTGTGAAACCTTAAAACAACGGGAAGTAGAATCCATGAGAGGCAGATATCACTTTACAGCTCTAGTTCCCAAAATTGATAAGTGCGACATGGTCTAAGGTTATAGAATTTGAGTTCTTAGGAACTGAAATCACGTCACCTGTTATTGAGTGTCAAACGTTATGTATGTAAATGCCAGGTACGTCCACTTTATGTCTAACCTATCAAGGTGACTTATCAGACGAGTTTTATCTGAGCAATAAAATACAAAGGTTCTTTTGCAAATCCTACTCCACTATTTTCTTTTTCTTTTTAGTTGTTCAGCATCTTTTTCTGAAAAAAAAACACAAACATAATTTGGTGAGTTTTACCCTCTGAATAGAGCTTACTTCAGATTAAACATTTTTCTTTATGCTTCCTAATGATACGGATGATATGGAGATATCGCTTTAATTTCTCCATAGATACCTAATTTGCTAAATATGAATTTAGGTCTATTTATATGCAGTGATACACAATCGAAATTGAGAGCAGATGCCCCATCACCACCATGTAGTAAATTAAATTGCCACGCTACGTGAGGAGTACAAAATGTTATGGTTTCTTTTTCATTCCCTTATTTTTCTATTTTAACTTATAATTTTGATATTATTTGTATGTAAAAAACACTGATTACTGTCACGACCAGGTTCTGAGATTGCAAAAATTCTCATACCTAGACTCAAACTTATCTTGACATTCTAACGTCTGATTGGCTGTAATTTTGACGTTGGCCAACTTTTGAGCTGTGTCTAATTTTGGGATTTTCTGAAATATTGGAGCCTGATTACGATGTCACAAGTAGAGATCTATTTCAAACAATTCAACGATAGGCAAATATCGTTTCTTTTTCGCATGTCCGGGAAGGCAAACCTATTGATACATAGAATTCAGGTTTTGGATAATAAGCACATGTAATAACACGTTTTACATAGTATAGTCAATACAACTATGTTTGACAAAATAATAAATCTGGTGCATATCATCTAGTGATATGCAACACTGAATTGTAGTGTGTCCACCTCCGCGAACCAATTCTAGTTGATGTAAGCTCTTTTGCTTTTGCAAACGTGGGAGAAAATAGTGCTGTCTGCTTATAACGAGCGAGTTATAATCAATTTTATGATATCTGATTTGAGCAATCAACATCTCATCATAGAGACATTACAACAACAAAAAAGTGTGTGTTAGGCATCTTAAAAACTCTCAAGTTGTGTGCGTGGCACCTGCAGATAGTCTTTTTTTATTTTTCTCTTTCCTAATTTTCCATCATTTATTCCATCGATCAATATCCTAGCAAAGGGTATAAATCTCATGTACAATCATTTATATTATAACAGAGTTATAACGCTATTTACACCTACAACAGCATATGTGAATTAAATTCAAAACAAAATTATCTATCATCATAATTCATGCTGGAATAAACGATGCAGAGAACGGAATGGAGATCTCTGGTCTTAGTTTGTTGTTTTCGTTGGGTTTTTTAAAATTTAAACAAATAAACAGGCCACTAATACGGTAATTGTAAAGCAAAATGTCAGGTCATTATCTCAGTATTATCACCAAGATTAACATGTTAACATTTAATCATGTGATAGAACCATTGAAGATATGTGTCATAAGATATTTGTAACAATTGTCCGCAATTTCAATTGCTCTCTTCTTGCCAACGGTGAAATCCATGAAATGTTTCATGCTGACAAATTGCGTCTGTGTGAAAAGGGCAATGCAAAGCTAATAAAAATATATATTCTGTTCGCCCAATACTGAAAGAAAACAGAGTCAACGCTTGACCATCTCGGTCACGGGAAAGTAAAACACATCGTTGAGCCTACCCAGAACAAATAAACCGCTAAAGAAATCCACACTTTATCCAGAAAAGCAGTATCTTGTGCATTTCGATCACACCGTGAATTATACTGTTATATATGCCAATTGAATAGTCACAACACAAGTACTTGCTGGTATAGAATGAGCGACATGGATTTCACCAAGGCAAGAGTGAGTACACGATTCCATTAGGGCAATACAGGGCGTGATTTCATAGTCAGAATTGTGTAGTTTTTATCAATACAATATTTTAAACGGTGTTTGTGAACATTGTATAAGCCCACTGATGCATGTATATATATATATATATATATATATATATATATATATATATATATATATATATATATATATATATATATACATCTTACACATTGTAAATGATAAGGCATGAATCAAAGTCCCATGATACTAACACTTTAGTGGCAACACAGATTACCAGCCCACTGTGATCTATTGGTATACACGTTCGACATCCTATATCCGACTCAATCGCAAATACAAATATTTCTTCTTGACAATTGAAAGCCTCTCTGAAATCCAGCTAAATACAGTTTTTCAATTTCCTGAGAAAGGTTTTAACTTGATGAACTTCAATTGTAGACATCAAGTTTCAAAACTTGATGAAATTAAATTATACCTGACCGGTAAAAAAATATTTCTTCCAATCTGTGAAACGTTTCTGAGTAATAATATTGGAAGCGAGTCGATTTGTGTTAAGAGTTACAACCTGAAATGCAAAGACAGATATAACCAAATCGGTGGTAATACTGCTATGTATCTTGCTGATCATGTCTATTACAAAAGATGTACCCACTTTGAGATCAGTGATATCAAAACTTGAAGGATTTAAATATCTACACAACGCTCTAAACCTTTCAGTTATGTATAGTGTACTTTCCTCCCAACTCTCCTTCCTCTTGGATTGATTCTTTTGAAACTTAGTGTACAAATGTCTATATAATACTTAAGAGAGGCGTCAACATAAAGTATCTCCCATGTTCTAATAAGAGATGGTCTAATTTCACGGTCATTGCAGCTGGTTGACCTACACCGACTTGTCACGTCTCCGACCAGAATTACGTCTAATTTTTCCAGTACGATAATATTTATGTCTCCAATCCAGAAGACTTAACCGATTGTTTTGTGTCAACGTTCTTGAGAACGTTGGCACAAAACAATCGGTTAAGTCTTCTGAACTATAAGTGACTAATACTCTATGTGTATCACAAAGAAAACTTCGTCAACGTTATAATTCTAAAAAAAGCATAAATGCGCATCTATATCGCAACTTTGATTTAATGTACTTTCTTACTGAAGTTGCGTTTGCTTTGGTTACCCTTCCTTAATCAAATGATATAGACAAATGGCTTGCAAACTGGCATTCTGCCCTAATGCATGTTTTAAACAGACATGCATCTCTCAAAACTAAACGTGTGAAAAAACTAAAACTTCCTGAGTGGTTCTCCCTCAAAATAGTGCAAATAGAAAAACTTAGAGACAGGTTTCATCTTTTAAAAGACTGAGTAAACTATGATGACAATAGAAATAAATCAAAACCCCTTATTACACAAAGTTGATACAAAAAATTAATGTTCTAAAATAATTTTTAAATTTGAAAATCTTAAGCTGATCTTGAATTGTTTTCGTAGCCCTCAACACTGAAACAAGCACTAACATTCTCAATGAAATGCGCCTCAACGATGAACTGTATACTGATATTCATGATATTGTTGCAAAGCTTAATAACTTTTAATGGATTATTTGTTTCTGTTTCTAAGCACATTCTCATTGAACCTTCTTCCAAAGATGAATATAATAAATTTATATATTTTGTGGATGAAATGGTACTCCCTAATACCTATTTCAGTCTACTATTAATATCACAGATGAAGTATTAAAATATCTTCTCAATTTGAATCCAAACAAATCTTCTGGTACTGATGGATTACACCCTAAAATCTTACAAATATCTGCCTGTGTAATTTCTGAATATATCACTGAGTTAATGAACTATGGTATCTCAATTGGAGTCTTCCAGCAAGCATTCAAAGCAAGCCAAAGTTAATTACATACATAAAGGTAACAACAAAACTGACTTCTCTAATTACAGACCGATATCAACCCTTCCTACTTTTTCCAAAGGATTCGACAAACATGTTGCATTTCTTAGTTACCTTAATAAATATAACCTTTTACACGCAACACAATCATGGTTCCGAGCCCATCATTCTTGTCAAACTACTTTGAATAAACTAACAGATGAATGGATACACTCATTCACTGATGACACAACTAGTCATACCTCTGGGAAATCAACAGACGATATAAAATTCAGATTGCAGAAGGATCTAGTCTCTGTTTCTGAATGTTGTAAAATCTAATCACATGATAATCATTCCACGAAAACCACTTGCATGAAAATTGGTACTCGACAAGAATTGCCTGATAAACTAGACTTGAAATTATATGTCGAAGGTATTCAACTGAAACGCGTTTCTTCTCAAAGACTTCTTGGGTATTTATAGATGAAAATTTTAATTGGAACATTCATCTTGATCAGCATTGTTCAATAATCTCAACTGAAATTACTCTGATAGAACATAGATCCTCATACATTCCAATTAATATTCAAAATCATTTCTTTAATACCTACATCTTATTGACTATTGGTTCATCATTTAGTGTAACGCATTAAAATCTGACATTAAACTAACAAATTCAAAAATGAGCAGCAAAACTGATATTAAACACTGACTTCACAACTTCTTCTGGTGAAATGTTCAGAAAATTGGATTGGTTCTTTGTTCATGATAGAAATAAGTACCACAAGCCTATCTTAGTAGCCTATATAAAAGCATCTATAACTTTACTCCTAAATACATAGCTAACCTCCTTATCTCTATGTATAGCATTCATGTACGCTCTTACGCTCCTTCACTGAAGGTCTTCTCTCTATATCTAACATTCGTACAACTCTAGCGACACAAATTCATTTTCTTTTTCGGGGAGCCTGAAGAATATAATTCCTTCCTCTGTCAGGCATTCAATTTCTTTTCATCATTAAATTATTTTATTACATCGTTGCTATGGGACGGTAATCTGTGTTGAAATATACAAGAATTGCCCAATAATGTGCCCTTATATCTCATGACTGTATGTGTTTTTTACTTCTATGTTTATGGCTTTGTTTTTTGTCATGTGTTTGTGCATTGTGTGAATAGCTATGTTTTGTGTTGTGTCATTATACATTACGTGCCTAGCTATGTGTGTTTTCTAACTGTTTGTGAGAGTAGTGGTGTTTGATACATCTACATAGTTTTATGGTGTACTAATGCATTTTGTAAGCAAGTTATAGTATTTATAATTATGTGCACTATACATCATTATCAGTGTGTTTTATGTTACGTCATTACGTTAAGGCCTTCTTGGTGGACTGCATTATTGCCAATTGTACAGCTTCTGCAACTATATTATAAATAAATAAATAGACCTGAAAAAGAGGACATACAATAAGAGAAAAATCGGCGTTTGTACGAGACATTACAACAATTGCGATTATGACATATTTAAAAAGTGTTTGTCTGAATAGAGACATATACTAACTTACACACACAAAGTATATAATAGATGTGAAAAGTTCTTTCTTTTTGTAATTATTCTCTTTCATCGTCATCATAATCATCTAATATTAATAATTATTTATATTTATTCTTTAGCCTGCGGATATTTTGTCGAATTGACCTTGATTTTATTCTCATAGTTCTATAGTTTTACTATTAACTCAAATCAAATCCAGATCTAAAGTCTGCCTTCTCGTGGTAATCTTTCTTCAAAAGGAACTCTGTATCTTAAGGATTATATTTTGGTAGCAATATCTTTTATTGTATATGTATTTTACCTAATTTCAACATCTTTACCCTTCATGTTTCTTGTGCATTACTACCAGTTTACTTTTATTTGAACTGGTTTATATGCCTAAAGTTCTTTTGCAATTCTATATATCTATATTTGTAATAATTTTTCTTTAAATTCGCACCATATAGCCAGTATTGTGTTGACGTGCTGTTAAGCCCTAATACATATTTACTTTCATCTAAAGACAACTGTTGTCTGCAAATATTATTGTATAGATAATTCATGTTTGCCTAGTGGGCGAGTTTTATTGCATGCAATGAAATGATCTGTGTGTGGGGGGGGGGGGGATGAGATGTATATTCTCTATTTGCGTTGCGTTTTTCAGGCAATCAAAAGTAAACATTTCAAAGCAGTGTCGTCGTGACAGCTGGCCACACTCTAAGTACACAGTAGTAAGAAAATATTGCAATATATTATTATGGCTGTGACATTTTATAACCTCTTACGTCTAGACAGTGAACTATGCTTGTGAATTTCTGTCATGCACCACGGTTGGTACTTGTTTAGCTCTCGCAATTCGCTTCGTGAATGTTTATATCTATCTATAAGTATACCAACAATGGCTACTAAAATGTGAAAGCAATGCTTAGTACTTGGCCAAGTCCGTATATTAACTGCTACTTTAGTTTTTGTTAAACTTAAGAAAAATCTTGTTATGCCCAGCCTGCCACCTAATTCCAACTTTTTCGAATATAATTAATGAACTTCTATTCTCTTCTTTTTTCCCGTAAATACGGGTATTTAATCCGCGACTTATATCTTGCTTATTTTTCGTTTACTGTTAACTAAATGTTTAGAATTCATAAGAGTATCTGATAAACTGTTCCTATTTCAAGAACACTCAAGCCACTAAGTGTTTAAATATTTTCAGATATAATTCTCATTTCTAATTATGTATAAGTGTGACAGTGATTTACCATCGATTCTATCAACTCAGAAGTAAGCCAGTAGATTTGACAAGTTTCTATTAAATGATTTCTGCCTCGTACAATTAAAATGTACCTCTCAATTTTTCATACTCGTATAATATGTTTCTTCATTAAAAGCTCTTTCTTTATCTCCAGTTACCTCGAATATAATCCACACTCTTCCATTTCACCCAAATGGCAATGACTATTTGAACGCTTGTCGGCATCCATATTAATCAAATGCTGCTAAAGGGTTAGTTTTTATTGTGGTCAGCTCAGCGAAGCAAAGGAGGATACGATATTGACGTCCATCGAGGAATTTCTGCTTTTAAGTGCGCCGAATACACATTTACGCGATTAATGGGACATAGGATGCTAGGTACGTCGTATGTATATTGTAAGCTCAAATGACCATATCTAGTTTAAACGATACAAGACACAGATCGATAAACGAAAGAAATTTTAGTGATTCATTTTACAATTTAATGAGAATGCCTATTGATCGATTCAGTGTAATCACATCTGATAGGTGATTTGCCGATGGTTGATTCCTTTTCTTCAAACGCAAGCACTTGCATACTGTTTTATTAAAAACTAAGTGATGTTTCGATCAATGCTTCTTTATCAAAGAAGTGTAGTCGTTGTTATAAGTCTCCCCTTGATCCTTTTTGCAATTTTTGGCGATGGAGTGTTTTGCGCTTCTCATGTACATATTTTAGTTTTTCAGAACAATTATGTCTGAAAATGTAATAAACAGAACAATATATTGTACTACATAATGTGAACTTTTCACTTAATTGCACAATTAAATTGATACCTTATTTATCAAACAGTCACACTCATGCGTAAATGAGCAAAGACAAAAGAAAAGCACGGAAATAAACTCGAATGTTTTCGCTTATAGTTTATACATCAAATGAATAATATTCACCTAATGGGAAGAAAAGATGGAAAATGCAAATTTGATCTGCGAACTTGTGTTTGTTTTAATTTATCCGTTGAAACTTGCGAAGAAGCCAACAGACATCGAGAGGCTTCTCTCATTCTTGCGTTATACAATTTAGCATGTTCGCTTTGTAGGTGGGATTATGGATTAATACTTTTACTCTGATGTAATCACTGGCATTAAACCAATCAGAAACCACTGTTTGGTTAATTCGAACATGTGATGGATTAGGTTTTTATCCCTTTAGGACTTTTTGAATCTGATGGTAAACTAAATCCTACTACACCGTCAGTTTTGTGTAAGGACTCATTATTTATAACATATAACATCTTAAGATTTATTTTCACTATTTTCCAAAAACAAATTTCAGGAATGTTAAGATAATAGAATTGGAGAATTTTAAGGCAATATGAGGGATAAGACCCAAGCAAACCACATGCTACTGGAAACATGGGACTAGCATGGCGTATCCTGTATGTTAAAATAAGGGATAAAGCGCTTGACGTGCCTTTATCAGAGCTTTACATAGTCACAGACAAAACAGCATTGACATCTTGTGCCACCGAACGGATCCAGTGGTGCACGTGACGATTAATTTAATTTACCCTTTGTATATATTTGTTATCTTTAGTTCCAGAGACCTTGCACTTCCGGAAGAAGCGCTGATTCAGTTTGCAAATTTAATTTGTTTGATTTATCAGAGTTGCAAATTGCTGTGTCTTAGGTCATATAAGCTGATACCAATTCTGACAACTTTCTATTTTCTAGAATATGATACTATGTCAGAACATATGTTAGTTTAGGATAGTAGAGAATGCAGGTTAGTCCACATTTTTAGGTTCAATTAGTGGATGCCGCACAACATGGCAATCAATTACGTTTCAACACGTTTAATGCCAATATTACAGATGTTGCATTGAGATCGTACAAGTTACAGCATCATGTCATGAGTCCTTTACCTTACAATAGCAATAATATACATACACAAGGTGGCGCAAGATAGTTGTTACTATTGCTAGAAATCAAGTCGTAAATAAACAAAAACACTGTATTCAAATTTTGACAAGATTGTGATGTCGCGAGATGAAAGGTTGGAAAAGATCAAGAAAAAATGGAACAAACAAAGTGGAAAGAAGAGATGAAATGAAAGGAAATACAAAACGATAATAAAAGAGGAGAAAATAAAAAAAATATAAGTTCAGAGATAATATATTTGAACATACTATCACAGTAAACAACATGGAATTATACAAATCAGTTTGTTTCCTTTATACAAGCCTGATTTTTTTTTCAAAATAAATTCATTATCAGACGGTGAATATGCGACCGATCCATTTACATATTTAAAAACAGTGACAGGAACGTATGGTTTAATAGATTGGAACACTCTTACTCTTTGTTGCTGAAAATTTGGACACTCAAAGAAAAAGTGTGTTGAATTTTCTAACTCAAAGCCTCAAGAATAGGATCGGGCGCTTGCTAAGTTTACTCGAAACAAATCACGTTTTAAACTTTTTAAGCTACTACAATTGTATCTCAGCTGGGTTAGAATAATGTTGACATTTATATCGCCACTGCTATAATTGTATCTCAGCTGGGTTAGAATAATGTTCACATTTCTATCGCCACTGCTACAATTGTATCTCAGCTGGGTTAGAATAATGTTGACATTTCTATCGTCACTGCTATAATTGTATCTCAGCTGGGTTAGAATAATGTTGACATTTCTATCGCCACTGCTACAATTGTATCTCAGCTGGGTTAGAATAATGTTGACATTTCTATCGCCACTGCTACAATTGTATCTCAGCTCTGTTAGAATAATGTTGATATTTCTATCGCCACTGCTACAATTGTATCTCAGCTGAGTTAAAATAATGTTGACATTTCTATCGCCACTGCTAAAATATAATATTGATTTATCAGTATTTTGTCTTATACGTTTCTTAACTTCTATCAAAGACGCAGATTGACGGCAATCAGATGGAATACCAACATTAAATTATGCATGGATAGAACGATAATGCTACAATTTTGATCCTACACGTCATCAGTGTTATGAAGTCAAAAGTTCTAAGAGAGTAATTGGTTACATCCACAACGAACGTCGATTTTGACAGAGTATAACTAAGTTTGCGAAGTATGGCTAGTTATTGTTCGCGGTACTAATGAAAATGTTTATATGTTACATCCATTTGCAGTTAGCTCCAGTAACTAAGAAAAGATGTTTATGATAACTAACCAAATCAAATACTGATAAGATTCATCTGCAAGTTAGGGGTTATATCAATGTTATCAAAGGAGAAGAATATAAATGAAGTCGTCTCGAGTTTAAGCATAATCAACCATTCTAAAGACCAAATATGAAGATGACGAAGATCATGATTTCTAGTTTCTTCAATGTATATCATATAGCTACTTCTACAGCTAAGAGATGAGTCATCTACAAAAAGGCTTGTTAGAATAATCAAGTTATCAACTATATCATGATCATAAACCAAAATTATTAAAGCCACCATATGGATCCTTGTGGAACACAGGAAATTTTAAGACTTTGTTTTGAATAGTACATTATTAACAATGTTTTCCATAATAAGGATTGTTTGTAAACCATTTTAGTAAATTTCTTTGATACAATAAACTGAGAGTTTATGAATTAATCCCTTATAGCAAACTTTGTCAAATGCTTCCAAATATCACAAAACAGCTATGCACATCATAGTCTAATCGTCCCGAGTTTTACAAATATTGTTATATATTTCAATGAACTGAAAAATATACGAATGTCCAGGGAGGAAACCAGATTAGTACTTGTAAATAAGTTGATAACACTACATATGGTTACAAACGTCATTAAAAGCAATTCTTTAAAAAATCTGTCTCAACACACTGGTCTATAATTTGACGGATCGTCTCCCTTTATGTGTGTGTGTGTATATATATATATATATATATATATATATATATATATATATATATATATATATATATATATATATATATTCAAAAGAATGACGATTGTAAATTTTCATTGCCACGACAATCAATATCTTCATATTATTGTCTAGGTGACTCATTGGGAAAGGATGTGTGTGTGTGTGTGTGTGTGTGTGTGTGTGTGTGTGTGTGTGTGTGTGTGTTACGGCACTTTAGCACATGATTGTGATATCGTCCAGAGCAAGTAGAGTAAAGTGCCTTTCTCAGTGACATATCACGGCAGTCGTCCAGGGCTAATCGGATGGTAGGATTCGAAACCCGAATCCTACTGATCGCGATTCGAGCACACTTACCACTGAGCCACCGCAAGTCCTAATTAGGAAAGAACAAAACTTGCTGCATTAACAGTTGTGGCTGACACAATTCCCATTAAACAAAAAGAATGTTGGGTCTTTGACTTATACTGCCAGTGGACTATTCATATTATTGTAAACACAAAAATGTAATTATTCTCTGACCAACCATGTTTTTTTTTCTTTTAAGAACGTCATGACAATTGTTGCAAAATTGATGGACGTATATATAAAATTATTTTGCCTGATGGCCCTTTTTGGAGAATTAATTATATATTACACTAATGAGAATATGCAAATACCAACAGAAAACCCCAAAAGAACAACTAAACTTTACCTTGTTCCACGTTATGTATGTACCTCCATCTGGAAAGAACTTTTGGAGTCTCCGAAACAATAATCAGGAACATTTCTTCCTTGAATTAAATGGTTTTAAAAGTGTTAGATTAAGTATAATTCAGGCGATAATTTACTCGATGGTAACGAAGATAAATAAGAGAATTATGAAGGCGATTTATTCCATTCTTGGATAAGATATAATAATTAATATTAGCTCTTGAGATCTTGCTGTCACATTCACTGAGTCAATCTATTCGATATATATATATATATGTGTGTGTGTGTGTGTGTGTGTGTGTGTGTGTGTGTGTGTGTGCATATAAGAAAATTTCATGAAATTCACGTTTGTCACGATTTTCTTTAACATTCACATTCTGTATTGATTTAGTTAAGACCAGAAGCAAAGAAGGGGGAAGATCATAGAAAACTGAAATTCAGGCTCAAGAGGCACAAAAATAACTTGAAGATCGTGTCGATCGAGTATTAGGCACAGTGAATCCAATTCGATGTGAAGGCCAGTTTTTGTATGACAGATGGTTTATAGTAGAAAGAGATGGAAAACTCGAGATAACATAAACCTATCACCAAGAGAAATCAAAAACAGTGTATGACAAGAACACTCTCAATTTCCACATAGTTGAAAAACTATAGGAAAGTTGATGGCACTGCATCAAAACATCACCACTTTTTGGAATTGGTGTCTGTTACAGATTGAAAGCAGATTCTCCCCACCTTACGAATGGTACGTACGTACGGACATAAGGATATAACTCAGGAAATTACTACGAAAACGAAAAGGCCTTAGGATTAATGAAGTCGTGAAGCTTAAAAATCGATTACATACTATGCATGAACGTCTTGCGTTTCGCTACGGCTATTCATGTTGTGTGTAATAGATTTATTACATACTATGCATGAACGTCTTGCGTTTCGCTACGGCTATTCATGATGTGTGTAATAGATTTTCAAGCTGCACGACTTCATGAATCCTGTAAGATATATAATTAAATTCTTAAAAGTTCTTTTTGATTAATTATTGTATAAAAATGTGACAGTATGCAATCAAGTTTATGAAATTTTCAAAGCTCTCCATTCTGTACGCTAAAACCGAGCCACATATTTGTTTGAAATTATGGTCTTTATACTTTTTTAATATGATATCCCATTTTTCATTCTTCTTCTTGCAACGAGATGAACGGGAAATAATTTGACATGTTACAGCTTTATTTAGGAAGTCTAGTCAATAAGTCGGAAGTTTTTCACTTTTGCAAATACAAAATCTTTTTCTTCCAATTTTTGTCCACGACATGTACTTTTACTTATTGATTCAAATTTCTCAGAAACTATTTTTTCAATATCTGCTGGTAGTTATTCAATATCTGCTGGTAGTTATTCAAAATCTGCTGGTAGTTATTAAACAAACTGTTTGATTCTCATGATATTCTAAAAAAATGTGACGTAAAGTCTTAGACAGTTATTGCTTTGTTTAGACAGGCTTAGACAGTTATTGCTTTGTTTAGACAGGCTTAGACAGTTATTGCTTTGTTTAGATAGTCTTACACAGTTATTGCTTTGTTTAGACAGGCTTAGACAGTTATTGCTTTGTTTCGTAACAATCATGAGAATGCATATATTTCATTTCAATCATCGTGTTTTGATACCTAAGTCGTTTATATTTTCCGCTTCATAGTGTCACCTTCCAAGTCATGATACGGGCGCATTCAGAGCTGTACCATGATTTTTAGATATACATATAGAATTTTTAATGTAAATTATACCTGGAAAATATTAGTTTCTCATTTAGGTTCAACTGTGCCTTCTTTCTTATTCGTCAGTGTGTGAACAAATCTTTGATATCTACTTGGTGCGTGGGTGTGTCCGTGTCTGTGTATGTATTTTCTATGGCCATAATTATATATATATATGCATAAAGAATATACAATTTTCATTTTTGTCGTAAGAAAGGCTGATTTTAAATTGTATCTTCCCCTATTGATATAAACCAGTGTTATTGCCGTTATATGGGAACGAGCCAATCCTTTTGGGGGAATCGTTTAACTTATCATGGCTTGCTACAATGAAAACTGAGGATGCACAACGCAGATCTTCGTTGTTGTGTGTGGAATATGTTGGTCGTCTCAAACCTAGTTAAAAGATGTGATCGATATTTTTATCCCTTCATATGATGCTATCAAATTACAGCATCATTGGTATTGAGGATGCAAAATCTACTGTTCTTCAATACACGAAAAGGCATTCTGTGCATGTATGTTACAATTCCCAGGCAATAGAGTCTAATAGACGACACAGTATTGAGAATGGAGTGATCTGTGGACTTTTTATGACAAGAACATGATGCAAGAAAACTTTTGACATCAATATTTCTTCTAATTCATGAAGAAAGCACAACGTATCTCTGCCAAATAGGACTGCGCAATACTAATCACTATTTTTATATCAGTAAATGATAAATTTGGACAAGCTGGAAAATGAAAGGTAAGTCAAAGGATGAGAGGCTGATGGTATTTCATCTGTCATTATCACACTCGCAATATCCAAGACTTATCTTTAACTTTCTACTGAACAAACTTTAGGTACATAATAAATGTATTTATGGAAGAAATGGGAATAAACCTGAATTTGTTCTTGTTATTGTCAGGAGACATCCATTGCATTGACTAGAACAATTACAGAAGAGAATGAAACTGACTTGCATTGAAATGTTACATTTATTAAAGCAATTTCTTCTAAATGAGTACATTTTATATCATCTATGTGAAAAAAGTCAAATGCTTCATCCTATGTTCTACACTCAGAAATTATTTTAGTTGATACGCACAACCATCTGGGGGGGGGGGTGTACAAGTTTTGTTTTTCTTTCTATTATTATTTCCACTTTGAAAAAGCATGAGGAATACTGCTATCGTCTTCGTCCGTCCGTCCGTTTGACTGTCTAATTCTGCATTTTAAGACATAACGTCACGAAACCTGATGCATTAGTTCCCCCCTGCTGTAAAGTAACGCGAGACTTAGTTTGTTTCTAAGCCTCTGAAACCCCCCCGCTATTTTGGTGTTCTTGGATGGGGTAAAAGGTCGTATGGTCAAAAACTTACTGCTAACATATATTTCAATGAAATGTTTTTATATGGAAGTAAAACAAAGCAATGGACACAATTTTGCATACAAATCCGTGCGCAGCATTGTTGGACGAGGTGGTGCACGAGGTGTATGTTCGCCGAATCCGCAGGTGTGTTAAAACCTGAGTACTTTGGAATCGGACAATGATTCTTGTATCAAAAAATAAGATTTTTTACCATGCACTTTCTCAGTCCCTGTCAGTAAATAATAACACAAAGTGTGGTTATTTGTATTAAATTCTTTGCAACGGGATCATCATTCTTTTCAAGTTCTAATTTTAGAAAGACTCAACTGTGTTCTTCGGTATAAAGAATCTCCTGTTTGGCCTACATAGACCATGTTTCTACACTTCTTACAGAAAATAGAATAAATAAGTCCTACTGACTGACAATCTTTTATGGCCTTGGGTTTGGTATTCTTTCCGTTTGTCTCGCAGAAATAGTTAGATTTCATCACACATGTATATACTACTCGATCCTTTGCACAAATTTGCACTCATTTTCTTCTTTAGTATGAAATTGTAGCTTTTGTTTCTTGTGGATTAAAATGTTACGTTGGTTGTTATCTCTCTTGAAAGATGCAAGTGTTGGATTTCGGAAGATTTGTTTTGTCGCTCTCACTGATGGAGAGATTTAGGTACTTCTTTAATATATCATATATATTGTTAAGACTCTAGGTCTTAAAAATATGTAACAGAAAGAAAGCGAGAACAACAATTTAAGTAAAGTCAATAAGCAATTTATTTCCCTATAATACAAAGTGAACATTCAAGAGACACTTACAATCTTGTGATTTAAATTCCAAATAATCCTAAATGTCCTAATAACAAGTCCAAAATATGGAATGTTCCGAATGAATTCCAATAGTCTTGAATGTCCCGGTATGACACAATGATGCAATCCAGAATGTCTTTGAACGAATTCACAAAAGTCCAAAGTAATGTAATAATCCAAAAGTCAATGAGCACTTTAGTAATTGCAATGAATATTTTAAATAAATAATTCCTCTCGAATTATATCTGATTTCAACATCACAACTGTAAACTCTGATCACCAATGGATTTCCACAGACTGATCTAAAACAGGAATGGGTTATTTGTTTATCAAATCCGTATTTATACACATGTACACCTGACCTATATCATAACAGGATGTGAAGCAATCCAACGGAAAAACTCAGTCTAATTGTAAATAAGACTGGCCTTGAATACAAATGTTATGTAAACTTTCTGTTGACAAGTGACCGGAATCTGAAGTACAGTTTACAATCATGGACAAAAGTCAAGCATTCATTATGCATTAAATATACATAACAATAGTTGGTCGTCCTTTATAAAATGTTACAACAAGGGGTACACGGTCAATTTGCACTTTAACTTTTTTCTTTAAGAGAGAACTCCTATCGAACCTGTTACATTCAAATGGCAAACATTAATAATTTGTTCAATGTGGAACTTGTTGAGAAAGATAAATCACTTAAACTGTAATTGAAGTTACCTGCAAACCATAACACTTGTCATAATCATTGTAGAAATACAAGCAGTTAAAACGTTTCAATGAAAACAATCACGACGTATACAACTTTTTTTTAACTCTCCAGATCATGACGGCAAACGTTAAAGTGAAAACTGATAAAACAAATCAAATTGATACATCGCAGCATAACTGAGAAGCATAACCGGGAAAGGCTTGAAACCACAAAAGGACCAAACAATGCACATTTGCAGGTAGAAATATGTTTTTCCTGTCGTTAGTCTATTGGAAACAAAAATTAAATCTTAAAATACCTCAATTAACCAAATGCTACAGAATTGTAACTATAAACTCTGTAATCTGTGAAGTATAATCTCATATAGCATATTTTATTTAGTTTACTGCCTCCATGTTCTTGAAGGTCTTTGCACATTTCACCTCAAAACACGTAACGGAAGTGGGGTGGATATGTCCACTAGCTCAACAAATGTCAAGCCTTAATCTTACTAGTATATTATTAAGTGTGTGAAATTTTTGAAATTATTTGGCATGGATTAAAACCTCTTCATGTTTTAATTCATTTTTCTCTTGTCGAGCATTTGTTGTCTTCTTTACGTATTTCGGCGGGATTTGAGTGAAAACAAATATGTTTTTAATGTATGTGCCCTTTTGTTCTGGATATATATATATATATATATATATATATATATATATATATATATATATATATATATATATATATATATATACATTTTGTTGATTATCGACAATCCTTCTATTTAAAATCCGTTAATATTGTAAACTTTTCACATGCCAGACAAGCCCTACAACTGAAAGTAAAACAAGTATTATCTCTCTCAATATAGAAACTATCTGACATTTAAGTGAGCACTAAACCAGACTTTTATGCTACTCTATCGTGCAACGCAATGGATACTTCCTGGAAAATAAAAGAAACGCATTTCGAGACCTTTTTAACGCTTTTGTTATGTGCAATCGATATTAAAATAGGCAGTATGAGACTGTACACCAATATCAAGAGCAGCGTCATGTAAAATAGTAGGAAATTATTTTCTTTTTAGGAATGATATTGGCAGCTGTTTTGATCTGATGTGAAAATAAAATGGATTAAATCGAAAATATGAAGTCCAATAAGCGATGGCTGATTTCATGTTTTACTGCCTTCGTCATTATGACCCAGACTTCCTATGTCAATTGTTCATGGATAATAGTTATTGGCGAATAGACGACACAAGAGTGCAAAATGAGCAGTAAAAATCAAATCGGACGAGATAAAGTGAACTTTTAACATAAGAAATATTAAAATGATGCAAACTATGTAGATGGAAGAAACAAAATGCACAGCAAAGAACAATCATTATTTGACTTAGGGTTAAAGGTGCATTCCTTCCTCACACCGACTTTTGACTATTAATACGAGCGTGTTTAGGTAGCTAAAGGTGTTAATTACAGGTTATTTAAAATTAGTTTTGATTGAGAAAAGAACTATCATTATCAGAAAATATATATGGAAACTTAATTAACCTTAGAACTGCAAATCATAGGTTTCCTGTTGAACTGGTGGATGGGCTAATGTTCCCTATACCGAAAAATATTGTACACTCCGTCAGTCGCAAGAAATAGGTGATGAATTTCATTATCTTCTGTCGCGTGCTTATTTTCACGATGAAAGACAAAAATGTATACCTCATGTTTACATTTCCAGGACTAACGTTTATAAATATAATCAGGTATTGAATACAGGTAACTCAGGACTAATGAAAAATATTTCCAGATACTTAGATTGTGTCTACCGAACTTTGTAATGAAACCTTGTCTTGTCGCTATAAGACGATCTGTGCCTGACCTAAACTGTTTTATCTATAAAAATGTGGAAGACCAATGAAAGCATCAAGACAATCATCTGAACCAGTGCAAATTTATGGAAAGCTACTCTCTTCATCCCCCATGCCCCCTTTCATTCTCTCTCCCTCTCTTCCCCCCACCCCGTTATGAAGAAGACAAAGGTTTGTCGAAAATTAAACAAGCCAAACTATACATTCTTGGTGGGTTTGTTGGTAGCCATCGTTATATTGAATGGCGCTGCAAAAACAGATTAATGTTAGCTACCCAAACTTGTATGCATTGATCTTTCAGTCTTTGTTCTACTGTCTTTGTTAACCATTTACCTGACATAAAACTTTGGTGTCTACATACGTAGATAAACCCAACATCATATAATATAGATTTTACTTCTAATATCCATTTATTGTCATAAGGGTTGGCACAAAAATGTTTATATAAGAGAGAATAAGAGAGAATATATATGATAAGACAATTTCTTTCGATAACCATTAACTAATCATGCCCAATAGTTTATCATGCGAGTTTTAATGCTAATTACTATTGGAAACCGACCAAGTTTACTATATACCATATATAGAAGGGTACATTCTTTGATATTCAATATACTTATAAAGAAAGAAAGATGGGTCTTTTCAACTATATCAGATCTTACAAATCCCCAAATTTCACAAGTATATGTTACAATCGGTACAATAGTCTGATCGAATCAATAGACAAATGTAAATTATTTTATACACTTTTAAAGTAAATAATACCTTTATTACCTATAGATACTAGATTTGTTCAGGCATTGGAGAATTTTTCATTCTTGTGAAATATTAAGCCTAAATATTTATATTCATCTACAACATCAATATCGGCATTTCTTATCTTTAAATTTGTGTGTGTGATCTTTTTTTTAACCAAATCAAATATTTTTTTTGTTTTCTCTGTGTTGATTGCAAGTTTCCATTCATCGCAATATCTACTAAATGTATAAATGGTATATTGCATGTCAGTATAATTATCTACAACAAGTATTGTGTCATCAGCGTATACAAGCAACTTAACATTTAACATATTTACAAAATCAGTATGTTCGGAGTTTACAACACAATCTCTCTACCCATTTACTAATAAAAATGATTCAAAGTCATTTAGGAATATGAAGAGCAATAATGGAGACAAAAAATGTCCCCTTGCCTTGCACCTTTTTCACACGAGAAAAAAAAACGGAGTATTCATTATTCACACAGACACATGATTTGATATAATTATAAATACTTAATATAAAATTAAAACACTTTCCCCTGATGCCTACTGAACACAACTTGCGCCATAATCCAGTCCTACATATATTTTCAAAGGCAAATATATTGTCTCTTGTGGAGTATACATTGTCTCTTGTGGAGTATACATTGTCTCTTGTGGAGTATACATTGTCTCTTGTGGAGTAGCCTTTCCTGAATCCAGCTTGAGCCTCATATAGTAAAGTATTATCCTCAAGGAATTTAGTCAACCTTAAATTTAATATAGCGGTAAAAACTTTACCGAAACAGCTGACTAACGTTATAGGTCAATAATTGGATACATCAATTTTTGTCACCCTTAATTTTCATTAATTGGCACAATAACACTTTTATAAGTCCAACCATCTAGTACGAAGCCAGTCTCCAAGATTATACTAAAAGGTTTTACATACACATTTAACATTTTAGCAATTGATCTTTTAATATATTCATTCAATATAATAACGATCGAACTTGCTTCATATTTGTTTATATTTTTAACAACTTTTAATATTTCTTCAGCTGTAATTAGATCATTCAGACAAAAGTAATCGACAATACCCGTCGCTTCCACCATTAACGGGATTCTCTCGTCACTATCTGTATCCACTAAGTTTATTTCTTTGAAATATTCAAATAATTCTTGCAATGCAATAGTTTGATCAGGTCTTTTCTTGCCAACATTATTTATCATATTCCAGTATCTCTTTGGATCTTTTGATTGCAAAGTGCGTATTTTCCTCTGCAACGATATTTCATAGCGAGGGAAACGCTTTACAAGAGTATTCTAATACTGTCTGCTAGCTGTTAGCATATTAGCTTTGCTCACCGCAGTTTTTCTACTTTCATAAACTTATACCAGCAGTAATGCTTTCTGGCTTTCGTGCTATCATTGCCAAACTATGGTTTGCCTCCATCGGATCATAGGATCGGCCAGGATTTGCTTACGGTGGTGTGTTCTTAAGCGAAGCACTTGACTCTACTTTTAAACAGAGTGTTACTGGCAGTTTTCACTTCTAACTGTTGAATTCTCTTTTGTCTCGGATTGGATGATCCAAGAAGATACAGATTCTCTGATCATATTTGTACAAACGAAATTGTACGTATAGTTTCGTCATCCTGGGTTTAGGCACTGTGACTATCTTATGAATTAATCACTGGTTAGCTTAATTCTGGTTTGACATTGACTATTACAAGATACATCTTAAAGCCTTGTTGACATTCTGTAATATCGCCTTGGATGTTTTGATTCCCATCCCTACATCTGCACCCTTCAGGTCACGTAGCCAAGCATTCAGATATATTAGTAGTATCTCTTATCACAAACATCATCTTAAGTGGTTGACTCGTATTTGAATTGTGTCCCTCGAGAAGCGACAGTATTGAAATTTTTGCATTAAGCAAAATATTTCCTCGAAATCTCTTTTTTTCTAGTGCGGTGCTCCTCACGCTGCTATAAATATGGAACTTAGGGGGCGTATTATGAATAATCGATTCTACTACTTGAAGTCCTTGCAATTTAAAGCTCTCTGTTGCATCACAACAGGATGTTTTCTCGAAAACAGACTTGGGCTTTCCTGGAGAATCGTAATCTTCCAGCCTCAGATTATTTTGTTCGATTTCAAAAACACAAATTGATACATCAATCAAATTGAGCTGGGTCTTTTTTAAATAGACAAAGCTAACTTGACATTCATACAGTCTCTGCCAATAACGCCAACTTGTTACGCTGATAGCGGATTTCAAATCCGAGAAGTTAGCGACTCAGAGAGTCCGTAAAAAATATTAATGGATAAAGCGAAAGTTAAGAGTCGTCAAAGGCATTGCATAAAACAATCGAGGATTTTTATTCTCATAAAGAACATGTCAGAAAGGTAATCTTACGTCCATCTAATATGATCTTGTAATTGTGAGTGCCTTAATAAAGCTGGGGGTGGGGGTGGAGGATGTTGTTGACAAACATTGATGCTTCTATCGAGGAATGAAAACCGATTCAATCAATACCGGTAGTGTATCGTTTTGCACATATGATGAAACTTACGCGAATGAAGATACTTTTGGAAATGTCTTAAACCGTTCTGGGCGCAACTGCTCTGAAAACAGAGATTCCAGTCGCCTTCTCGTGTATGAAAGAGCTATATTAGGTAACGTTTTGTTAGATCTAGTAATGTTTAAAAAAGTGTTATTCCTGTTTTCCGAGTACGCAGGCATTCATTCAGAATATCCGAGTCTTTTTACAATTTTAGTATCTGATAGCAATGTTGAAAAATAAAATCTGGCAGTAAAAGTATCGACATTGTAAATAAATTTTAAAAACATATCAAAACTAGTCCTTTTGCTACAAATAAATCTTTTTGTTATGTATTATCGTGTGAATTATTAGTACAAAATATTTATTACTGCTGAGCAAACTGGAGCAAAATTTCTTGAAAGAAAAAAAGATAACGGATTGAAGTTCCTACGTAAGAAAAAAGATAATGGATTGAAGTTCCTATGTAAGAAAAAAGATAACGGATTGAAGTTCCTATGTAAGAAAAAAGATAACGGATTGAAGTTCCTATGTAACTATACTTGCTACTTCGATGAAGAAAAAAAAAAGAAGTACTTGCAGTTCATTTGGTAGTACATTTTCGACATACAGAGGCTTCATACGAAGCACACTGGCCTTCGCTGATGATACTTCCTCTCGGTCTAAAAGTGTATTGGTCTCCCTTTAAGGTACTTAGGATCTGACAAAGTTAGTGTCAAAACGAAAATGTTGTAAACAATTTCGTTTTCTTTTCTTTTTTGGGGGAGTGGGAGGGTGGGGGGGGGGTAGCTAATGATGACTTGAGGGAAGATTTGCTCTGCATATGTCCTAAGCATTTAATACCTGTTATTCTTTTTTTAAGTGACAAGAACCCAAAGTGAGTGTACCTCTAGGCCTTCAAAATGGTTTCAGAGCCGAGACAGGACTTCTGTATCTCAGTTTAATTAACCTTTAGCAGATCTTTGGCATGCTTGGCCTGGAGGAAACCTGAGAGGTAGGAAGCAGTACTAATATTTTACAATAATCACTGAACATCGCTAGTTCTTGAAACTTGAGACTATTTACAAGGCCCTATCCTATATAACTGTTATACATACCCGTTAATTTCTTAGTTCCTAGAATATGATCTCGTGTCTAAAAGGATTCTTGGTTGGAGCAGTAAAGACAGTTTCCTAACCAAATTAGCATATTGACTATGCTCCACCCACTCATTGACTTTTAAATTACTCTAGTTATATAACGCTTCACACTAGATATAGAGATTAAAAAAGGGTAACTCTTCAAGATTTTATATAAATACACCTACGACGGTCACTGGTTGACAAGTTTAAAATGTTGCGTACTTCATGTTTTTCTCTTATACACTTTCTTGGCGTACATATTGCAGGTTACTTTAACTTAATGGCGCGTAATTTGCTGAGAACTATCAAGACATGATTGGAATATTATATTTTACGTTCTACGTTGAGCTATTATTCTAATTACGATTAGTTTTCCAGACCTCTAATCTCTGGTGTGAACTATCAATGTTTCAATACAGAAACCCTTTCAACAGATGACATTGTAAAAAATAGGCTACAGAAATACAAACAAAATATCATCTCTGCTTGTAGCAAATGCAAGTAGTCTAAATCTTCTAGCTACTGTGAACAGTTAACTCTAATACTAGGATCTCTCTTTTCTCTTGTATCAATAATTGATTGCAATTGTTCTCTTAACTTTGAAATGTAATTCAATCTGTATTATTATGCCGGCACTTGTAAAGAAGCACGATGATATTGTGAAACAATCTCCAATTACGTAAGTGCGTACTGGTGTACGTACGTACATATTTAATGTCTTTGTACTATTCCTGCGCAGTTAGAGATAGAAACGTGAAACTTTGACTAATGATAGCTTTATGAGTGTATGTTATAAGAACACTTTCGGAATTTCGATCGTGCCCCTAAGTGGCGGATAGGGGATTATTTTACATAAACTGCAAATAACTACAGAGCTGTATGTCTCACGTGTTTTTGAATCAGCAGATGGAATCAATGATTAAAGTACTAGCATACGTCAGCCTGGACCAACCGGGTGATGCCCCAGTGTATATTCCTACCACCAAGAACTTAGACCCTGTGTCATAACATGGAAACTATTGAGAATCCCACCCTGTAATTATATATACACTTAATGAACATGAAAATACAAATTTATACATGCAACTAACATACCCCGGGGTTCATCCATACCCCTAGAAACTTAGCCCCCGTGTCATAACTTGAAACCTTTTGATACATGCAACTGTTGATGACCTCATGGTTCATCCCAACCCCCAGAGCCTTAGCTTGTATGTTATAACTTGGAAACTATTGCTATATCTACAGTATATCTATATATTCACTTACTAGGCTTGAAAAGACAAATGTATCCATGCAAGTGATATAGACCCTGTGGTCCATTCCTACCCACAGGGACTTAACCCCTGTATCATAACTTCTAAACTTTTGAGCCCTACCTGGTTCTTTGCGTTTCTTATATGATTCTAGCATGCATATAATTATCATGAGCCCATAACATGAGAATTTCATGTTCAACGAGTGGGAATCTCGATACAGCTGTTTATAATTTTTCTAATCATATAACCGATCCCTTCCATGTCCGATGCTTGTAACAAAATATTTGTCGTTGAGCATCATAAATGTAATATTTAAGAAAAATAAAATAATTGAATTCTTGAAGGCAATTATTTGCTGTTATTTTGTTTATCTAAACCAATTACTAATCCAGCTGAAGTTGTACCTCGCCCTGTTCCACTTGCTTTCTGAAGTAATTTTGTTTAGACATGCGTTTTCTTTTTCGGCACTTTATTGCGCATGCGTGTGTTTTCAAATTTGTAAATTTATGCTTTATCGGCCTAATAAATGTGCATTAAGTATTAATACAAAAAAGGAACGTTTCATTGCAACAATAAAGTCATAGTCAGAAAGGCAAACCTTGATTGTCGCAGGAAAACATAGCATTATTGTATAATGACAGTGATATTTTGGAAGATTCCTCTAGACAGAAATACACGTCTAAACATTTCCAAGAAAAGGGAATTCTGATAATAATCTCAATAAAGTTATCCGTTTCGCATATGATCTTAATTATCCACGAGTGTGACTATTTGGTGAAAGTGCTTATTCATAAGTATTATGAGGAGATTTTCTAAGTTATAACTAATACATATATATATATATATATATATATATATATATATATATATATATATATATATATATATATATATTCCCGTGTAAAAGTTAATATTTCATTGGTAGCATATATTCTCTACTCTTTTGTATTCATTGTTTTTGTAACGTGTTAGTATTCCAGTGCAAGTCTATTGAATTGCCTGAGACTCATTTTGAAACTTCGGCGGGCAAGAATTGCGTTTCAGTGTTTCTACACAAAATGTCCAATTTATCAGTTGGAATAATGTAACAATGATCTTAGAACCTTATTAGTCAGTCAATGATCTTATAGCCTTATTAGTCAATTATATTAGAGCCTTATTAGTCAAAGATCTTATAGCCTTCTTAGTCAATCATCTTAGAGTCTTATTAGTCAATTATCGTAGAGTCTTATTAGTCAATTATCTTAGAGCCTTATTAGTCAATGATCTGAGAGCCTTAGTCAGTTATCTTATAGCCTTATTGACAATGATCTTAGAGTCTTATTAGTCAATGATCTTAGAGGTTTATTAGTCAATTATCTTAGAGCTTTATTAGTCAACGGTCGGAGGGCCTTATTGGTCAATGATCTTAAAGCCTTATTAGTCAATAATGTTATAGCTTTAGTCAAAATGTCTATATGACCTTTCTTACATAATACGTTGAACCATTTAAATTAATTAGTGAACTCTCGTGTTCACGGCTATAAAAAAATTGTTTGTCATAGCTGCATGTTCTCTCTCTCTCTCTCTCTCTCTCTCTCTCTCTCTCTCTCTCTCTCTCTCTCTCTCTCTCTCTCTCTCTCTCTTATCATTTAGAATATAGATTCGAATTCCTACTTAGAAATAAAGTTATTGGCCACATTGATCTCTTGGCAACGTTTTCTTAAGATCAATCCTGCTCAAAAACTGTCAACTAAAAGGTTCAGTGTGCGAATAAGATCATATTCAGGACATGATTATACTCACTGTCGGTCCTAAATAGCATTGCTGTCACCTCATCCTCCAATAAATCGATCTGATATGACCGTTACAAAAAAGGTCCTGCTTTAATATGCATAGAAGACGTTAAATAATTATCCATAATTGTATTATCAACGTCATCCCAGGTATTAGCCATTCAGAAATGTCTAACCGTTCATTTGAAAGGTGAATTCCTAACTATTTATTACGGTTCGGTATAATCAAATAGTGATTGCCTATTTGTGAGGCGAACATAATTGATTGTCAATACTAGAGTTGTGATTTCCATAAGCTGGTAATAATAATAATAATAATAATAATAATAATAATAATAATAATAATAATTATTATCATTATTATTATTTTTTTTTTTTTTTTTTTGAGCAGCTCTTAATTGAGACCCACGCACTCACAGACAAAAAATAATTACATCATTTGCTGCAGCCTATGTCATCTCTTGAACGTCCGTACACGCGATTATTTTGTTTGTAATGTCCTTTTTCTTCGCCACCAAGGGATAATTTACATATTCTGCCTGATGTGCTAGAAAGAAAATATAATTTACACAAGGTTACAAACGGGGTTCTGCGGGATACCTCAATTTGATTCACCCCAAAGATATATGTGTAAGCTGTCATTTCAGAAACCTTACAGGACTAATGAACTTAACATTTGAAGAGATTCTTCTAATCTTTCCTCCTTTACGCTTCTAATTCTATAAATCGATGCTATGTCCTAACAGATATTAGTTCACAGAACCTGATACAATTTTTAACGATTTAGTAGTTCACAACATGTCAAACAAGGCATTTGTTTAGGGTGACGTGAATAAGGAGCGGTCGAGTTCTTTGGTTACATCTATCCAATTAGTGGATGCCAGATGACATAGCAATGAAGAATATGTTTCAGATAATCGATATCGTTGATTAGGGAAGAAACGACAATTTCTAATGTCAACATGATCGAACTGATTAATTTACACAGTGCACTGAGTTCTCAATATTTGGATTCAATTGTGCCCAAATGCCATTCAACTTAGGGCATCTGTGTTGATGAGTTCAGTTTATCCTTATAAAATGAACTGAGGCTTAAAAATCAACACAGTATTAAGCATTAATATTGGAGAGATACTGAACTTTGATATTTATATTGGGGTGATATCGGATTTTGATATTTATATATTTTATTTTTGATATTTAAATTTTGTTACATTTTAATTTTTATGTCAATTTTATTTTTTATTTTTAAATCTTTTTTATCTTTAACATTTTCGATAGTTTTAATTGTTCATATTTAAATATGATATTTTTATTGAACTTTGCCAGAACGATTTTGCGAGTCGTCTTTCAAAGTTGCTTTAATAGATTACGATATAGCAATAAATTCACAAAATATTGTTTTTCAGTAGGCCTAACATTTGTATAAGTTTGCCTTTTTTTAGATAACAGCATCAATTCTAATTCGTAACTATGATATGAAATATTAGCTAACTAATGGCTGGAACAGAAATGCGGTAAATGGCACATATCCATACTTCGTTCCACATTATAGATACATGTGGTAAATGGCACATAGCCATACTCCATTCCACATTATAGATAAATTGTCTTTTATATAGCTGGAACCGAAATGTGGTAAATGGCACATTTCCACACTTCGTTCCACATTGTAGATAAATGTGATAAATTTCATATAGCCATTCTCCATTCCACGTTATAGATAAATGTGGTAAATGGCACATGGCCATACTCCCTCCGTTCCACATTATAGATAGATGGTCTATTATATAGCTGGAACAGAAATGTGGTAAATGACACATAGCCATACTCCGTTCCACATTTATAGATAAATTTTCTATTCCGCATTATTTCTGATGTAGATCATAACAATTCAATACGTCATTTAACGGAAAGGAAATAACTAAATTAGTATTATAACGCGTACCAATCACAGGGCATAGTCTGCCTTTATGGCGAGTATGGTTTATTAACCTTCATTTGACTGTTACCTTGTAATTGTTAGAAAATTATTGACCTATTCGAAAGAGATTGTTCCCTATACCTTCTCTCAAAGATTGTAATATGAAAAGGAAATTGAATTTAACACCTTTTAACATTTTGTCTTTTGTATCATTATTTGCATCCTTTAGATATGTTCGATCAACCAATCAGATCACATCAAGTACTCTAAGGGGTAAGTTGTTCCTTTTTAGTTCAGAATAATAAGCAAATCTTGCATGCAGCTTACTTTAATAAACCAATCAGAAGAGATTCACACTTTTAAGGAGTCATCTTAAGAAAATGATATGTTATCCGAGCATGTCGGTGGCATCGCAAACTGCTCAAACTGCAAGAAACAGACACATTCCTAAGACCAGACAATGTTGGAATATGTATACGTATAACTCTATTAAATATCTTTTCTTAAACTATTCCACAGGCACATACCAACTGAAGGGGATCTATTGAAAGTGTATACTTATAATTACACATATATTTTCTCGCCTTCTTTTCCTTATAAACATGTCCTTCGTAATTGACTTCTGTTAACATTAATTGTATTTTTTTCTTTAAAATACTTCAAACATTCTAGACATTGTTCATTAAACTACCGCTAAGCTGTTCCGTATGCCCTGAAAGTAAAGGCTGCGCTTCCTTCTATTTACCTATTATTTCTCTTCTTTCTTTGAAAAGTGACGTGGAGGTGTTATAAGTCAATCATAAAGTAACAAAATGATAGAGTGAACCTTCGCGGCGAAATGAGTTCTGTTTAAATTACGAAGACGTGCAATAGCTAGCAAAAATCGGTGGAAACTATCAGATAATAGAAATTCGCCTCAGACCTATGCCCTGTATTTAAATGCGAAAAGCCCCTCTCCGAAACTTGGCTCAATCCCCATAAACATTGAGAAACTTTTTTGGTATTGTCTTCTTCCTAAGAAATATTGTCATAAGTTGTAAATCGTCCACAGCTTAAAGGATAACACCTCACTATAAAAGGGGGAAAACATCACCAAAGGTCAGTCCAAACTTGTCTGTCATCCAGCAAAGTTGATGCGTGTCAGGATCTGATTGGCTGTTTGGTGTAAGATCGTACCTGACATACTCGTGGATAGGTGAAGTTTAACACCTGGTATCTATACAATTCTAACTGACTTTAGATGGGGGTCTCTAAATAACCAAGAACCGCGTGCACCAAGAAATATGTCAAATAGGTATTAGGTATTTAATATCTTGTTTCGCACAGATAGAGAAGAAAGTCTCACTGTGTGACCAAACACTGTGACCTTTAAGCGATGACTCATTCGAAGGTAACGCAGGTCAATAAAGCGATTTCCCAAATGATGACACCAATTAACCGAAAGGTGGACTGGTATTTTCTTACCTCACTACTTTGGCTGAGATCCATGTGGAGGGCTAGGTCAAACTGATCGTATATGTACCAGTGAAAATCATTAGCGACCTGCCTCGTACAAAAGCAAGATGTCACAACATGTTGAAGTGGGTTAGTATACTGGTGGCCGCGTTTTTGACAGATAAAGACTCAGTGACTTGGTTTTAGGACCCAAAGAGACGCTGTGAACTTAGTTTAAGCTCGTAATTGTTCGTTGCAGTGGAATAAAAAAACAGATGGATTAATTTCTGTATGAACAAGTCAAAATCCAAAGCAATAAGAATCACAACTTATTCTTTCTCGCCAAGCGACCTCTTCGTGCTCGTTTATAGCTTTGTTAACTATTCTCTTCCACTGAAATTTGTTAGGGAAGTGTGTCTGGTTCATGAAATTCATGAGAAAGTCAATTAGGGCATACTTTTGAAGTGTACACCGAATATCGTGACTATAGCCAGTTTGTATGAAAAGACTCATGAGAAATATATGTTTGGGAGGCTACAAAGTTTTCCGAGAAAGAGGAATTTACGTTGATCAGTCTCGGCTTTTATCTTATAAGCCCTAGGATAAACTTACACATATCCGAGCGAGTTTGTTCTTGGAATCCCTGAATTTTCTTCGCAATACAATGCTGTAGTTTGTTTAGTTTATTGAGGTCTATCTTTAGAAGCTGATTCCAAACTTCGCAACCATATAGCATTATTGGGTTCCCATTTTTGTATAGACTTTCAGATGTTATTGGGTTTATATTTGGAGTGCCAACTCCAATATTAGCAAAGCCAAAAAATGTTTGTCGTGCTTTTCTACAGGCGTTACGGGTGCGATTAATAGAACGACGAGACCTATTTTTAAATATACCCAAGTGAGTAGCCGAATCGTTTCCTGAATGATTGCATCACCAATTTTTAGGGACAGTCTGTGGTGTGAACCTCTCCTCTTTCCAAATGCAACAATACTTGACCTTTGAGTATTTATTTCTCAGCGCCATTTTAATGAGTATTCGGCAATTATTGCAAACATCTTTGTCAAATTATCAGAAAAGTTTGCAAGACACGTAATGTCATCTGCAAGGGTAGATAGAGCATTGTAAACTACCTATTTTACAACCTTAGCTGTTCCTGATCAGCTTATGTAGCAACTTATATATGAATACCAAATAAAGAAAGGAGGAAAGGAAGCCACCCTGTCGGACTCCTTGTCTGATTTCAAACCATTTGGACTGATATTAGTTAGTTACAACCGCACTTGGTACATTCTTGTACGTATCCCCAATTATCCTCCTGATTTTTCCTTTGATTCCAATACTGAAGAGTTTTAAGAGATTTGCATCATACCAGATAGTATCAAGCGCCTTTTTTGGTATCGAGGAAGGCAGCGAATGAATAACTACAATTGTCGGAGTTGTAGTGGATAACCTCTTGAAGGTTGAAAGCAGCTGTGAGGCAGCTTAACTGTTTTTGAAAGCATTTCTGTTGGGAATTGTAGAACTTAATTTCATTTATATCCGAAAAATTATTTCTTTTTTTATTGAACAAGTCTTTCAAATAGCTTGTACATTACTGCTAATTGAATATTAGTCGGTAACTATCAGTATCAGCTTTTACCTTTCCCGTATATAAGCAAATGCTACTTACAGTTAATTTTCGAATAATTTATATATTAAGTAATTCTCATGCGAACTCTTCTAAATTAGTTCAGTATTTTTCAATGTTTCATATATGTTTTGCATGTGATACTCCATGAATAATTTCCTTCTGTGCAATGTTTGCATAAGGAACATGGAAGTGATGAAAATACATTTTCGAACTGCAATTTAGCATAAATATGATGCTTTCAGAAATTTCAAATAGGCGAAAAACATGAAAAGCTTGTAAAACATGTCAACCATTCATTCGGAAAATAAATAGTATGTAACATCAGCACTCCATTAAGACTCTGTATTAATGCACACTGATATCGTCCTTGGAAGACAGTTTCTACATAGTAGCGCACAATTTACAGGTCTTTATTTATGAATTATTTGCGAGATATTTAAATATCATACATTCGCATTGTTTTTATCCTCACCGCAGACTTATAGAAAGAAATCGAACTTGTTGATAAATTATCGCATGAAACGTTTCACTTATAAACACATGCTTGTAACTTTTCAAACAGCCTCGTATGGGAAATACAATCGAACTATTAAGTTCTTTCTGATGATATTTTAGCTCTAAGATTCGAATTTACATTTTGTCGCGCAGACTAAAAGAAATAATTTAAAAGTAATTCATATTTTTTCTCAATTACTATCTGACATATTTAATACTTTTGACATAATATATTAAGTGCTTGCAATACATTGCATTACTTAAATTGTCTCGACTTTTCTACGCCAAAACCTTATTAATTTTTTTAATATATTTGCTGATTTTCCAGATGAGATTCTCTTACTTCCTTACCCATATAGTGCCATGTACCTGGAGCGGATATATTTATAGCTCATATTTACATTTTTGTTGTATCAATATATTTTTCAGTTTCTAATATTCAATTTATATATCTCATTTTCACCAAGCTTTCTCTTTTTCGACGTTTTCCATACCACATATTCGCTTGGAATGACATAGAGAAACTATACAATTGATCGTAGATGGGTCCAGCGGTTGTTCGTTTTTTTTCCGTGTCGTAAAACACTTCTAGATCACATCATTGATTCTTTCTGGAACTATTTCACCGCTTTAATTGGACACCGTGGAAATAAACCCAAATCCTTACCCTATGAAAATTTATAATAAATGGAGTAATACAAAATCTATCATGTTAATGTATCAATTGACGTGTGGGACTTTCTTATACTTAGTTTATTTTTTATGTATCGCCGTGTTACATCGCTCTATTTTGTCTACCAAACAATTCTCTCGTTGTATCAAAGAAGAAAAAAGAAGTATATCCTTCAGTTAGTTGCATTAAAAGAGAAGTTGTTTCCCCACTGTAAAATCCGATTCATGTCAACAATTCTTTAGCATATTTAGGCGTTGGTGAAAACAAAAAACAGATAGATGAGACAATGTTGTACGCCTCGAAGGTTGTTTGATAATCTTTTACGTGATTACATTAACCAGAAAATCTTAGAGTTTCTTACTCACTACTAAGATCCAGTTGTTTATTCATGCATTTAAGCAATCAAAGTAGAAGTCTTCCAGCTGCCTTGTATGTCTTTTAAGTTCGTTTTACGATCACCTTTTGCTAACCTCTGTCGCTGCTTTGTTTGGGTCTAAACAAATAGCTCTTGACGTTTGTGACTCCGGACCGAAAACCTTTTGTCTACTAAACAGCATTTTAAATCGAAAAACTAACCACTTTTATGTGTAGTTGATACATCAGCATTTGTAAACTGTTCAAACTGTTTAGGATGGCCCTAGTTCATGAAACTTGAGGAGGTCAGTTTAGTTGCTGATCTATTCATCAGCATAATCCATTTTTTAATACCCATGTTACAGACATCGATGCTGTCCTACAGAATCTTGGGTAACACTAACATGTTCGGGCAGGTTTCTCATTCTCGACTGAAAGGAAATGTGGTAGGCCGAATGACGGATTGGTAAACATTAAAACATATTTATAGACTTCTAGAAACATTATATCTTAAGTACGTAGGATTTAAAATAAAGAGAAGCCGTAATTTCTTTTGGAACCTACCAAATACAAAATAATTTTTAAAAAAATAAAACTGACAAAAAAAGCTAAAAAGCGCTAAAACTATGCCCTAACTGGGTAACGGATTAAAATTATGTTCCAAAATGGGCATAAAGAAAGATGCATGTTTCAGTTTGTAAGTGAATTGTGTATCAGTGTGACCTTGCGAATTTCGCCTGTCTTGCCATGAAAAGGAAGATATTTTTGAACGTGAGAATAGTAAAGGAAGTAGAGAGATTAAAGGTACCATGAATATGCCAGAAAACCAGGAAGACAGCTGAATATGCATGCTAATGACCACTAACATGACACACAAAGATTAAGTAACTCTCAGGTCAAGACTCCTATTAACACTGCCACAAAGTTGCAGCTGCATAACCGATCGCCACGCCACCATTTCGTATTACGGAAAGTAATTAGTTTGCGCCCCATTTAGTTTTTATTGTAACTGTATTTTATTTAATATTCTTTAATTGTTTCTTGAATTGTTTCTTGTGTTTAAATACATTCAGTTTTTTTTGATGACTTGGGGCTGTCTTTGAGATAGTCACAGCCGTACCCGTAGAAAACCATAGACCATAAGTAAATTGCCTCTATACTTGCCCCAAGACGCTACATTGAAGCGAACTATGCCACGAAAACGGGTATGAAATAGGTACGCGTTATCAAGACCTCGTTTTCCACGGTCTCTCGTATATACATTAGAGCTGACTTAGTTTGATATATTAAGAACTGGAAGAATGCTCTCTAATGAAGGCAGTCAATGGTCAGCCAGATTTTGTATCTAATGTTGCCATTCTTTTCTTTAATTATAGGGTAAACCCAGCGGCTGTGGTACACAAGTCTCGAATTAAAAGAATAAACAACCCGGGCATTTGACCGGGAGAGATTGGAACAGAAGATCAGCGACGATGTAATAAAGACAGAAAACATAAAGGAGATTGGCAATTAAGTCTTTTTTTCCATTGACATCATCAGCTCTCAAGGGGAAAATTGGTACCAATTAAAATCCACCAAATGAATATTGATGTACTGTGCCCTGTTTGGAACTATGTAATGTGTCTATACATCTTATTAAATGAGGCTGTGGAAATTTTGCATTTTCTAAAGAAGTACAATGCTCACAAAACAGTTAACAAGCAAAAAAGAACTGCTTATTATGCATGTATTCGTCAGAATGAGTCTCTAGCACATGCCAATTATTGCTTTATTGAAACTGCTTTAGTAAACTTCATGACGGGGATCATATATATGTGACACACGAAACAGTGATTCAATATTCTAGACTTGTAAGATAAATACATTCAGCTATTCATGGATTCAAAAGACGCTGGTAATTGATAACCGTTGTGTATCCTCAGTTTGTCTTGCATCGTACTCAGCATAAACATATCTCCACAAACGTACAATGCAGATGTGTAATGAAAGGAAAATGTTATATGACCTGCGTTATACACCTCCTATCGTATAAATTTTGAACTAAATGTATTCACATGACTTCAGTGACGCGCGTGTTTAATATTATTCTTCATAAAGTCAACTAAACCAAGTTGAAGACCTAGTTTATTTTGCACTGTATTTCAAGTAATATTATTCTAATTTATGTATGTGAACTCGATTATTTTGCTGGCTCTTCCTATGATTCTTGAGATATTGCCCCGTAAAAAAAGTTTAGATCCGGGGGAACAAATTTGGTTTGGTTTCTTCTGAGAATTATACAGTTCTCCTCGAACAAGAACGCAAATGTGTTCACAAATGGACTGTGGGGCCGTCATGGATTCTTTGGATGGACTTGTCAACATAGAAAACATTTTCAAGTACTTCAACAACTGCACTGGAGATGTAGATGTGTTAATGGAACTCTTGCGAACCGGAAATGCGTCAAATTCAAATTTTACATTTGATACCGGAAGGCATGAAAAGGTCAGTGAGGACATCTTCCTAATTTTGTCCTTTGGAATTCTGCTTAGTGTTGCTTTCTTCGGCAACGCCATTGTGTGTCATGTTATTTTCAGTCGACGCCACATGCATACAGTGACCAATTTGTTCATTGCAAACTTGGCCATCTCCGATTTACTACTGGTTCTTCTGAACGTTCCGTTCAACATAGCTAGACACATGATGGATGAATGGCCCTTCGGAAGTGTCCTATGTCATTTGGTGAATTTCTCTCTCAGCATGTCTGTGTATGTCTTTACCCTAACATTAATGGTTATAGCGTTGGACAGACATAGAGTTCTGCTATCTCCATTAAAACCTCGGATGACAAGAACGCACGGGCTGGTAGTGGTTTGTATCATCTGGTTCATAGCCATATGTCTTTCTTTCCCGTATGGTCTATATAGCATTACAAAAGATGTACACTTCGTCCTGTTTACAAGGAGGCGTTGTATATCTGTGTATCCAAGCATTTTATTTGAGCAGTACTTGACGGTTGTGACTATTGTGCTTCAGTATGTCTCACCTCTGCTTGTTATTGGTATAACATACGGAAGAATCGTAAGGAAACTCTGGGAAAGATCTAACCTCGGCGCTATGACGGCAAATCAGAAATCCAGACATTTTAAGCACAAGAAAAAGAGCATTAAGATGTTGGTCATTGTAGTGATTGTGTTTGCAATTTGTTGGATGCCGCTGAATCTCTATCACCTTCTCACCGACCTTCATCCAGATGTGAAGACATTTCATTATAATAGCACAGTGTTTTTCGTTTGTCACTGGATTGCCATTAGCAGTACCTGCTACAACCCCTTCATCTACTGCTGGCTGAATGATACCTTCCGCTCGGAAATCAAGGCCATATTCATTTGTTGCTTCCATGGAGCACAGTCAATACATCCCAGAGATCGGCATATGAGACGATCCTTGTCTCAATCGGACTTCTTCCAGATTCAGCGATCCAAAGTAGGGCGAGAGAGTCAGCACGCGCTTGAGTCACACCTGTTGCACGCTCTTTTGCAGTCGGATAATAGTGGGTCAATCCAGATAGATAAATCCAAGGAGACCCTGTCTGCATCGAATAGAACTGTCAACGGGGAAATCATGCATACGCCAGATTCCTGGAAATCTGTGAAAGGAATGTTGGAAGAAAACAAAGACCTGTTGAATGACTATAGACCCAGAGTCTATTCTCACTAAATGATTCTGGTTTAAAGCTTAGATCAAAGTTTTAATCCCAGGTAAACTATACGCACATGACACTTTCATGGGATTATTAGTATTCTAAGAATCAGATTATATTTATCATTATTGTTTCATTTTGGAAGACTGTACGATTATAGAGATAAAAATGTGATTTAATTTAAATGAAACATTTTCGAGAAAATTCGAACTTTTTTATAATACAAGTGTAGTCTTTGACATAACAAAATGACTACAAAATTGTCTATAGTTATGAAAATCTGCAATAGTGTTGCAAGATAATACTGGTTTCATGGGTTAGATTCTTTCCTAATCACGCGGCAGAGAGCATATTTTTCCGGGACAAACATGACAGTCGCTGGCTGCCATCGTTAACATAAACAACATATGGGAACGATCGCATCTTAAGCGTGACATCGGTCCATCGGTCCACGAACTTTGTTTGCTACTTTTTTTTTTTTTTTTTTTTTGGGGGGGGGTGATGTTTTGTTTTTGGGTTTTTTAAAATATGTTTTACATTGATTTGCGACGATGAAAATATCAGTTCGAGACTAGTGTATATAAATAAAACAATGTAGATGCCATTCCAAAAATATTCTTTTTTACGTATCATATTTCATTTGTCAATTTAATAATCGGATTTTTGGGTAGTTCATCCTAAAAATATGTTATTGTCAGCATTTTATGAAACATTCAAATTGATGAAAAGAAACGATGCACCAATATTTTCACACTGGGTGCAATAAAGAGACACTATATAGCATTATTGTTCTTTGAGCCGCCTCAGCACCATGCCAAAACTGAGTCCCATTTTTATAAACAACTGCCATTGGAAAGTTGACGTAGGTAAACGAAAAATGTCTAACTTCCAATCAGATCAGCAAGATGGTCTGACCTTCGCGGTTATTAAGTTCTCCATATCGTTGTGGAAGATATCGGCAAGCTTTTGAATGCAGTTTATGAGCATTAACTCTTTAGTTGCCTAAGCTCTAAGTTAGCTTTAGCAAAATTTAAATTATACATTTCTCTTCGTGCATATCTAGATATTACATGAATTTGCTTCGATTTGATACTGACTATATTAGACACTTTTCGAGCAACAGTAGAATCTATTATATGCACACAATAATATTACTGAAAGTGTTAACCTTGTCCCAGCAATAGTTAAACATTTCAACTTTTGAGCCAAATAATAGTTAAGTTTCTAAACTTTCCACATCATATTTTATCTGAAATATTACAAATTAATTACCAATTTTACACGATACACCAATCGGAATAACGCAGCATGAAAATTTTGTTTACATGTTGGCAATTAATTTGAATACGTTTGAATTTTACACGTAAACTACGGTTGGTACGGACATGGATAAAACGAATTCACGGATAATGTGAAGCGAATTTGCATACATAATGTATGTGTATGTATAAATATGTATATATATATATATATATATATATATATAAGGAAGTGATTATTTGGGTCTCGAAGGTTCGCTGTAACGAGTTTTGTTTCCACACGTAGCTAATATGAACTAAAAATGTGTTCATGGAACACGAATGTCCTACCACAAAAATGCTTGAGAAGCTGACCTAAATCCGAAACAACTGGACGAACGGCACATACCTAACACATTCATGGTGAGGCATAAAAGATTTCGGATTCGTTATTCTCTTTTCATCTCTGTACTCTTCTACTTCACCTCTTTTAGCCATTGGCGGGATTATTTTATCATATTGTGCATATTGGTTTCTTATTATTTCTGTTTCTTAGTCTTCTTACGCAAGTGCTTTGAAAAAGTGTAACTAGGCCTAACAGACAGAATTTTTTTATCATAAGCATTATTTCATTATGTATGGATGAAAGTGAATAATACCCTTTGACAATTAGTATACTTGATTTCTTTGTGGATCTCTTTCCAACAAAAAGGCTTCCGCTTGTGATTTATATCTTTATAAATACGACCGACATTATAAATTGAAATGCGAGGGAACAATTATTGAGAATAATCCAGCCACAAGATATTTCGTATTCAAGTAATTAAACTCGCTCGAAGACAATGCCGTAAAGAAAGTCCAAGGTGACATCCTTTTTCTACGACAATGATATATGGATCAATTACTTGTTCTTAACTCCATATTATGTGTGGAGGGAGCAGCGGTAGCTCAGTTGGAAGAGCGTGAGACTCATAATCCATGGGTCTCGGGTTCGATACCCGCCCAGGCCATCCCTGGTCGGCTGCCTCAGTATATCCTTGAGAGACAGTAGATCACATTTCCTCTGCATGCTATAGTCAATAATGTATTTAAAGTGCCGTTAAAACCAATAACAAAAACACAAATTCGAGAGTGGATATAGCCAATCTTCAACAGTGTCAGAAGATTGCAAGTCTGAAATCTCTCTACTTAATACTTTCATTCTGTTAAAAAAACATTTTCAAAACATAGTAACACCTTGTTGATCCAGAAACGCTCTGTAACGCTGAAAAGGAGTATTTTCAGTAAATTGGACTCAATTACGAACAGGCAAGCTGAGTAGCATACGATGACAAGAAATTGAAATAAGTATGGAAAAGTCAATTTTTGAAAGTGAATAATATTTTGAATGAAATCTTTCCAGCAAATAATCTTCTCCTTCCCCTTTGTTCAAGGGCGAAGAGCAATTACCACAGATACAGTGTCTATAAATGATAAAGATGCGGGTTTACTGATACAAAAAATTCATAAACTTTGTAAATAAATGAATACTGAGAAATGTTTCAGGAAGTGCATGTAATAGTATAAGACTAATTTTAACGGTATATATCAGAAACCGTACAAGGCTTGTGAAGAAATTCGACTTTTGCCACACAAAATGTTTTCTTTGTACCGCAGCATATTGCCATTTATAACATGTATTAAACAGTTAGGTGCAGAGTACTTCGTTATTCTTATTGCTGTTGTAGTCGTCATTGTTGTTTTTGTCGTCCTTTCCTTCTTCTTCTTCGTCTTCTTCTTCTTCTCTCAGTCATTTTTCACGAAAGGTTACAACCAAAATATACATTGCATTCAAAAAGGAAGTTTCAGGCACTTCTGATTCTGCATTTGTTGACGGATGATAAAAACAGACACGGTTTGAAATTGACAAACAGCTACCCGCCAAATATGAAAAGAGTGACCAGAGACATTTGAATGAGATTCTCACAGGTGATGATACATGGATTTACATTTTTGAACTCGACTCAAGAGAAAATAATAAAGTTTGGATCGGAGAAAACAAATAGCTCTACGTAGTCTGACTGTCAAGAGAGTTTTATACGCATTATTTTTTGATGCAACGCTTAAGCAACAACTTTGCTTTCAGAGAAAAGTCATAAAACTGTCATAACATACGGTGACCAAACGTTTCTGTTGAAACGTTATGTGAACCCTTTAATTTGGCTATCTCGTAGAACGACCATGACTGATTGAGCATAAACAGTTTTTGTGTTATGGCTCATGAGATGTGTAAATAAAAAAAAAATGACTACAGGGATGATATCATTTACTCAGTTTTAGGTCTTGAAATTATTGCATCTTTCTAAATGTAGCTAATGTGTCTTGTATAATGGGCGGATTTTCGTCAATATCTCCTAAACGTTGTGCAATGACTTCAGTCTCTCTTGGAACACAGCACAAGGAAATTGATTCAACTACTCGTATATTCTCTTTGAATATGGGATTAAGTGTTTGCATCAGAGGAACTGACAAATGGGTTTAATTAATTGAATCTAGAACGAAAAAAGATCATATAAGATATATGTTCTCTCTCTCTTTCTTTCTCTCTCTCTCTCTCTCTTTCTCTCTCTTTCTCTCTCTCTCTCTCTCTCTCTCTGTTGATTGACAAATGTTTCTTGGACACACAGAGAATGTTATTTCCTTAAGATTTTAAGGTAATTACATTATGAAGATATGGACTGACTACTTTGCTTTTCTTCCTACATTCACATTTAAAGAACAGTTCAATTACGTAGAAAACAGCCTCAATGAATGCGTATAAAATATACATGGAGCCAGAATATAAATGGTCTCGCACTACGTCTGTCTTGGAATTTTCAATTAAGTAAAATGTGTTATGTCGGGGTTCAGTCAAACTATTCTAAGTTATTTTAGATTGAATACACGCCTGAGAATCAAAACGACATTAGTCAATTAAATGAAACGAAAGATACAGCCAGTATTCTTTTTGTATTAGTTATAGGGAAGACAGATAGTGTTTTGATTCATCTAAGTTGTCATCGAACAAAAATATTAGTCATCTCAAAACATATGTACGTCAAGAGGACTTTGAATTCCTGTGCCAATGCTTTCCTATTGATTTATCGTCTATGTAAAATTATACAGTGTAATCAAGCCCATGATCCAGCAGAACCACTTCATCAACACTCGAATTGCTCTGTCACGTTGCCAAGATGAAATATTCCTTGACAAAGATGGCAATATATTTTATTGACTATAAAGTCTGTATGGTTAATTTGAGACCATGCTCTGTTGGACAGAGCTGATCTTTGACTTAAATATCTTCATCATATGATACAATTATTTACCTTTTTTGAGGTGAATACAAAGTTGTATAAACCAGTAAACCTCATATGGGCCAACGCGAGGCGGAGGTCAATATGATAGGTGTGCTTGTTCATAAAACTTCATAACTTCTGTAATTGTTTTATTGCATGATTTAGTAGGAATACCATTTCAGCGGTAGGACACCATTAGAAATACATTATGGTGTCACCTAATAGCAATGACGTCACGACAGTGCAATATGATAAATTATCATAAATATCATGACATAGTGTCAACCAATCAAAATCATCTCACAAAGGAATCGCGTACTAATGATGGATAACTCGATTGTGACCGGACATGTCTGATATATCTACATATATCTTAATCCATCTTAATAGAACCTTTGTTCATCTTCCATGTCGGTGATGAATTAAAAATAAACAAGTACACAGCCATATGTTGTTGGTTATACATATTTAGTACTTACATAAACATAGATATTCACAGTCGGTCTTTGAAATACATATTTTCAGTCGCTTTTTGTATCAGAATAGTCCACACAATCATGTATAGATGTGTCCTACCTGTCGAGCCACATCTTTATCTGGATCAGCTTTGAAGACAATCGATGGGGACATCTTTATCTGCAATGCCTTGTTGAGAGCTTATGATTGCTTGAATGTCCAATATGGCATGCGTTCACTTTAAAACAACAAAAACATCCTGATATCGACCATAACACAAACGAAATAGATTCTGCATATCATGTTCACTGCAAACCTAGCTGCTCTTTAAATCTTCGAGGTGAATGCTAGCCGGGGAACGAAACTGGGGTGCTTTGATTCTGGCACGTGTTTTAATGTAGTATGCACTCAGTAATGATGAGAACAGAATCTATAGGGAAACAAATGTGCTGTGAATTAGACATGCTTTGAGTATTTTCTTTTTGCTTTTCGTAATCCAATTTCAACGTGTAATTCAAATGAAAGTGAATGAAATATATTCGAAATATTAAAGTTTAAAAGCTGGTAAAGAGCACCTACAAAAGAAGCACATAACAAAATTATATCTTAAAAGTGCAGATGGCAGAGAGGACAAGGTAAACAAAAACTAAACAAAAAAAATGGAAGATTAAAGCTGAAAAAATACAGGATTATTTGAGGTAAAGAAAAAACGAGATAACTGATGAACGGGTTCATGAGAGAATTGGACTCATTCATCAACTGTCTCTACCAATGAAAGCAAAGATATAAATGTTGTTATATTGAAACAAATGAGATACCAAATTGAATATTATTTTTTATAGGGGTCAAATATGGAACCCTATATAAAATCCATGCAATAAAAGGTCGATGTACTATGGGGCCCAATGGGAATTTAACATGGATGGGAGGATACGGGGGCCCTGTGGGAAATCCATGATAAAAAGGGTCGATGTGCTGTGGGATTCTAGGGAAATTTAACAGTACGACCTAATTACAGACAAGAACCACAATGGAATTCACTAATATTTTGTCCTCTACTCTACTATTGATACATTTTGTCAAAACAATGTAACAAGTTATAAATTCGGTGTCATATTTCGTCTACTTTTAGACTGTAGGAGAGTTTCAGTTGGGCCCTATGAAAATATAGCATGAAATGGAACATAATGGAGAGACATACACATCTATTTACAGACAAGGCTCACGCATGCAAATCAATGTTCATTGGTCCAATGTACTTACTGGCTCAAATTATTATGTCTACAACTGAAATACTAGTGTATACTTGTAGATGCGAAATCGTGTGTGACGCCTGTTGTTTTCGTTCTGGTTTTTTTTTTTTTTTTTTTTTTGGGGGGGGGGGGTGTGACGTCTGTTTTTTTTTTGTTTGTTTGTTTGTTTGTTGTATTTTTTTTTGTTTTGGGGGTTTGGGGGGTTGTTTGTTTGTTTGTTTTTTTTGGGGGGGGTAATATATTTTTCATTACAAATGATCTACCATGCACTGACATTTTTTAGTTCTTTTTTATTTATTCTTACTTTCTCGACATTATAATCAAAATGTTGTAAATGTAGACCTACTTAATTATCAGTTTCTTTAAATGAATATCTTATTTGCAGAGGACAAGATATCACAAATAAAAGCTGTTGTCATCTTACTTTACATGGGTCTAAGAATATTTGGTATTTCTAACATGAAAATAAAATGTATAGGGTACAAACACATCATTATGTCGTCTGCGACCGAGTTATGAGTAAACGTCATGTGCAACAATATAGAAAGTTTGTTTCGTAACTTTGTTCCAATTCACTCGGTGACACTATTTTGCAGTGCGATGTTGATTTTTGTCTACGGAAGAAGCAAGTCTGAGATATTTGTCACTTTTTATTTTAAAAATGTTGATTTTCAGTCATTTACGCTTACAACCGCTTGGGTCAGTATTGAGTCCATTGGAATTTAACATTACTGATGGGGCCCTATGGAGATTTGATATGAAGGATGACTCTATAAGGCCATGTGGAAATGTAACATTACTGCCTAAATATAGACTAGAACCGCTCAAATTCACTAATATTTTGTCCTCTGCTCTCTTCTACTGTTGATACATTTTTGTCAAAATCAGGGTAACAGTTATAAATTTGCCCTAATGTTTATGTTGCCTGACTCAGTAGTATTGTTAAGCAGACCCACTGATCAAGAGAGAGACAATAATCACAAAAGACCGTATTGTTTTTTCCTTTGTTTTGTTTGTGTTTGTTTGTTATATTGTTTTAGTTGGGGTTTTTCACAATCAACTTTCTAGTGCCAGACTCCAAAAACTCAATAACTCACTTACTCGTTAACAAACAGCTCAATAACTCACTCATTAACAACAGCTCAATAACTCACTCATTAACAAAAAACTCAATAATTCACTTACTCATTAACAAACAACTCAAAAACTCACCCATTAACAAACAGCTCAATAATTCACTACTTATTAACAAACAGCTCAATAACTCACTCATTGACAAACAGCTCAAAGACACACTTACTCATTAACAAACAGCTCAATGGTTCACTTACTCATTAACAAACAGCTCAATGACTCACTTACTCATTAACAAACAGCTCAACGACTCACTTATTAACAAACAGCTCAACGACTCACTCATGAAAAAACAGCTCAATAACTCACTTACTCGTTAACAAACAGCTCAACAACTCACTCATTAACAAAGAACTCAATAACTCACTTACTCATTAACAAAGAACTCAATACCTCATTTAGTCATTAAAAACAACTCAATAACTCATTTATTCATTAACAAGCAATGAAGACTGAGGATAAGTTTTTTTTATATTTTTATTTTTTATGGCATATTATCTACCGTGCATGACATTGTTTAGTTCTTTTTATTTATTCTTACTTTCTCTGTAATGTTGCAAAGGTACAGCTTTATAATCAAAAAGTTGTAAACGTACTTAATATTAGTTTCTTTAAATGCATGCCTGTTTTGGAAGAGAACGAGATATAAAAACAAAACAAAACCTGTTTTCATCTTTTTCTTTAACATGGGTCCAAGTACATTCCATATTTCTAAGATCACAATTAAATGCATAGCTAACAAACACATACTATTTGTCCTCTGTTTGTCAAACTGAGTTATGAATACAATTAAACAGCAACATAGAAAATTTGTTTTGTAACTATGTACCAATCCACTCAGTCACCCTTTGTTTAACATGTCGGATGACACTGGATTCTGTGGAGATTTAAGATTCCGGTCTAATTACAGCAAAGAACCGCACTGAAATTCACATTTTGTCGTCTGTTCATGTAACTTTTATACATTTTTGTCAACAACAAAAATAATGTTGCTGCCATGTATATGGTGTTTTCATATCGGAAGAGAGTTGCAAGTTGTCTAAAAATGCAAAACAAAAGTACATTTTTTATTTTATTAAAGGTTAAGGGGAGTATTGTTTAGTTTTTATACAAACGCATATTCAGTTGCAAAGTTACAGGTAATTTTTTATTATTATTATTATTTTTGCTTTCATACATAAAAACAAACATACACATGCAAAGTGAGGGTATTTTTGGTTTCCTACACACACACACACACACACACATACAGACACACACACACACAATCACACACCCTCAAGAAAAAGATATAGATCCGTTGATCGAAAGAAAGGAGAGAGAGAGAGAGAGAGAGAGAGAGAGAGAGAGAGAGAGAGAGAGAGAGAGAGAATTATGAGAGAAAAAAATCACAAAAGACAATGACGGTGTTTTGTTTTTTTTTTAAATCAAAGTTTTTCTTGTGTACCTCTCAACCAGTTCAGCATCCAGGTACACTAGTGTAGACGTCTAGAAGCAATATCGTGCAGAACATCTGGTTCTATGTTCTGTTGTCCGCAGAACAGTACTTTCCTGAGTTATTTATGTGCAAAACTTTCATTCTATTTAAGAGACCTAGAGAACGAAAACGTAACAATTACAAAATACCGTGTTCTTGTACTTTATCCATGGTATAACTCATTATTATCTTAATCAGAAGCCTCATAACATTTTGACCTGTCATTGACACTGCGTGGTAGATGTGACAATTTCATCATACTTTCATTTTCGATTGTAACAAAGTTTGTTACAAACACGAACACCGTGTTAAAATGTACCACCAGGTTTTCTGTATGGCGACGATCGGAAGAAACAAATGACATCAATTGTCATAGAAATTACTGTTATTATTTAGCTATATTTGTCTGCCATTTACATCCTCAGAAAATATTACTTTTTTTAGATGTCATATGACGAATCACAATGTGAAAAATGACAAAACATCAACTTATTAAAAAGAATTTCAAACAAACGATATAAAAGGTAAGTGTAAACTGTTATGATATTGTTTTCTTTCCAGAGCAATATCTCCTCAATTTCTCATAATGTGAGTATACAGAAGAAAATGTTATCTACGTATATAAAGACTATTTACAATGGCTGTAAATGATTCAGATTAAAATGTTCCTTATGCTTAGCGCGTACAGTTATACTTTTACCACTACTACAGCTGGGTTGTTATTCTAATTCCAAATCTTGACCGCTAGGTATGTTTATGAGCAAAGATTTACTATTTCACTGCAGGAAATAGGATCAGTGTGTAACTTACGAACTAAACAAGCTTTTTTCTTTTAATAGTGTCTCTTCATTTGAATAAAAAATTGTTTTCTTGAAAAATGACTTCATATATCAATTTCAAGTTTTTGACCAATTAAATGAATCTCTTTTCTTTTATGCAACTGGTTTTTAAACTGAAACCCAGTCTTTTGTTTTCTGTACTTAAAATTCGTATATGTATGAATGAATTTTTGCAATATTGCAAGGTAAAAAGCTGGTCGAATTTACTTCACAAGATAAATTGATATCAATTTCTTGATCACTTTGAGAACAGAACATGCAGTCATGACTACAGACTTTGAATTCTGAGAGTAAACATGACCAACAATACTTTTTATACAGGATAGGAAAAGTGTTTATTTTGGACACATACGGCTCATCGATTGACACGTTTGGGGTGGTATAATAGCTATAGCGTGTTATCGTGCAAACACTGCTCCCCATAAACAACTTCCCGCTTCTCCGCTCGCATATTGTCTAGTTTGTAATATTGTGCATCAGGCAAATGGGTCAGCACGACGTATTAAATTTCCTCAGCGTTGAAAAAGTGATGAATATATCCTTTAACAATTTCCGTTATTCATACGTTTTAGGCATTTTACTCAATGTCATAGCCAAGTAACTAATGGATACGTTCAACTGTACTGTTCATATTTTCATGTAAATGCTATAAGTTCCGTTCATGGTCACTTGTGAGTATTCCTGCGTAATGTTTCAAAAGAAACTTTCTGCCGTACCCAAACATATTGTCAATGATCACTGTAGCGCATTTGTTAACAGTTGCCGTAACGATCCACATCTTCTTCTTCCCAATCCACTGTACGGTCCAAGACTCACTGCGGGAATTCTGGAAGAGTGTTTGGTCCACGAACTAGACTCATTGAGCGAATTCTGGAAGAGTGTTTGGTCTACGAACTAGACTCACTGAGCGAATTCTGGAAGAGTGTTTGGTCCGCATGTGGAACACGATATCATTCCTTTTCCATCGGGAACACACGGACTCGACGACAAAAAATAACGACATCTCTGTTCCCATTTGTAAATGTTTCTCCCGATTGTTGAATGCTTTGTCACATTTTTTCGGAGTAGTATATGTATCAGAGAAATCATATTATGTTGGTAATAGCGTCAACATGATTTTGGTGATGAAACACGTGGGTGTATTTTCCGTCTGGAAACATAGGTTCTTGAAACAGGAGATCTCCGTGTATCATTTGTGGGTGAAATTTCAAATTATAGCTGGGGCTATTTCCTCTTCAAGTTTCTGAATCTCATGAATTCAGCACACGGTCTATTTAGAAATTCCATAGATGTCTCTGCTTCTCTTCGTTGTTTGAATTTGCGTGGTTTTACAATATTCATCCAAAATCGCATCATTCTGGTATATAAGTTTTCTCGTCCAGAGCTCTTGCTACCACGATGGCAAGCGCTAACCCTGTATTGTATTGTCGTTGTAAATCTTAACTATTCTTCTTTTGGTGGTCGGGAGCTATTCCGCATATAACACTTTGCAACTTGGTCCGCTGCCTGAAAGAGGTGAACAGTGAGTCACGTACACGGTCGCTTTTCCGTCGGTGACGTCGAACTGTTTTCTGAATTGTTGCACGTTTGAATTTTATCGACGATTTTCTAAGCCGGTAATGCAGCAGGTCGGCTAAATTCGATTGATACGGGAGATTTTAAATTGTCATGTTTGATAGAAAGTCGCAAACCATCTTGATCTTCAGCCCGGCCAACTTAAAATCAAATATGTCAGTAATAAATGTGACCACTTTCTTGCAGTGTAAGCGTATGCTGCCGTTTGAGATTTTTTGGAGATCATCTTTCTCACATGTTGAAAAATATGAAAATGATCCTCGGGGGTTACAGAACGACTTTCACTCTTTGACGATCTTGACTCTCTGGATCGAGGTGATGGTGGTTGTGGTGATGATGAACAGGGATCAGTCATGTCATCCTCGAAATCGCTAAGATGTACTTGTGCTAACACCACTCTCTTCGTGTCAGGCGACTCAGAACGTTGTCGACGTTGCCGTCGCTTCACTGCTGGCTTCTCAATGGAATGTTGTGATCTTTTCATGACTGTGGACTATTCAAGTTTGCTTTGATTATACTCTGTTTTTACTATGTGTAGAAGCCTCACGTAGGACTGTGACATCATTCAGTTCCACTTAGATTCTCAACCCATGAAGATGAAACAGCAACAAAAGATCAAACTTCTGGTGACAGATTTACAGAAAGTGATTTAAAATTACGCGATGTCAAACAAGACCGATACACACACTCAAACCAACTCCCGAGACAAAAGTGAAGATACGTGTTACGTCTATCAAGAGAAAGGGCATTGGGCTACAAAATATCCACATCGTCAAGGACAAAAACTACTTATTGCAATTACCATGAAATCTGGTTGAGATAAAAAAAAATACAGACGAACCTTTTATGTGTCACAAGCAAGGTCATTGGTCCTCAGAGTGTCCAGAACGCAAAAGGAAAGTGGAGGAAAAAAAAAAGGAAAATAAAGAATAGAAAGAAGTGGTGGAGATTTAAAAAGAAGAAGAAGACGACGAAGAAGCTACTCCCTCTAATAAATTCAGACAAAGACGAGAAGAAGACATTATCAGAGGCCCTGGGAAAGAAAACAGGAAAAAAATGGACTTTTGTGAAATGACGTGTTTCGAACGTGTTTCCATTTCTCTTAAACCAGAATATACCCAAAATAAGTAAGAATCCAATGGTGTTAATGTGTTATTATTCCTAGTTTTGCCTACTTTCTTAAACCTTTCTAGGTGTGCGTAACTATTTTGTTTTATTCAAGGATTGGAGAGTTTCTTCATACACAAACATACAAACACACACATACACACACCACTTTGTTCTTATGTTTTTTTTTTTTATTTTATATTTTTTAATTGTTGACAACCAAGGATTGTGGATGATCCTGAAAAGATCCTTTGAAAATGACAGACAAAAAGTCATGAACATTCCATGATGACCTGTAACTGCTTCAATTATTTTCCTCGTCTGAGTCCAACTGTCGCTGCTATCGTCGTCTTTGTTTCTCTTGTTATTGTATTTGTTTTAGCTGTTACTGATGGTTTTGATTTTTGGAGGAGTAGGTCTTTCCCTCGGGCTTGGCTGAAGCAGTTTCAAAAAACGTTCTCATCCCGTTTAGTTCGGTCAGGATCGGGTGTTACACTACCACGATTCACTGATCTCACTATGTTGACCGCTGACAGTCATCGTTTTTATATCTCGTTTCCTCTTCTCTTCTTCCCCTTACTGTAGAAAAGTCGCTTCATCCTCCTTGTGAACTGGTACAAATTGTTGACACTCTTTTTCTTATTTGTTTTTGAAATCATCGAAGTCCAACAATGTTGTTTCTTTTTTGGCTGCTACTGCTAGGACATTGTGCTCATGTGTTGTCTATTTTATCCAACTTAAAACCCTGTCTATACCCTGTTTAAAAGGTCTTGTAGGTCATGTTTACTCTCAGATTTGAAACAAACATCTGTAGTCATGGCTGCATCGTTCGTTCTCAAAGTGATTGATGCATTGACATCAATTTATCTTGAGAAAATATCTTGTGAAATAAATTACCATCTACAATCTTTGTAGCATCTAATATCGCAAGCATTCATACATACATACATGACTTTTAAATTAGCATTGAAACAATTTCAAAATGAATCATCTGAAGCACAGAAACAATAGGCTGTGTTTCTTTTTAAAAGCCAGTTGCCTTAAAGACAAGAGATGCATTTGATCAATCAAAAATTTGAAAATGATCACAGAAGCTATTTTGCAAGAAAACATTATTTTCTATTATATCAAATAGACACCATTAAAGGACCAAAATTGTTTATTTCATCTTTAACTTTGCTGACAGCTCGCATTTCAGTCAGTGATTTAGTTCGTAAAGTCATGTGAGTCTTAATCCTATTTGTCTTCAGTAAAACAGCAGATGTTTGCTAATAAACATACTTGATGGTCAAGATTTGGAATTAGAATGACCAACTGTAGTAGCGGTAAAGATACTTGATGGTCAAGATTTGGAATTAGAATGACCCAGCTGTAGTAGCGGTGAAAATAAAATTGTTTGTTATAAAGACACATTTGGATCTGAACTATTTACAGCTTTTATAAATAGTCTTTATATGCGTCGCTAAAAGTTTCTTCTCTTTATTCACATTATGGAAAATTAAGGAGATAATGCTCTGCAAATTAAACTATATAATGAAAGCTCATCTTTGCCCTTAAATTTGTTTGCAAGTGTTTTTAATAAATTCATGTTTTGTCATTTTTTCACATTGTGATTCCTAATATGACGCCTAAAAGAGTAATATGTGCAGGGGATGTGAATGACAGGCAAACATAGCTGAATAATAATAATAATAATAATAATAATAATAATAATAATAATAATCTCTATTTAGTGTTATGTTATTTTTTTTTTCTAATAATCTCCAAACAGTAAATATGGTGGTGCATTCAAACACAGTGTTTGAGTTTGTAACAACTGTTCTTATAGTCGAAATTGAAAGTATGATGCGTAATTGGCTATTGTACCATGCAGTGTCATTACCAATCAAAATATTGTGCCAGTGAGGCATCCGATCAAGTGAGTTACACCTTGGTTGACGTAATAGAAACATGGTATTTCGTAGTTGTTACATTCTTTTCACTAGGACTCTCAAATAAATCAAAATATTTCTCATTTTTACATAGATCATGCATAATTATGTTGCCCACAATATTGCCTCTAGTAGTGTACAATAGTATTTCAGGATATTGAGTTGGTTGAGAGAAGTACATGAAAGTGTTCATTTTGAGGGGGACAACCACATCGACTCTAGTCATTATTATTATTTTATTCTCTCTCTCTCTCTCTCTCTCTCTCTCTCTCTCTCTCTCTCTCTCTCTCATTTTTTGAGGGAGTGTGACTGTATGTGTGTGTGTATTAAAACAAACAATACCCCCAGACTTTAAATTGTATGTGTATGTGTGTTTGCATGTACGAAAACAAAATAACAACCTCTTAATATTGAGAGAAAAAAAAACAACATACTATTGTTTTACAGCTTTCAAAATAAACTTGTAACACTTCTTCAATATGAAAAGAACATATGCATGATCTGCTGGACGAAAAGAATTTCTAGGAATTCAAGGTAAGGCCATTTCTTCCTTTCAACTGCTGAGTGTTGAAACCATCTCTGATATTCTTCAGCAAGAACAAGAGTTTCAAATTAGCTGCTGTGGTGGACATATTGGATGTCAGATCGACCCTATTTTAATTTAGGACCAAGTAGACATTATGAGAAGTCTTTCTGTGAAAACCCCACGGCAATATGACCATCCATTCAGGGGGAGAAGCGACAGCAAGATCTTCAAGACAGCCATCTTGGCAGCCATATTGGATACGAATGGCACCATTTTCATTTAGGACCAACTAGGTATCATTAGAAGTCTATTGGTGAAAACCCTATGTTGATATAACCATCCATTTGAGAGGAGTAGGTTCCCAATGGTAGTCATATTGACGGTGAATTTGCATCATTTTTGTTTAGGACCAACCAGACATCATAAGAACTCTTCTGATGCAAACTCCATGTTAAAATGACTTTCCATTTGAGAGGAGTAGCGATAAGAAGATTTTCAAGATGGCCACCATAGTGGTTATATTGAACGTCAGATCGGCACCATTTTAATTTAGGACTAACAAGACGTAAAGAAGTCTTTTGGTGAAAACCCCATGTTGATATGGCTTTCTGTTTTGGAGAAATAACAACACCACGAACTTCAAGACACAAACATCATATCATACTTGTATACTATCTCTCATGAATAGGATAGAGGTGGCTTACGTTTTGTGTTGAAGAGAAAACTATAGAAAAACAAATAAAGACATACACACATACAACATAAAGAGTTAATATTGGCAATAGTTTGAGTAGTATCTCTTTTTCTGAGAGATCGGAGTGACCCTGAATGGGTCATTTGAATTCACACTCTTTTTTAGTGGTGGCACCTTCCCAGCGGGGCTCCACAGACAGGACATCGCATACTCCATCTGCCTATATGCCAAGGATCAATATAAACAAACAGGGAAAAGTGAGGCTGGTTGGCCTCAATATTTCCCAATCCTCCACTTGTGGGCTGAGGGTTCTTCCTGCTGTTGATGCTGTTGCTGCTGCTGGTGTTGCTGCCATTGAAGAAACAGCTATTGTTTCTTATCTTTTCTCTTTCTCCCACTCCCTTTCCTCCCTTTATGTTTCTTCATTAATGACATATTTGATCAGCTCTTTTGCCATTTTGTAATAGATCTGGCTTCGTTTCACCAATCTCCTACTGGGAAAAAGATCCTTTTCTTCAGACATGTCCAAGAGATGCTTCACTTTGTCTAGTTGGATGGTAGGCTGGAGCACGTTTTCTTCTTTGCCGAGTCGACGACTGGTGAAAGCACGACTTTACATGCTAGAAGCGCGGAAGTGATGGAAAACATCCCTCGGAGTTGATACGGGGACGTGAAAGAAAACATCCATCTTATACACATTCAAACAAAAGATCGAAAGAGGGAAAATTAAAAAGCATGTCAAACAACTTTTTGTTTTAAAAATCACAAATCAACCGACAGCATTTTTACAACATCAAAGTTTATTCTTCCTTTTTAATTAGCCCCGCTAACTCAATCACGAAAAAATAAAGGAAGAGTAAGGATTAGGGCAATCCCTCCTCTTTGTGTACAACTGACAAATGACAAATACAAAAAAAAATGTTTGAGATATCGTCTAACCACAGGAGGTAATCTATAGGAATCCAAATATTACACACTGTGGTTGTTAGGAAAGTAGACGACTACACACTGGGTTCCTGAGCGATGACTGTCGTCCGAGTTGATGACATAAACTCAGCTGTCAGAGAGGAAAGAAGTAAATGGTGCTTTTATATTTTTAAAGACAGACGAGGACAATGAAGGTGACATGTAATTTACTAGATCTCCTTCTTTACAGCAATCGTGAAACAAGTCCTTTCGAAATCTTAAATAATTTGAAGTTGTATTTTTTAAATCGATGAATAAATATGCATGTGGCAACTGAGTGGCATCGTCATAAGCATTATTCATCCAGGGTGTTCCTAATTGTTTAGTCTAGACTTTTGAACTTGAGATTTGTCTCTAGGACTTTTAAACAACACCACATAATGAGCATTGAGACTGGTGGTGCGATGCGCTTTACCTTGTTGAATAAATGTTGAGTAATGCAGATAATACAAACTTTACGATGATTTTTCGTGTAAACCAAATTTTACTTCTTCTTCATCTTCTCCTAACATGTCATCGCGAGGAGTCCATTCCACAAAACGAAATTGAATCTCCATGATTTTCTTTCAGTAACGTGTAAACTGATTGCAACTCTTTGTAACATTACACAATACGTTGTGGAGAATGTTTGAACAAACAGTGATTTGTGTTCGATCACACATTTGACAAGAAACAACCACAAGGAACACAAGATACAGAAAAAAAATAAATATATTAATTTCTTTTTTCATTGTACAACAAAATGTCCACATTTCAAAAAAGTTCATTTTTGTTGGGGGGGGGGGGGGGCAGTCAAACAAGTCTTTGACATAGTCAGCCACCTCTTGTTTCCAAGCATAGAATCCAAGACTTTTCGAGTCCAGTGGTAAATCTGTTGGTGTAACCAACTAGCCAAGCACACGTCTTAGTAACAATGAGGGACAGATAAAGTGCGACGAATTTTTTCTTCACACATGGGTAGCGAAGTAGTATTCATCACTAATCACAGCACTTTTAACAGAATTAGTGTTTCGAACAGAGACAAAGCTTTGGAGGTCGTGTCTTTGCATGAAATGGTGATAAATTTGCCAGTGGGAATCTGCCGGTAGACGAAATCAAAGAAATTCAGTCACTAGCACACACACGACACGTCGTCTTAAATTCAAAGGAGTTTTATCGTCTTAATAGCACTTGGTAATCCTCTAAGTTTTGAACCTATTCGGGGACTTTCTCCCACGGTATTCGATCTATCACTGCATTTCAAGTCTTACAACGTGTTGGATGTTGATCAGTGTCTGACCGTTTGAACATTTTCAAAGTAATCAACCTTTTTATAGCATTCCGATACCAATGATTAAAACGTCTATGCCGTAGAACGCATTTGTTCTTTGCGTTTCACTTGAATCAGCACAAAATACTTGTCAATGAATTCTCGCAGCTCCAAAGGTAAACTGCGAATCCCCTCATCTTCTAAAGTATCAATTGAAATCATATTCTGAACCGCGCGGAGACCATCTGGCATGTTGAAGGTAAGCTGCATATTCTGAACTTAACAAGGGAAAGTAGCGACAGCACAGAAACATTCTAGCATTTTCAAAGTAAACTGAATCTTTATACTCCCATTCGTGGAGTTTCGTACCACAGCTAAAACACTGTACTTGGTTTCCTTTACCTAAGTAGATGAATCCTGATCACGCAAAAGTTTCAGTCCAAATATATGGTCCATTTTCCATTGAACGTCTGGAATCAACTGGAAGAATCACAATAGTCAGACTAAGCCACAAGAAACCTGTATTCTTCTTTTATTCGTGATTTTCGATGAGCTAGTTGTATCCAGAGTGGTCTGTGAGTGAAAGGATGACATCGATAGATTGGCACATGAACGACATCCCTTTATATAGTGGAGCAAGATCGTGCTGCATCACTCTGGACGCAGGGCACCGCATCACTCTCGTCCCTGGGTACAGGATCACATTCGTCTTCTTTCAACTTTGCGTTGGTGGATCCATCCCATTCTTACTGTGTCGAATTAATCTTTCTCAGTGGTTGTCTATGCTCAAAATGATCTTTCATTCTTGGAGGTCGGTACCCTTATGGTACCGTGGTGTGGTCAGGGTGTTGCACTCATTTCTCATAGACGATCTGATACACTTTCTCCAAGGGTTCACTGACGATTTGATGACCAGAAAACGTATAATCCTGTGACAGTCGACCGTTTTGACACGAAAGTCCTTTTGATCTTGACCTGACTTTAAGGCTTCTTTGAACCCCTCAAAGTTCCTTACTTGATTGGAACGATTGTTGAGTGTCAGCCTTTCACTTTGCATTTGGTATGAAGTTGTCCTTTCTCATGTCGGTACTGATAGCCGTCATTTTTAGGTCCTCCACTGTAAAACTAAGAATAGTCTCTTCTGGATGTCGTCGGTCCACGCTCCTAAACGTTCGTCTTCGATGTGAGGTTGATATAATCCAGGTCAATCGATGTACCTGCAACTATATGTGTCAAAATAAAGGATACGGACTCCAAAAAACTCGTCGGGTGGAACAAACTCCATCACCTCTTTGTAATTCAGCAAGATCAAATCTTCAAGTATGATTTCTACGTTTTTGATGAGTTTTCCTTTAACGTCGATCAGCTGAAACTGTTGACTTAGATCCACCAAGTATTCGCTCTTAGCCAACATCGGATGTTGAACACGTTTACCCCACAAGCTATTCAACATGACTTTAGCAAACGCTCGTCTTCCTTCATTCTGTATTCTCTAAGGCATTGCCTTCTTGTGATCGGTACCATTGTTTGAATTGGTCTTTTCATCTTAAGTGTGATACCAGGAGGGATAGCGGATGGCTTCTTGTTTCAATTTGAGAAACCCTAACGTAGCCTAAAAAAATCCCTGGACTCAAGTCGTCGTCCTGTTGGTATTGTTCTTTGTTAGGAAAGTACCAAATGTTTAATAATTTTAGCAATCGGTATCCACAATCGAGAGCATGAAACATTTCGACACTCACCCACGTTCCTGTCAAGATACGGTCTTGGTCATCGTGACGACAATGTTGGTGATGATTACACGTTACAGCACACGTATGACATAAAGGAAACATCAGTTTTCCGTGGCAATGATGAGACAACACGGGATGGTACAAGTTCGTCGGTGGAAGAATTTTTCATTCGATCAAACCTTTCTGTCAAATTTCGGCGTGACCAGTAGGAAATCGAGTATCTTTGCACACTCAAGGGTACAACGATATATTTGATTTGTAAAGTGTGCCTAATAAACCTCAAATGCGAGATCATATTTGTATTGAATACATAATCAGTGCAAGATCAAAGACAGCATAAAAGGAAACAAAATCTACTAGTGCTACATGTTTTGCCTACTGTTGGTTTTTTTCTTGGTTTTATGATTTATTTTCCTGCGGGAAATGTCTTTGCTGCATTCTCACGATATCTGTTACTAAAACTAGTCAGAAATTCACACATTTAAAAAAAGTTCCCGCACTTTCCATCAGACAACTTTCAAATAAGTTTTCTTCAGATTATAATCTGGTCTACAGCTAAAATCCTTCCGCAATAAATGTTGTCAAAATTTACTAATCCTGGGTCACTGAGAACGAAAATGATGCTTACAATTGTTGATTGACTCTAGTTTTAAAGATATTATACTGGGTCTGTATATACGACCCTTGACATGGGAATGGCGGAGGATAAGTGAGTAATAAAGGGAAGGGATCTCAATTTAAACCAGAAATGACTAAAATATATCTTTGACTGGATCTATGAATAACTCTATGACTGTGTTTGGACAGTACTTGCTTTATAGGCAAAACAATGAATGATGCAATCTGAAGCTGGTATTGTGGTATTGCGTCATACATGATATGAATTGCATCATGTTATTCCTAGAAGTCATGGATGATGCAATCATAACTAAGCTTACATCACTCTGCTGAAGAAATTGCCCTATATCAGCTCTACAAATCATACAGTGTCGTGCTCTCTTATTTGTCAGTGTTTGATTTTGCAAAGGGACACATTTCTGTTTAGCCAAAGTGAGCAGAGATGCCTCGTACTTGTGAGAACAATGCAGATAACTTCTGCTATGTTTGTGGTGAAGTGACTTTTGCATCACAAAAGATCAGTATAACCAATATGGTTAAGAAAGCCTATCACCTTTCTTTTGGCTGCAAAATTGGAGATCAGGACAGTGGGCGAACAGGAAAAGGAAATCTATGCTTTTTGCAGTGCCAATGATTTGGAGAGAACCAACAGATCATATCAGCAATTGTTACTTCTGCATGGTGCCTCCAGTTGGGAAAGGTCAAAGAAGTCAAAGAAGAAAAAGTGGACTGTGCATTATCCAAACATTCCGTCAGCTATACGCCCAGTACCCCACGGAGAAGGACTGCCGGTTCCTGATGCACCAGAATCATTCTCACTTGAGTCAGACGAGGAAGAGGAAGAGGATGAAACTTCTAGTTCTGAACCATCAATGTCACATGACCCATATTTACTCCCATCCTCCTCCTCTGAACCACACCTCATAACACAAGGTGAACTGAATGACCTTGTCAGGGATTTGGAACTACCCAAGAGTAAGGCAGAGCTGTTGGGCTCCAGACTACAGCAGTGAAATCTCCTGGCAGTTGATGTTAGGGTCTCCATGTTTCGTGACTGTCAAAAGGATCTTTTCCCATTCTTCTTCATGGAAGGTGATCTTGTAGCCTGCAACAACATCGATGGTGTGCTGGCAGCCCTCAACATCGTTCATGATCCAGATGAGTGGAGAATGTTCATTGATTCATCGAAGACGAGTCTTAAAGCTGTTTTGCTGCATAATGGCAGTGTTTTGCCATCAATTCCAGTTGGTCATCCATTCCATATGAAGGAACCTATGAAAACATGAAACAACTTTTGAGGTGTATAAACTATGACCAACATCAGTGGCAGCTTTGTGGCGATTTCAAGGTTCTTGCTCTCTTGCTTGGTCTGCAGCTTGGATACACAAAGTACTGCTGTTTTCTCTGCGAATGGGATATTCGTGCGAGAGATTCCCACTATATCAAGAGAGATTGGCCACTCCAACAATCATTGGATCCTGGGATGAAAAGTGTTCAGTATCCACCACTTGTTGAATCAAGGAAGATTGTGTTACCACCCTTGCACATCAAGCTGGGTCTGATGAAGAACTTTGCCAAGGCTATGGACAAAACACAAGCAGCTTTCAAGTACCTCTGTGGAAAATTTCCAAGGTTAAGTGAAGCTAAGATAAAGTAAGTTGTCTTTGTTGGTCCTCAGATTCGTGAACTTCTTCGAGATGATGCATGTCACCATGCACTGCGTAGCAAGGAAAAGACGGCACGGAAAGCCTTCCAGTTAGTGGCAACAAATTTTCTCGGAAACAACAAGGCAGACAACTACGTGGAGTTGGTGGAAAACCTCCTCAAGGCATACAAAAGCCTTGGTTGCAACATGTCACTAAAGATACATTGTTTTGCACTCTCATTTAGATTTGTTTCCACCGAACTGCGGAGCAGTGAGCGACGACCACGGCGAGAGATTTCACCAGGACATTGCAATAATGGAGAAGCGCTATCAGGGCAAATGGAGCCCATCAATGCTTGCAGACTATTGCTGGACAGTGACAAGAGATGCTCCATTTAATGAATACAAGAGACAAGCCCAGAAGCTCCGAGTAGACACTGAATAAGGACTAAACTATGTACTTATATATACATAATAGGTTTTTGACTTTTTTTTTCAATATATGTTTTATTTATATAACCCTTTTGCTGTTTTTAAAGTGTTAGATAAAGAGGACAGGTGATATATTATCATGTAAAGCAACCATAAACACATGAAAAGACCTAGGTTTACAATTTATGATTATAACTCTACTATGTGCACAATATACATAGACGTAAAATGAAAAAACTTAAATATCTTGGAAACAGTAGCCAATCAGTTGTTTTAATTGTCAAATTTGAATTCAGCACATCAAAATCCCTAATAAATAGCACATTTTATCTCTGAAGCAGACGACTTCGAAAAAATTGTAGACCAGTGTTACCTTTCCAAGTAGTTATACGGTGGTCCCTTGTCACAACGAAGCTTGCTAATACGAGTTCTCCGATATAATGACCGCCACATTTTGAAGGTTAAAGACAAATTTAACTATAGAATACTTCGTAATAACAAACACTTCGTTACAACCAAGGTTTCATATCGACCTTAAATCGTTCTTATTAGCGGGGGACATTATACCATAGATCTGGCCGACTTTGCAGTTTGGTGCATGTTATAATCGAGCTAGTGTGGTATTGATGTGTGTAAATGTGTACGTGCAAATAGAGATAAAAAGACGACATTTAATCCTGAAGAAAAATAAGGACGAAAACAATAGTCTAGAATTACTCTTAAATACTTTCCTCCCAGACTTGTTTGGGTTGTACATTAAAGGGTTGGAGAGGTCAAGACTTACAGAGGGGTTGAGGATGTGCAATTTGGGGTAAGATATGATTTTTTTTTACACTTAAAAATAATTAAGGTACACTTTGTGGGCAAAAGTAAAAGTAAAATAGTGGTAAATGCCAAATGACATTCTTTGTAATGGCGCTGGTCAAAGGGTCGAATCTATTTAACGGCGATGGTTCAAGGGTCGAATCTATGTAACAGCCTTGGTCAAAAGGTCGAATCTATGTAACGGCGTTGGTCGAAGACTTGACTTTCATAATGATCTGCACTTACACAGCCCCCTTCTCTAGGAAATATTGACTGCACCATTAAAGGATAAACTAGAAATGTCACAGAAAAAAATTAGTCGGAAAACACAATTGCCAGAGTTCGCTGTTCCTTCTCAGATTTATGTCTGTTTCGTGAGACTCTCAAAGAGATTATCTTTGAAACAGTGGGAGGCTTGTGATTCCTTGAAAGAGTTTGTTTACTAATATGTCATGATCCACAGAAAATATGCGCCAAGTAAAGGATTTATTTTTGCAATAAATCAACATGCGATAAACGCTTGGCGCATGTCTCTTTTATATATCGATTATTGATGCAGATGATATTTTAAAAGTTAACGTTTCACGTGATAATTCAGCCTTGGACACTGGTATCCATCCAAATAAGGAAAATGCTAATTAATACACACACCCATGAATATATATATATATATATATATATATATATATATATATATATATATATATATATATATATATATATATATTGTTACACGCAAGGGGTCTCACTGCCGAGCGAATCAAATAACTTTTGTGTGAGTCGGTCTTTGAAGTCAATGGACCTCAAGACAACAGTCGTTGTCAACTGAAGGGTTCTTAATCGAGCGAATACTACAAATAAATATCCTCGAATCACATAATGACCACACATCACGAAACTCTACTTTCACACTTGCATGGGTTTTCTAGTTTCACATTTGTATGACTCATCAGTGAGTCTTTCCAAGCCGAATATTAGTACTTCATGCTATGCAATACAAAACAGGACACAAACACCGAATACAAAGAACTATTCCTGTCTCAAATTACTAAACATGTATACCTAAAAATATCCAGAGAATTCCCTATCTTAAGAAATTAGGGAGAGTCCATTTTACGAAACTAATTCACGCTATCATAAAGTCTAGTGAATACTGTACATTATGACGTCTGCTCCTAGATATTGGCTAATTACTCGGTTGATAAATATCTTCACAACACTGACTCCCTATAATCAAACAAATAATCACTAAAATATAACAAAGCTAATAACGGAGACGTAATTACTAATATCACATACCCTAGGTTTATTACTAGATATATCCAATGGTTGGTTGTTATTACTAAGAGTTATACTAATGAACAAAAAACCTGGATAGGAGTTTCAGCTCGGGTTTCATGACAGTGAGTTCAAGTTATATATTGACGTAAGCATATACATGCTTCTTGTCATTACAAAAATAAAGAATTGTAGCAAAAAGGTTGAATCCAAAATACACAAGTGTATAAAATTAAAATACAGCGTTAACACACACAACATTTCATATGCATATACGTATTGAAAAAGAATGTAGATACTATTGGAAATACATGACAATTACTTTAAGGACAAACTGGTGTAACCAAATATCGAGATAAAGTTTAAATAAATTTGTCAGAACTGAATTATCAGAGATGGATGCGTAAGTTAGTGCTTTTAATTTTGAATGTCTCCTGAATACATTTTGCCAGTTTCTGTACTCGTTGTTTGTTTAATCTTTTGATAACCTCAAAACATTTATACATATTATGTCTACGACAAAAGTAACTTTTAATATAATTTTGTCTACAAATTACTATTATGCATTACATCCCACCACAAACTGATATTCGCTTTTCATCTTATAACAATGGAAAATATATCTTCTTTTTTTTTCTTCTTTTCTATCTTCCCTACTATTCCCGTGCCTACAAACCACTTCCAAAGATTTCTTGATGATATAAGAAAAGGAGCAGGCGCTATTCTATTGTTCATATTTTATATTGTTCAAATATACTTTTAAAAAAAAAGAAAATGATGACTTATTGTCCTTATAGAATGATAAAACAGTCTAATTCGTGTACCTATCACAAACAAGAACAAATGGCCCTGCTTACATCAGTTAACACAACACGGCCTTAAACACATCAACTTTGTGGAAACAAAAAGGGGTGCATTACACAATAATTCGCAAAAACTCTACAAACTGATCATTTAAAATGTTGGCAATTAAACTCATGCAAATATTCAACATTTTAAAAAGTTCACATGAAATTCGATTGAAATCCGCTGATTCCCGGCACTGTTACAGTACAAAACCCAAAGTCCAAATAAAATGGGTCGTCACTCCATTACATAATGACACTGTATCCGTAATCTCATGGCAAGCAGAGGTCTGAAAATCAAACCCATCTGAGATTTTATCAATATAAAGCTGCACACAAAATTTGGTTGAATTTCACCAATCGTAATAAAGTTATGCTGTGGAGGCAAAAGTGCAGGAAGATGAAAGATATGGGGCCATAATTCCTCGAAATTATGCTGCAGAAATCGAACTCATATGGGGTTTTGTTGATTAAAAGCTGCTTACCAAATCTGGTTAAAATTGAACATTCATAAATTTCATGATTTTTGGTCTCTGTGTTTTTTAAGATATATATCAAATTCTTGTATATTCATATTTTTAAATTTCTATTTCACACGCACACACACACACACACAAACATGGTGTGGTGTTTGAAACTGCAGAACAGATGCTCCGTTTAGCAATTTCAAACTCCAAATAAAATATGAGCGCAGTATTGCTCCACGAAGAAATTTAATAGACTGTATTTCTTATGAACAAATGTATGTTCAAGATATTATCGTGGAGTAAGGTTGCGCTGGTAGGACCTACATAGAAACTAAACAACTGATACGTTTTAGTGTCATCTTGTTCCTGATACATTGTTGTACCGCAGTCTTCAGTGGACATAGAGAAATAGAACTGCCGTTTCTACTGCGTTCTATTCCATTCCAATCAGTATTGTACTCTTAAATTCAGAAGAAACAACAAATCAAATTTTTTAATCAATCTTTTTCCTTTCTTCCTCTCGTTCTTATCCTTCCTAAATTTTAACTTACCATGCGCGTATGGCTCAATATTTTGGTGAGCCACCAGCGTGGATTTGTAAAAAAGTAAACAGAGACTGAGAAGAGTCTATTTTAAATAGCATTGTTGTTTAACGTGCCTGATCATTACGAGTTTATTACAGACAGGATGCCATAAGCAATACCAAGATAAGAAGATCTAGGGTTGCTTACAAAAAAAAAAGTTTTAAAAAAGTATAAAAAAGGATTTAACGTTCTATATTAATTATGTTATGAGACAACCCGTCAATGTGAGGAAAATTACCAGCATTTGGTCAGCATTGATGACTGTGTGAAAGTTTTAAATCAAAAGCGACTCAACACAGTCTTCCGCCTGCCAAACCGCAACTAGACGTCTTGGATGCACCCACGTCCCAAGTACTGACATCTCACTGACTACGCCATCGTCAGGAGAAGAGACAGGCAAGAGGTCCAAATGACGAAGGCTGTGAGAATTGCAGAATGCTGGACTGACCACAGGATCATAGTCTCCAAGCTCAATATCCAGATTCAGCCTAGCAGACGACCACAAGGCAAAAAAGTGCCAAAAGAGCTAATGTCTCAAAATTAAAACAGAAGAATGTGAAACAGGCATTTGTCGACGAACTGTGCAGCCAACTAGAAACAATCGATAAGAAGTTCGAGAATGTCGAGGAACACTGGGCATCCTTCAGAGACTCTGTGTACTCAATCGGGGCATCTCCTTGCTGTCAATAGCAGGAATTCTGCTGAATCGCCTTGTGCATCACATTAATCAAGGGATCTTGCCTGAGAGTCAGTGTGGCTTCAGGAAAGGATGAGGGACCACAGACATGGTGTTTGCAGCTCGTAAATTCCAGAAGAAATGCCAGGAACAGAACTCCAACCTGTACAAGACATTCATCGACCTGACAAAAGCCTTTGACACAGTCAGTCGTAGGGGCCTTTGGAAAATCATGGAAAAATGTGGGTGTCCAGAGAAATTCATCGTGATGGTTCGGCAATTCCATGATGCCTGCTCGCTCGTGTCGTGGACGACGGCGAGTCATTCCTAATCATTTCCAGTCACCAATGGAGTCAAGCAAAGCTGTGTGTTGGTCCCAACCCTCTTCAGTATAATGTTCTCTGCCATGCTTTCTGATGCATTCCGGGACTATGACACTGGGATCGACATCAGATACCGGACTGACGGTAAACTCTTTAATCTGAGGAGACTACAGGCGAAGAAGAAGTTACAGGAAGTGATTGTTCATGATCTCCTATTTGCTGACGACTGTTCCCTCAATGCCAAATCTGAGTCTGACATGCAACAGAGTATGGAGCACTTCTCTTCAGCTTGTGACAATTTCAGTCTCCCAATCAGTATCAAGAAGACAGAGGTGATGCACCAACCTGCAACAGGAAAGCCTTATGTCGACCCTTCCATCACAGTAAATGGTCAAACCCTCCTGGCAGTGGACAAGTTCACTTACCTCCACAGCTACGTGCAGTCCACATCGATGACGAAACCAATTTATTATCGACGAACTTCCTTTTTACTATATTTATATTAATGATCTGTGTATGCATACATGAGAGAGAGAGAGAGAGAGCGAACGATATCATTTGGGGGAATTTTTGTTTGTCTTTTATGTCTTTTTGTTCATTGCAGATGTATGCACACAGCTGTCTGTTTTTATTAATATTGAAGCCTCTTTTTCATTCAGAGGAAATATGTCTTACCATTTGTAACATAGATTTTGAAAGTGTTATTTAATGCTTAACTCTGTTAGTATGTATCGCCAATTAGACAGAGTATTCCTTAGAAATCAATACGAATTACCGTCCCGCAAACTTGCCCTCTAATTGGATAGACACTTTTGATACTAAAATTGAATGTACCACTCTATATAAATCTAATATGGAATGCATTGTAATGGTCGATTTTAACATAGATCTAATATGGAATGTATCGTAATGGTCGATTTTAACATAGATCTAATATGGAATGCATCGTAATGGTCGAATAACATAGATCTAATATGGAATGTATCGTAATGGTCGATTTTAACATAGATCTTTTGAGTCAAAATGATAAAAAGTGGGAAAACATGGTTCTCTGTCATAACCTTACCCAAACTTGCTAATAAATCAATAAGGGTAAATTAGTCAACATCTACTTTGGTTGATCACATTTACACTACTCAACCACAGTTGATATACGAAACCATTACACCCTGTTTATCTCTAAGTGACCATTATCACGTCCGCATGTCGCAAAATCAATTCGTCAAAACATACAAAAAAGTCATACAAATATATATATATATATATATATATATATATATATATATATATATATATATATATATATATATATATATATATATAAATCATTCAATCATTTTGAGAACGATTTGTTCCTTTATATTCTATCCTCAGCGTTCAAGAATGCATCATTTGTATCACTCGATCCAGACAATACGTTAAAGTTGGGTCTTAAAGGTTTTTATCCATACTTAATAAACATGCTCCACAAAAATCCAAAAGGGTTGAGCGACACACAGAACCGGAATGGTACACTGAAAATATAAAACAAATAGCTAGTAAATTGTGTGACTTCTATCACCAAAACAAAGATTAACAAAATTATAAAACTTGGCGAAACAGTACAACGTCTATTATCACTATTATCAAGGAATGTAAAAGAAAATATTACTCAAGTTTAGTGTCTGGTGGAAGGGAGATAAATCTCATCTGGAAGCATTTTAGAGACATTAAAGCATCGTATTCTTACTCTATCTCTCATGAAATGGCTGTAAATAATGAAACTGTACATAATAACGACGAAATTTTCCAATAGGATGAATTAATGTTTCGTATCTATTAACAAAAGCCTTAATTAAAAAGCTATTTCCACCCCACATGACCTTTTCTCCTTGTTTGATTTTGTATCAGGACGTATACATTCTGATATTGAATGTTATACCTAGATTTTCTGTTCATGAATTTTATAACATTCTTTTCAGTCTTGATACGAAAACAGCTACCTGTCTAGATGGGATTAGTGCCAAAGTATCAAAGCTTTCTGCACATATTATAGCTCCCACTCTCACTGATCCCTTCGATACTTGTTTAGAAACTGGTGTATTTCCTGATGCATTGAAAAGAAAACATAAGTTTATCCTATTTATAAAGGCAGATCCAAGAATGACCCATTTCTATCATACCAGTCATTAAAAAAATAACTTAGAAACACATTTCTACCCACCTCTTTCGCTGTCCCAATAAATATAATCTTCTACATCGATCTCAATCGGGATTCAGACATTATCACTCATGTCATAATGACCTGTATAAACTAATGTATGAATGGCTATCTGCTATTAATGCAGATAAAATCACTGGGGTTGTCTTTATAGATCTCAAAAAGGACTTTGATATTGTTGATCTGAAGAAATTGGCAGTCTATAAATTTTCAACTGTTTCTCACTCTTTCCTCAAATCTTCTGTAACAAAACAGGATTCAATGTGTCAGTATTGGAAACCACTCATCAGCATTAGAACCAGTAAAATGTGGCGTCCCGCAATGCTCCATTTCAGGGCCTGTCCTTTTTCTAATCTTTACAAACAATCTTCCTCTCTGTCTTAAATACTCTAATTCAGATATATTTGCTGATGAAGAAAATATCCACCATTCGGGCAGCTCTACATCCGTTGTCGATTATCATCTTCAGAATGATGTTTAATCTATTCAAAAGCGGTGTACCCAAAATAAAATGCACATAAATCTATTTAAAATACTACTTGTATAACAGTTGACTCCACTCAGAAGAGGTCGACAATTCCTGAACTCAAACTTATGCTCAATAACTTTGAACTTGTTTCGGTATAATCTCAAAAATTGCTAGTATCTTCATTGGGATACCCAAGTAAATCACATTTGTTTTTCACTGTGTAAACGGATTGCACTTATGAAAATTATTTCAAATTATGTTACTGAAAATATTCCTAAACCATATTACAATAGCTATAATTTACAAATCTTAGAACACAGGTATACCATTTGGGGCAAATTCGGTACCGCTCAAACTGATAAGATTACTAAATTTCAAAAACGGACTGTCCGAATAATTCCTGAAACATAGTTTCACACCGTCGTCTGAAATGTTTTAAATATTAAATTGGTTACCATTTTCTGAACGTGTTGTAATTGCAAAATGGTTGCATGATGTACAAAACGGACATGACCTTGTACCTGATTATCTATCTTATCTCACAAAACTGCTAATATATAATCGTGACCTTCGTTCTATTTCCAAACAGCATTTTTTTATTCCACGATCTCGCTCTTCCTGTGTCCACAAATCTCGCACTGTAACGGGTCCAAAATTATGAAATACTATTCCTATGCGTGTGACGTAACATAGGTAAATAACAGTGAAGTAAAAATGTCCGAGAAGGAGAACAGTTCTGCTACTGAGCAAAGAGCATATTGTAAAATCCGGGCGCTCTTAGGGTAGTCTCCGACTGGTGTCAAGGCCGACTTGGATAATGTTTACCGATGTAATTCTGTCACGTCCTACAGTTTTGACGTAGTTTCATCGCTTTAAAGATGGACGAAAATCCATAGAAGATGACCATGTTGTCTGCGATTGGTGAGAGGGAAGTGGCTGCTGTGCTGAGGGCAATTGATGAAGATGTTCAATACACAGTGGAAGATATTTCTGTTATTATGGGAATTTATTCCTCAGTTGTTTTTAATATATTGAAGAATAATTTGAAGCTCAGAAAGGTTTGTGCAAGAAGGGTCCCGCATTTGTTGACGGCTGATCAAAACCGGACTCGGGTTGAAATCGCCAAACAGCTACTCGACAAACATGAAAAGAATGACCAGAGACATTTGAATGAGATTGTCACAGGAGATGAAACATGTATTTACTTTTTTTTTAGTCCGACTCAAGAGAAAATAATAAAGTTTGGATTGGACAAAACTATCAGAGACCGGAAATTGCTCGACGTAGTCGGACTGTCAAGAGAGTTGTATACGCATTATTTTCTCGGTGCAAAAGCCCCGATCTTCCAGGTACCTGTGTCTGACTCTGCTAGTGTCTCTGGATTTTTGTTTGCCTCCAAAGTGTTACCAAAAGTTGTGGAACACTACTGAACCACCCGTCCGCGTACAGGTACTCGAAGTATCTATTGATTCCATGACAACACACCGGCGCATAAATCCGCTGTCGGGACGGATTTCTGAAGGAGCACATCATCCAGACATTGCCACATTCCCCATACAGCTCTGATTTAACTCCAAGTGAGTTTTAGCTGAATCCCATTATCAAAGATTCGCTGAGGGGCAGACGATTTGAAAGTCTCCAAGCGGTTGGAAGTGCATTTTACCAGTGTATAGACAACATATCAAAAAGTGAAAACAAAATGGCATTTAATAATTGGATAATCAGATTGAAAAAGTGTGTAGAGGTGCATGGAGGGGGCGGGGGGTACTACAAGGGGATGCACTGAAGTACTGCTCACTAATGAAGAACTTTGCTGTACAGTGCATTATTCAGAACTTTTCAAATACCCCTCGTAGAGAACTTGTATAATGACTAACTTTTGACTAATAATATCCAGACTTATATTCCAATTGTATTGTGTACACATATTTTACTGTTCTTTTCTTGTTTTAAATTAACGGTATCGTCCTCTATTATTTTACATGTCGTTTTTTTCAGCGTTTTAAGCAGGAGTATGGTTTTAACTGATGTATATATTTATGTAGTTTGTATACATTTTTAAAAGGACCATCTGGGACATTAGCTTTAATGCTAAATATGTTATCCTCTTAAAATAAAGGAATTATTATTATTATTATTTTTATTATTATTATTATTATTATTATTATTATTATTATTGCCTACCAAATGGAGAACATTATTTTTATTCTTCTTCTTATTATTATTATTATTTACTTACTTACTTACTTACTTACTTACTTACTTACTTACTTACTTACTTACTTACTTACTTATTTACTTACTTACTTACTTACTTACGTATTTACTTACTTACTTACTTACTTATTTACTTACTTACTTACTTATTTACTTACTTTCTTACTTACTTACTTACTTACTTATTTACTTATTTACTTACTTACTTACTTACTTACTTACTTATTTACTTACTTATTTACTTACTTACTTATTTACTTATTTACTTACTTATTTACTTACTTACTTACTTACTTACTTATTTACTTACTTATTTACTTACTTACTTACTAATTTACTTATTTATTTACTTACTTATTTACTTACTTACTTACTTACTTATTTACTTACTTACTTACTTACTTACTTACTTACTTACTTACTTACTTACTTACTTACTTACTTACTTACTTACTTACTTACTTTACTTACTTACTTACTTACTCACAAAATGAATAAGATGCTGCACATGCACATTCAGTGCCAGGAGTATATCTGTCTGATGTGACCTCCAAGTTGTTATAGGTAACAGCATTGTCCGTGTGCATATGTGTGTCTGTGTAATTGAGAGAGAGAGAGATGAGTAATACATATCAACATATCATGCATATCATTTATGGTGTAAATATATGGGTATATTTTTTTCTTCTCACACCATATTCATATATAGAATATAAAATCATCGAATACAAGTGAAACTGAAAACAGAATTAAACATAAAAAATCAAACATTAACTTGTGAGATATGGAAAAAATGGGCGAATTATGAAATCAGTTGTGATCAAACGGCTGGATTTAGAAGCTGATTATGGCTGTTTGAATCAGCAGTGAGTGCCAGTTTAGTTTCTGTGGTTGCGTCATAAGACAAAAACACCAAGTTATGATATTAGTGATGTAAATCTTAAACTCTGCATTTTCTTTATATTTTTTTTACTAGTTTTAACAAACCATATTAATATGTCGTAGCAACAAATATTATATCTGCTTTGGTATTTGATCTAGCGTACCGGCAAATATACTGGGGTTTTTGTAGGATTTTATTTTTATTTTTTAATTCTAAATATTGGAACGGACGGCTTAGGGTTTTATTTTGGAAAAATAATACACTGAACATTTATTTATTATTTATTGAACATTGTTATTTATATTTAAGATCGAGGAGACAGAACATCGAGGAATGTTTTCGTGAAAGTGCGTGCGTGTGTGTGTATGTGTTTGTGTTTATGTGAGTGCGTGTGTGTACATTGCCCAGAAACTAAGGAAAAACTGAAAAAAGAACATCTTTCATTTCCAGGGAAACAGAGAACAAACATCAGAAAGGCCTCGTTAACAATCATAGCCAACAATATTTATTAATATTTCAAACAGACACAGTTTTTGATTTTATGAATGACTGTCTTAGTTTTGCAACGGAACTTAAAACAGTTTCAAGTTGACTTGTAAATTAGATTTATTCATCGTTGACCACTAGGGTCCATTTTGGGCAATTGTTTTAAGCATATTAAAACAGCGTCATAACAGAATAATCAAAATAAAATACATATTATCTATTTAGATTTAGTTAATAGTTTATGGATGGGCAGTATCAATGAGCAAAATATGGAAAAGATGAAAAATGTGTATACTTCCTTGATATTTTATCAACACACAAATCAGCACGTGAATACAAAACTTACGTCAGAAACTAAATTAAGCCACTTTATATTTGTAATATACATCATATGAAGAAACCTGAAGAGGTGGCAGAAAAGGTTCCCAATTCAATATAGTCCTTGAAAGTTTAGAGGTCGGTCATTCAAAGAGACATAACTCCTTTAAGTGAAGTCATAGAACACTGAAAATCAGACTCTTTCAATGCCTTTTTAATTTAAAGCTTGAAATTCAAAAATCAGTTTTAATGTTAAGCTCCGAAAGTGAAGGGGGAAAAGAGGGGGAAGGGGGAGAAGGAGAGAAAGAGAGAACAGGAAATCAGGGGTCGTAACTCCCCTAAATATTAACAGAAGACCGAAAATCGAACTATTTCAAGGTCTCTTCAATATACAGCTGCACAGCAAATTGGGTTAAAAGAAAACTATTTCCAGTAAAGTTATCTTACGGAAACCAAATTCGTGACGGATGGACAACTGGACGGACGGAAAACGCGATTACTGCGGGGTTCCGCTGACTTCGACTTGCAAATACTTGAGGACATTGCAAAAAAAGTGCTGCTTTTTTATACCCAGACTTAACCACTGCAATTTTTTAAAAGTGCATTAGGTAAATATTACTGTGAGAAGAGTGGTAAGAAGTTACACTGAAACAGAAAAGAGAATATGATTGCTAGATAAGAAGCAAGTATGTAGGACACTTCCATAACTTAAGTTCTATTCAAATCAGCCTGTGGAGAACCATACACATACTAGTGCAGCAGGATGTGCGGAGGAATTTCTGAAACTGTTTTGTTAAGTAGATTTACCTCGTATGCAGTAGAAAAAGGAACAAACGCTGTTTTATTACGTGTTAATTAAAATTCATAAAATTTTGTAAATTTGTTGTCACTTATTCCTCTTGAGCTCAAGAGGAAGTATGATTCTTAAACATCTTGCACAGTATATCCTGTTAATATATTCAAACAGATAATGATTTTTGTCTGTCATGAAGAATGGTTTTTATATAGATAAATGTTCTGCAGAAGAAAGAAAAAGCTCACTATATGCCACAGGTCGAAGTATGCACAATTTCATATGAACCAGTATCTGCCACTTAGAAACAATGATAAATAAACCCCGCTTAATAAGGGACATAACTTCCATAACATTTATCACCGTCCAACGTGTGTTCTTGTGCGTGTGCCCCTGATTACTTTTATTAGTAACACTGTAAAAAATATACTATGATTACAAAATGAAATAACAATCGCGCCAAAGCTGGTCGCGAATATATATATATACATATATATATATATATATATATATATATATATATATATATATATATATATATATATACAAATCACACGTCAAACAACATCTTTACATTAGTACTGGATCATTAAAGATCGTGTTGGTCAGGGAAATAATAGATATAAAATAAAAACTGACAAATTACAGTGAAAAACTGGTGTGAAAACAGCCCAAGCGTTTTCGGAATCCACCGTCTCCTTTTTAAAGGACACAAAGCCACAAAAAACGATTACACAAACAAAACCTGAATAAAACACAAAACACAAAAACGTAAGTACTGTACAGAATCTACATGGTGTTAACTGTCGATATTTTACACAGCCGATACAATGATTTAATAAATAACACGAGCAGACTTAAACGGACAAATGCCCGTTTGGATTCTTCTTGATTTAAGCCGCTGGGTTTGAGTGTTCGCAGCCGGCGAATCCAATAGGTTTCTTTGGATTTCCTATTTTCCATGCTCCAATTTGAGGTATGGGCGATTCCAGTCAGGATTACATTATTGAAAGTATAGCCGGGAGAAGATAAATGTTCCGTCACTGGTTCCTTTCCACTTTATTGGTTTGCAAGTTTGATCTGTGGAGATTAATTCTAATATTTAATTTCTGCGTTTCTCCAACACACATATTGGGTGCTGCATACCTTGCATGTGACGAGGTAGATCACATTGTCTTTGTTGCATGTTATAGTATGGTTTTGAATATTAAACTTTTCATTTGTGACTGTGCTGGAAAATGTTTGTTTCCTTCATGTGTTGGCACGTCTTGCATCTTTTGTTTCCACAAGGCTTCGATTTCCCATCAATTGTTTGATTTGAGAGTGTCCTTAAATTTGCCCTTACCAGCATGTCTCTCAAATGTTGCGGTCTACGGAATGCTACAATTGGTTTGTGTGGATAGATCAATTTAAGTGGTATACACAATTCAGTGGTTGACCAATGTTTGTGAATTATGCGACGTACTTGTGGGTTCTCTGTGTGGAAAATGAGGATAAAGGGTGTTCTTTCCACCTTTTATTTTCCCTTGTATTTTAGTAGGTCAGCGCGGTTTGTTTCCTTGCTCTATGTATGAAGAGAACGGGTTGGTTTTTTCAACAGAAGCTTTACAATTCAGGTTTTTAAAAATGATGGGAATTCCCCAGATGAGAAGAAAGTATTATTAACATCGGTTAGTGAAGTCAATATTGAATCTAAGTACTCAAGCAGCGGTGATGTCTGAATCGGATCAAGTTCACATGACTTTGGGGCATTCTTCATCAGGATTGTACGTAAGAAATCCGTAGAGACAGTCTCAAATGCTGTTATAGGTTGGCTTTGAAATTCTGTATCACAACTGTGTGATGACGATGAGTCGATTGAAATTGTGTTGTCAAGCTGATTTCGAATGGTTTGCATTTCGTCACAGAAGAAATTTGCAAACAGGTCCGGAAGTTAGACCGGGGAGAAGGTTGTTGGAAGTGGTGTACATTTGTTTCGTGACATTAGCTTGTTAGTAATATCGACGAGCTCTTTGCAGCTGGAGCTTTCAGTGATCTTAGTACTGACATAGGTTGATTTCGCTGCATGAAACTATGTTTGTGAAAGTCAAAGCCTCTCAGACTTACGGAGTTTTCTTTTAGCAGTGCGAAGCTGGTCACTAGCACTACTATACAATTGAAAACACTTCTGAATGGATACTCTGCACTTGGTTGATGGGGCATGTTTGTCAAGCAATGAACGCAAGCACTTATCAAGTTGTTCTGCTGTAGGAGGTAACAAAGTTGTTAGGTTTGCTTGGATGTCATGCATTAGTTGGGTTCTATTAATCATACGGATGTTTCTCTCAGTAGCAAACAAAGATGGGGATTAGGAACTGATACGTCAAGATGCCACGTGACACAGAGGTGATCTGATGCAAGTTCGTGGGACACCAATGAAGACTGTAGGATATTATCATCAGGTCTATGAAGAATCCAGTCTAAAATGTGACCATGTTTATGGATGGGTTGGCTAACTGACTGTTTGAGGTGGAAAACGTGAATGGAATCTAGGAGTTTTGATGTGTATGGGTTTCCAGGACAAAGTGAAGGTCAAAATCTCCAAGAATAGTCAGGCTGCCACCTATCGAATTTCCATATTCTACGAGGTTAGGAAACTGTTCCAAAAAGAAAGATTCAGTCATATTGGGGTTTTTTTTGTTTTTTTTTTTTTTGTTTTGTTGTTTTGGACTAGGTGGAGGGTGGTAGATGCAGAAAAAATGGACTGACCTTTGTTCCATTGTGAGGGTGACTTGGACAAGTTCAATGTGTGGTCGAAATTGAAGGTTGCAGCGTAGTTAAGACGGTCGAGTATGGAGTTCTTTGCGGTGACAGCAATTCCACCTCGGCGGGAGTGGCGGGGGAACGACTTGATGGAGTAACCAAGGAATGTTAGATCCACGCACTTTGGTTAATTCCCTGATGTTTTTAGCCATGTTTCTGTCGGGAAAAAGATGTCGATATCTTGACCATGATAAAGTTGACTATTTCTGTGCGCTTTTCCTGTAGTCCAACTGATTGGCTGTTGAATATGCTATGCGCAGTGGTTGCTCTGTCTTGAAGGTGATGACTGAAGATTAATTTGAATTAAATTGTTTAAATTAACGGTCGAATTTTCAAATCGCTGTGAAGGAAAGAGCGAGAGGGAGATAACTGGAAGTTTTCTTCCTCTTCTACGCTGGCCGGCTTTGAAACAACGTTTATTTTTTCGCTGCCGTTTACATTTATGTGAAGATGAATGTAGTCCAAGGTCGTTTAGTCTAGTGCACAATGTAGTATGTAGCGCTGAGGAGTGGTAATTTAATGCAATTATTGAGGGTCTATCATAGCATAAACGGGTGGACTGGCTGGTATCACGATATCATGGAGGTATGTTCAACAATAAAGGCGGTTGTAGCAGTGGAATAAGACGACTGAGAAAAAATCTTTTAGTTCTCGTTTCCAAAAGAAATAGATGGAGAGACACGTTGAGTAATTTGATGGGGTGGCTGACAAGAAATATATTGCACTTAAACTATTGTTATAAAGGTAATTTCTGATTTTTCTGGATTCACTTGATTCACTTAAACATTATCACTGAAATAACATGGTCATTGGATAGATTATTAATAATACGAAAAGCTATAGAAACTTCGTATATAATATATTCTTTATATTATTTTATCTTGATTTTACGTTGATAAAAACTTCACGTACAAGGAAATATCGGCTTTATAATAGAAGAGTCATGGGATAAATCTTAGGTAAAGTTGAAAATACATTTCGTAATGCAGTTACTTCTGATTTTAAAATCAGTCTGTTATATATAAAGATTTTGTAAAAGGAATACCATTAATGAACATTTCTAATAAGCATATGAACAACTGCTGGCGGGGTTTTCAAAAACTGTACAAGCTTTTCTTAAACATTCTTCATCAAATTACTCAATTACTCTGCGTGTAAATAAATATGTTTAGCAATATGGACATCAGTTAGAGAGTTTTAGGGTCATCGTTGATATACAAATGTATTTTATTGCAAAAGATTCAATGTTGGATAAAACATTGCTCGATTTCGGTTAACACTCATTTGTCAGCATATGTTCCTAATTTTTCTCTTGCCCGGTCCATCAGCTACAGTATAGGTCATATAATATCGAACCCAGCTGATGGTACATATGACTTGTGAAGCATATTGTTTAAAGACTCTAAAAACTCAGGCACCCAAACTATATAGATAGATAGATAGATAGATAGATAGATAGATAGATAGATAGATAGATAGATAGATAGATAGATAGATAGATAGATAGATAGATGGATGGATGGATGGATGGATGGATGGATGGATGGATAGACAGACAGACAGACAGATAGATAGATAGATAGATAGATAGATAGATAGATAGATAGATAGATAGATAGATAGATAGATATATAGATAGATAGATAGATAGTAGTATACCGCCTTGCCTGTAAGCACCAACCCCTATACAATCTCGACCATGCACACATCACCAAAATAAAATGCTACAGAGTCGGTGGTATAGGCATTCGTGCGTAGCAGACACACCCGCATGTCGACGATCCAGTAATTATATATATATATATATATATATATATATATATATATATATATATATATATATATATATATATATATATATAATTTGGGGTCGGCGCGGGAAAGGAAGGGAAAAGAAACAATGCTTCCTACTAAGTTTAGCGCGAAACAAGCTCCACTTAAGGGGACATAGTATGTACCATGTTCTGAATTTAACATGGCACACAACATGTGGTATTTTAAGTTTATTTGGTCGTGGATATGGGACAATATATGCTTTTTTATTGGCGTTCTCAGTTCTCGATTTCATTTTTCTTTAAAAAGAATGGACTTTTCAGTAAGTATTATATCAATTATATTCCAAGCACACAAAGTAGGTACTTATCGCTTAACAATAGATGCCACATGTACATGTATTATTTTTTGGTACTAGTACTAGCACCATGTAAGTGTTTATAGAATGACCAGAGTTATACTTGGCTAAGTGAAAGCAATTCCGGTACATCTAAAGACATATTTCTATGGTTTTACATAATTAGATATTCCGCAATTGTAAATATGTTAGTTGACGCAATATCTAGCATTCCTCTTTTAGTTAATAATGTTATTAGGTGCTGTGTTTCAGGATCACGCTTTAGCCTGAATCAGATAAACCTGATGCTACATCTGTTTACTAGGAAATAAATCAGTCAGCCAACAATGAATGCATACACACATTCATACATACACACACACGCACACATACATACATGCATGGAAGCATACATACACGCATACATGCGTACATTTATGGTATGGTATGAAAGACACATATTGTTACCATTTGTATAAATTTTCCATCTGTGTTGTTCTTTTTATTTTTGTTGGGCTATGTACGTATAATTGCATTAACGTATCAGTCACCCGCCTTAGGATTAATTATAGCATAATTCTCAAACATATACCATAACACATAAAAGTCCTTGTCTTCCCTATTTTAAGGTTGTTGTTAATAATGTAACAATATATGCTATATACTAGATGTACTGACACTCTCTATGACATTAGCAACATCAGCCAAATGCTCACAATATATACTCCATGCTTACAATACGTACTCCATGCCTACAATATATACTCCATGCTTACTGTCACGGAATTTTATAAATCGCTTTTATTTATTAAATACATGTACTCGGGTTTCTTTTTTCATTGTAACAACGATACCCGAGGGTGATTTATGTATATTGTACAATATTTCGAAACTGTGAGTTCGGTTCACCCTATGCCGCACGTGCGAAGTGCTTTCGATGGGAAAAACCGAATACATCAAGCGCAGGGACGATGTAGGGCTGCGTCGTCTGTGTATAAATGCCTCACCGTAAGACTAAATCTTTACATTACGGAATGTCTTGTCAGTGAGCAGTCTACTTAAGGATTTGCACATCTTCAGCTGTAGAGGTATGTAAGTTATTTATTAATTTCTGATGTATATTTTCTATGTAGCTTCGGCTTGCGTAGTACAATGAAAATATTTTCTATTCTTGTTTGTGACTTAACAAGAGCTTTATATTAGCAATATAAAGTGGCATTTTTAGGAAACGTTTAGTACCATAGGATTCTTATCGGACACGGGTAGGTTCACTTCTGAACTTGTTTATTGCTTTGTAATGTTGTGCCAATAATGTCATTTGTATAACTTACCGTATATAACGTCATTACGTGTTATCGTATATGCCCGTGTAAATCATAATACACGGTGTTAGATTTATTTTCAGCTGGTCAAAGTCGACGAGGCCCCAGCTGTAGAACTGACCATAGAAGTTGACCATTGCAGCTGTAAAGCTGACCATAGCAGCCGTAGAGCTGAATTAACTGTGTTACGGGTTGAGTAGCAGGTGATCGGGCGTTGCTGGCCGATTGGTGGGCGCTGATTGCTTGATTGACCAAGGAATTGAATGGTGGTCGGTGACTACCTTTAATGCTGACTGCTTGATTGACCAGTGTGACTAGTAGCCAAGTGTGCCAGTGACGGAGTGTTTTGAGTTACTCTATACATGTAATCTTTTAGCCGTGGGCTAATTTTGGGGTGTGTGATACCCAGTGGTTTGGGATTGTAAAGATATTTTGTGTGATATCTATCCCATTGTTTTCATCATTTTATTATTTGAATAAAGTACCTCATTTTTCATTATTTGAGCGTATACATATTTACTATATGAGTAAAGTACATCATTTTTACTATTTGAGTAAAACACATCATTCTTTTCGTCGTCTGAAATTACTGTGAATCATTAACATTTGTCCTTGTACTGTGTAAGGTTATTTATTTGTATTCACATTTGGGTTACATTATTAGGTTCGTGCGGATTATGTTAATTTGTCCAATATTTTTATCTTATACACGCACGTATTAATCATAACCCTTTTCCCATTCAAGTCATTCATCAATAAACATTGCATTTGTATCACCATCAAAAGTGTCCTGTTATAAATCCGAAATCCAACCCGGTTATCTTGTTACACTTACAATATGTACTCCATGCTTACAATATGTACACCATGCTTACAATATATACTCCATGCTTACAATATATACTCCATGCTTACAATATGTACATCATACCTACAATATATACTCCATGCTTACAAGAAATAATCCAAGTAAATTAACTTTTATATTCCTTTATGTGCATCTATGTTTCATAGTGTATGGTTATATGCGTGTATATGTCTGTTGCCTCCTTCTCAATTTGTCTTGGTACTGTTTGAACTCTTCAATAAAGGAGGAAACAAAGACTATACTATTCATCAATTCATTCATGCAAACATACATACATATATACACGAATTTTAGATGGTTGAGGTATGGATGGGTGGATACCTGTACATGGAGAGACTAGAATGCAGCAGCAGTGGTAGTAGTAGAGTTATTTTGATTTAAAAATATGTAAACTTCCAGATTAATGATATAATGTCTATTACACATACTATCATCATTGTAAACAATTTTGTCTAATTATTTTTAGTTAATGTGAAAATTAGGAACAAGGCCCAAATAACATTTTACGTCATACTTACCTACCTACATACATACATAGATGAAAGCATACATGCAGGGCCGGATTAAGACCTTTAGAGGCCCTAAGCACTGAAAAGATTATGGTCCCCCCCCCCCATATAATTCAAAATAAAAACAAGACTAAACCGTAATTTCTCATATTTGTTTGGTGCCCCTGATTTGCTGGTCCCCTTAGCACGTGCTTAGTCTGCCTATTGGGTAATCCAGCACTGCATACATGCATATGTACATACTGTTACGAAGTTCTTTTAATAATCCAGAGAACAACAGTATAGCTTAATAACTGTCTCTTGAAGGGGCTGACGCTCTACTGGCTGAAAAAATTCCAGGAATTCAAGATAAGACCATTTCTTCCTTTTAACTGCGGAGCGTTGAAACCATCTTTGATATTCATCAGATCTTAACAATATTTTCAAATTAGGTGCTGTGGTGGACATATTGGATGTCAGTTTGGCGCTATTTTCAGTTAGGACCAACTAGACCATGGGATGAATGTGTGTATAAAGTTTCATGGGAATCCTCCAAGTAGTTTTGGAGGAGTAGCGATAACAAAATTTGCTAACGGACGACGGATAACAGACAATCCCAGAAGCTCTTCTGGTCTATGACTTGTAGAGCTATAAACCCTTAAAGTGACATCAATGATTCTACAAGCCAGAAATGCTGATTTTCGCACAAGGCACTTGTTTTAACTGTGAATAAAATAAGCAAGATATTAATCACTTGACTGACATGAGCCCCAAAGTTCCCTGATTCAGTTTGGAGTTAACGAGATAAACTGTGACATTCCTGTCTAGGCCTGGTTGGAGTAAGCTGACACTGGGTCACATATACACAACATCTGTGTTAGAAACGTTTACCGTTATTATCCTCTTATAATAGCATACATACATACATACATACATACATACATACATACATACATACATACATACATACATACATACATACACACATACATACATACATACACACATACATACACACATACATACACACATACATACACACATACATACACACATACATACACATGTACATACACATACATATACACATACATAGTCAGTGTATCTGTACATCCGTCTGTCAATGTTTTCCTTGAAACCTAAACTCCCATCTACATCGACTGACTGAGAGTCCGCATATTAGGTATAATTTTGTGTGTACTGATCGTAACTTTCAAGTAAATTGCGTACATACATTCGAAGTATGATCCGTAGGATTGACCTAGAATTTCCGAATGGGAAATATTTATTTAAAATGGTTTAGCATAAAACACAATATTTCCAGCTACACATTTCTACCAAAGCTGTATGCGTACCAAACGTCACAAGAATATGTTGAAAGATTACAAAGCTTTCATAGTGCTTTAACTGGCAACTTCCAATGTGAAGATCTAAAATCGACCGGCCAAACAGTGTATCAAGTTCTACAAAAAGATCTACGATAGAATTTTCAAGGCAAGTAGCGTCCGGATATGTCGAATGGTTCCAAAGCTATGCAGTTACAAGTAACTGATATTGTACAGATGCAATGGGGGTTTTTTTTGTTTTTGTTTTGTTTTGTTTTGTTTTTTGTGTCCGTTTTTTTTCTGTTTTCTTTTTTTTTTTTTTTGCCCCAAAAATAATTGTTACTTTGTTAATAATGAAGACAAGAAGACGATACCTTTTTAAACGTACATATTCATATAGAAGGCAGTTCACCGTTAAAAGGCACATGTTATTGTATTCGGCAGTTCACTTAATATATATTAAAAGGTTGCTAAACTGTGATAGTTACGATAAGTATGGACGGACGGACATATGGATGAAATGGATGAATAGACTGACGCACGGAAAAGGTTGTTACTTTGGTACTCTTATGCAGGCCTTTATTATACATCTATCATGTTTCCAAATTCAACCACATTAATAATTGCTCATCTTACGTACTTTCAAATCAAGAAGTCTAAAAACCTGCAATAAAAAATGATTTAAAATGTCAAGAAGAACTAGCCTAGTCCATAAGGGTAAATTAAACAGGATTTCAATCTATACGATATCCATCACCCATGTGTCACTCTTTATAATCCAGTTAAATTCTGTTCTGAATTCCATCAAATTTTCGTAGGTCTTCGGTATTTATAGCATACTGGAACATGAATGGGCAATAGGCCTTCGTGAAAAGCCGGTCAGGCTAGTATACTGCACGGTGATTGCATTCTGTGTCATCAAATCTGACCCCGTACAAAACATAAGAAAACGCTGGAGCATATTTGAATCTAATTTCCCTATATAACTCATCAGAAAACCTTCTACAGCACATTATGTTGCATCTTTGGGGTAACTCTGTAAAATCTTCATGACATATATGTTGGTTGGAAGAAGGTTTCTATAAATGCTTTTCAATTTTTCAGCCGTTGTGCAAATATCCTTCAAAGGACCCTGCCAACAATCAATTATGAGCTCTTTATGTGCTATTTCCGTCAGAACAATTTTGAGGTTTTCCTCCGTAACAAGTCTTTTACATTTAAGACTGTCAATTATTTCAAGAAGTTCATCTTTATCCACACTTTTGAACTCAGTTACGGCTTTTTGCAGCACGTCAGCCATAGACACAGTCATATACTTGAAAAGTGAGTCAGGCATGTCTGATGTATTAAACCCCCATAGAGAGTGCTCAATAAATAGTAGGGCCAATATTACTGGAAAGTAGCCACACTCTCTGCGCCCATACACTAACATATTGGCTACTGCTCTACATCTCTCCTCCCATGTCATGTCGAAGCTTTGTATTGAGCTCCAACAGTGTCTCTTTCATCAAAATTGGTCCAAAATTCCGTAATACAGTCTCGTAAAACCCCACCATAATATACAGCTCTTCTTCACATCCATAACTAAGGTATCGCTTTACGATTATTTTTGGGTGCATGATTGCACTACCTCGGAAAGCCTCCAACAGCTCATGGAATGCCTGACCTCTATAGAAATATAGTAACATTCCAGCTTCCTCTTCCTCTCCAGTGTGGTCTGTGCTAATTTGTCCTACGTTTATCTGTTGGCCAATGTTTGGAGATGATTAATTCATTGGTAAAGTCGTGTTCCTCTCACTGTCAACATCTGAAGAAAAAGGTCCGAGTTGGACTTTTGAGCCTGATGAAATTTCTTTCCATGTTTCTTTTCTTTTGGCAGATAATGACGCAAGAGATTCTTTTGAACTACTTGATTTGTTTGTTTCATGGGTTGTCTTTATTCTTTCAGACTTGGCTTCAACACTCTTCTCTTACAAAATAGGTCAACGTCTCTTTTTAAATGCTCCTAGATAAAAGTGAAGGACGGGAAATGTACTTTTCTCATACAGTTCATACACCATTCCTGTAAATAATTTCTCCTTTAAATCTCGAATATCAAATGTATATTCGTCTATTCGGCCCAGTTTACCTTTGCCGCTAGGGAAGAACAGTTCTGATGCTTTACTTTTGATTCCATCTTCATTGCAGTCCTTAGGCACTCTTGTCTTTCTAGTTCCGCCACTATTTTGTCGTTTGACTTGGACAAACCTGCCCTTTTCTTCAGAAACATTTAGCCAAACAATCTCAATGCATCTGCAGTCTTTCATGGCATGTTTGTTACCGTGTAGATGTTTCCTATTGACAATTTCTTCTGATTCATCAGAATCACTGTCTTTCTCTCATTTAAGTTTTCATTTTGCTCTGAGCCTTTCTAAAAGTTTTTGTTTTCTCGAAAACTTCCCGGGTTTTACAATATTTTGGCAAAAATGTCTTGCCGCTACTCTATTACTGTAGTGTGGCAAAACGTTTTCAATTCAGTTTCATCCATCATGGGCAGAGTAGTTTCATCAATCTATAATGATAAAATATAATTTATAAAGTAGCGGCCTCTTCATTGCCTTTTGTATGAAACCCTCTAAGCCACCATTAAAATCTGTGTTAAATCAATATAGTTTGGACTACGAGGTAGCAAAAAGATAAGTATGATTTGTGCTACAAATTCACTTTACAAATTACACTTATTCGTACATCATACCAACCAGCTTCTAATCTATATTATTTGACATTTATCTTTTTTTAGGCGTTGCGCATGGCCGGGTTGGATGAAAGAGGTAATGCTAAGAAGATAAATGATAAGGGGCGATTCTTAATGCTGTTGATTTATTGTAGATCGTTTCGGAAACAGACCATTGTCTATAAGCGAATGGTGGTTCCAATAGGAATGTGATCTCTATATGTTAATGCAGAAGCGACAAACGCTGCGCTCAATCTGAATTGGTAGTAGACCTCTTCCGGCTAACCGGAAAAAATGTATAACTTTTAAGTTAGTTAACAATCTTGATGGTAAAATAGTTATTATAATAAGCTATCTGACCTTACTGATACATCAATATGACCGTGCGACATCAGTGATCATCAAAATATTGATATAGATATGAACATCTTCGTCCACTTAATCACTTTTCTCCTGTTTTTGTCTAAATTTGGTCCTAAGGTTGAAGACTGCGGAAGTAAATTCTATCCAAAAGATAATCATATCTAGTCTTGCCTGGCACATTCTTATTCATAATAGCCTTGTTTTCAATGTCTGTATCAGAAGCAATTAATTTTGTTCGGAAGCAATTAATTTTGTTCGGTAACTGGTACCGTGATGCTACACAACAACACATACCGCATGTAAATTTCACACAGTTAAAACTTTCATACACTCTTGTCCTTAATGTCAAGGCATGTGGACATCATGGAAGTCACTATATTGAGAACCAAACAGGTCATGTAACGAGCTCTCAGACTAGTCAATTGATTTTGTTTGCTACGGACAGAAACTTTTCATTCACAAGAGGGAACTATTTCAAAACAGTGTTTTGACTAGCTACCCTGAGCTAGCGAAGATGCTATTACCGTGACATTTGTGAAAGAGTTGAAAAGGCACTGTACATGCATGGAAAGTAGCCAGTTTTCACGACTCTATCTCAAAGGACACTAGGGTAATTTAATATCGTGGTAAACAGAAATCATCAGCGACCTAATCTTTTGGGCGAAAAGAATATCCAGGAATTCAAAATAAGAGCATTTCTTCCTTTTAACTGCCGAGTGTTGAAACCATCTGATATTCTTCAGCGATAACATGATTTTCAAATAAGATGTTGTGGTGCACACATTGGATGTCAGCTTGGCACCATTTTGAATTAGGACAAAGTAGACATCAATATGTCTTTTGGTGAAAACCCCATGCCACAATGATCATCCATTCAGGGGGAGTAGTGACAATAATTTTAAAACAGTCGTTATCGCAGTCATATTGGATGTACGACTGGCACCATTTTCATTTAGGAACAACCAGGTATCATAAGAAGTCTGTTGGAGAAAACCACATGTTGATATGAACATCCATGCAGGAGGAGTAGCAATAACAAGATTTTTAAGATGGCAGCAGTGGCGGAAATATTGCAAGTCAGATTGGTACCAGTTTCATTTAGAACTAACTAGACACTATAAAAAGTCTTCTGGTGAAAACCCCATGTCAATATGACTTTCCGTTCAGAATGAGTAGCGATAGCAAGATTTTTAAGATGGCTACTGTAGCGGCCATACTGGACATCAGATTGGCACTATTTTCATTTAGGAGCAACTAGATTTCATGTGACCATTCATCCGGGAAAAGTAGCAATAAGACTGGATGTCAGATCAGCATAATTTTTATTACGGACCAACTAGACATCATAAGAAAACTTTTAGTAAAAATCCATTGTTTATAACGACCATCCATTCAAAAGGAGTAGCGATAAAAAAGATTTTCAAGATGGTCACTGTGGTAGCCATATTTGATGTCAAATCAGGACCATTTTCATGTAAGACCAAATTTATATGATACAAAGTCTTTTGGTGAAAACCCCATGTAGATTTGAACATCCGTCTATGACAAGCAGCAATAACATGCTATTCAAGATGGCTGCCGTGGTGACCATATTGGGTGTCAGATTGGCACCATTTACATTTAGGACTAACTAGACATTATAAGGAGTCTTCTGGGGAACATTTCGTGTCAATATGACTTCATTTTCAGGAGGAGTAGTGATAACAAGGTTTTCAAGATGGCTGCAATGGTGGCCCTATTGGATGACAGATTGGCAAAAGCTAGACATTATAAAAAGACTTTCAGTGAAAACCCCATGTTGATGTGATCGTCAATTTAGAAGGAGTAGCGATAATAAGATTTCAAGATGGCCACTGTGTTGGCCATAACTTGATGCCTCTGTGACAACATTTTCATTTAGGACCAACCAAAAGTCTGAACAAGTTCTGAAGGAAGACACAATTCAGATCACACCTATACAATATAATGACGGAAAATTCTGTGGACAGGACATTTAAGTATGGACTATTGTCATGTCACTGTTCGAAGGAGATACATTATGAATCTGTTTATTATTTCTAGTATTATTTCCAAGTGAAAATTCATACATTAATGTGTTTCAATGTGATAATTCAAATATTCACGAATTTTATACTGCTGCATGAAAAGTTATATCACATTTAATAAATGTAATTAATTGAATGTTATTTGTTATTTATTTTTTCTACATCTTTATATGAAGAAGGCACCTCCGTTCACACATTTAATTATCTCTGCATTCACTACATGTGGCTGAGCAGACAAGTGATCTTTAAACAGTTGAGTTGTTGTTCGTCTTTCGAGTTCAAGATGGCCATGATATCACTAACTGATCTTCTTTCTGTGAGTACATGAGTGGCTGATCAGGCCAACTTGTGTTCTGAACTCTCTGTGGCATACTAGACAGGAGATGCCTCTTGGGGTTGCTTGATCAATAGAAGATGTGCTACAGTTTTGAGATTTACGCTGCTCACTCTTCTGCACTGCCTCTGCACTTCTCCTCACTTCAAAGACTGTAGCTCCAGTATGGATGAGACTGCGCTAGGTGGAGCGATCCTGTGCGACATCTTCTCAAGACTCAAGGTCAATGTTAAAGTGTTTCAGGGATGAGTTATGGGAATCTTTGAAGCGCTTCTTCTGACCACCCTGAGATCACTTTCCCTCCTTCAGCTCACCGTAGAAGGTCTTTTTTGGTAGTCGCCCTTCTGACATCCTGGTGACGTGGCCTGTCCATCTGTGATTTCATCAGCAGAGTGTGGATGCTTGAAATGCCTGCCCGTGTGAGAGCCTCAGTGTCTGGAACCCTGTCCTATCATCTTATCCTCATCAGTTTCCTCAGGCAGCCCATGTGAAAATGGTTCAGCTTCTTGGCATGTCTGTACGCCATTCAGGTTTCGCGTGGATACAGCAGAGTCGGCAACACAATGGCTTTGTACACCTTCAGTTTTGTTTGCAGACTGATGCCTCTGCGCTTCCACATATTTGCACGTGGTCTGCCAAAGGGCACACTTGTTTGAGCAATTCTGGCGCTGGTTTCATCGTCGAAATGGACTGAACGTGACAGTGTGCTGCCCACATAAGTGAACTTGTCCACTGCCAGAAGGGTTTGGCCATTTATTGCGATGGTAGACTCTACATAAGGCTTTCCTGGTCAGGTTGGTGCATCATCTGTCTTCTTGATACTAAATGCGAGATCAAAATTGTCACAAGCTGAAGAGAAGTGGTCCACACTCTGTTGCATGTCAGACTCAGATTTAGCATTCAGGGAACAGTCATCAGCAAAAAGGAGATCACGAACAGTCACTTCTTGTAACTTCGTCATTCCCGAAGTCTCCTCAGATTGAAGAGCTTGCCATCAGTCCGGTATCTGATGTCAATACCAGTGTCATAGTCACGGAAGGGATCAGTAAGCATGACAGAGGACATCATGCTGAAGAGGGTTGGGGCCAACACAAAGCCTTGCTTCACTCCATTGGTAACTGGGAATGGTTCAGATGACTCACCGTCGTCCACGACACGAGCAAGCATGCCATCATCGAATTGCCGAACCATTAGGATGAATTCTCTGGCCAACCAAATTTTTGACATGATCTTCCAGAGGCCCCCACGACTGACTGTGTCAAAGGCTTTTTTCAGGACGATAAATGTCGTGTACAGGTTGGAGTTCTGTTCCTGGCATTTCTCCTGGAGTTGAGGAGCTGCAAACACCACGTCTGTAGTCCCTCATCCTTTTCCTGAAACCACATTGACTCTTAGCAGGGTTCATACAGCTGTTGGTAAAACAAATTCCAGACTTTTTCCAGACTGGATTGCAATATTTTCCAGACCCCTCTGGCACATGTATTCGAAGTTTGTATCACTATAAATGAGCATGTGGTATCCGCGTAATATAAAACAGTATCCACCAATCACAAGTGGGTGATAGGTCACATGTCTCGCCAATCACACTGAACCAGCAGGGCCATCACTAGACCAAATGGCACCCCAGGCGATGAGTGTCTTTGGCAAAATAAAACAGAGCAACCCAAAACTCCATAGTTTTTCCAGACCTTTAATTGCAAAATCTTTATTTTCCATACTTTTTCCAGGTCTGGAAAAAACACTTTTTTTCCCCATACTTTTTCCAGACTTTTTACGAACCCTGTCTTAGGCAGGAGCCCGTGACCAATGTGATGCACAAGACAATTCAGCATAATTCTGGCGAGAATGTTGTCGGCTATTGACAGCAAGGAGATGCTCCGACTGTTGTCGCAGGATTGTCTGTTGCCTTTCCACTTATACAAGTGGACAATTGATGCACCCTTGTACTCCTGTGGTATAGTTTCTCGAGTCCACATTTACTGGAAGAGTTCAGTCAGTTTCTGTGCCATATGTAAGCCTCCGGCCTTGTAGACTTCTGCTGGTATAGCATCTGCTCCAGGTGCTTTGCCATTTAACAATAGGTCAATTACTTTTTCAATTTCAGTCAGAGTTGGAGAATCAGCAAAATATATATTGATTTCCACTTAGGGCAGTCGAGCAATTGCCTCCTCAATGTCTGATGATTGTTGATTGAGGATGTTGTTGAATTGTTCTGCCCATCTTTGAAGTATCTTTTCTTTGTCAGTGAATAGTGTGGTACTGTCAGCACTCAATATTGGAGATGTTCCTGATGACTGTGGCCCGTAGATTGTCTTCAAAGTATCATAGAAGTTCTTCATGTCATTCCTGTCTGCGTAGGACTGAATCTCATCTGCCTTGTTGCTCAGCCATGAGTCTTGCAACTCTCCAAGTTTGCATTGTACAGTTCTATTGATGTTGTTGAAGACTGCCTTCTTAGATGATGAAGTGTTGTCTTCTAAACAGGCCTTTTGGAGCTGATGTTTCTCATTTAGTAGTTTCTGCATGGCAGCATCGTTCTCGTCAAACCAATCTTGATGTTTACGCTTGGTGGAACCGACGGTTTCGGATGCAGCTGAGTGCACAGAGTCTCTGAAGGATGCCAATTTTCCTGGACATTCTCCGAGTTCATATCATTTGTTTCTAGTTGGCTGCGCAGTTCTCCTACAAATGCCTGTTTTTCTTTCTCCTGTTTCAATTTGGAGACATTGAGCTTTTCGGGCACTTTCATGCCTTCTAGTCGTCTGCTAGGCTGAATCTGCATATTGAGCTTGTGGTCAGTTAAGCATTCTGTACTTCTCATGGACTTCGTCACTCGGACGTCCTGCCTGTCTCTTCTCCTGATGATGATGTAGTCAATGAGATGCCAGTGCTTGGAGTGGGTACATCCAAGACGTCTTCTTGCGGTTTGGCAGGGGGAATACTGTATTGGTGATTAGGAGGAGGTGTTCAGCGCATTTCCTCAGTAGGAGGAGTCTGTTGTTGTTGCATTTGCCAAAGCCAATTTTTGCCGAGACACCTAGCCATGACAGCTGATCTGTGCCAACTCTAGCATTGGAGTCAATAAGGATGATGAGCTTGTCTGCCTTCTGTACTTCTGTGATAAGAGACTCCAGGTCTTCATATAATTTGTCCTTAATCTCATCTGGGTTGGTAATCCTGGGTGCATAGACATTGATGATAGTTGCATGTATATATTTTCTGACAGTGGAAGTCTCATTTGCATTAGTCTGTCATTCACACCCATTAGGAGATTAGTGAGCTTGCTGACTAGCTGTGATTTAATGGCAAACCCAACACCAGCTTTATGTCGCTCTGCTTTACTTCGGCCACTCCAGAAGGTGTAGCTGGCTCCTACTTTGGTGAATTGTCCTTCCTCAGCTAGGCGAGTTTCACTTAGGGCTGCTATCTGGAAGTTGAATCTGGCCAGTTCTCTATCAACTAGAGCTGTCCTTCTATCTGGTCTATCGGATGATGTACTGTCCATTAGTGTGCGCACATTCCAGGCACCGATGGTGAGTTGCATCACCTTTGTCTTCTTGTTAGATTTTCGACCGCTAAGGTGGGATCCCCGTCAGCCGCGGTATGTTGACAAGAGTTAAGGTGAAGCAGGCAATGTTTAGGGCACCTTTTCTAGCCCCTTCCTCATGATATGGAGGTGGGCAGTGTGATCCTAAAGAGGGTTGCTCTGTTGCACAGGGGCTGCCAAGTTCCACTGCAGTTTTGGTCCAGTGAAAAGTGACCCTATTCCCAGAGCCCCCTGTGTGCAGGTCTGCAGCTACATCTCCCAGTGTATCCAGACCTGCTGCTTTGCCACTTGCCGACTACCACAGGACTTGAAAGGAAGGGGAATAAAAGGTTGGTCCTAATTGCCACAAGATATTTATCTTAACTGTCATTAAAGGTGTGTTTTAATTGTCCCAAGAGGTCTGTCTTAATTGTCCCTAAAGCTTTGTTTTAATTGTCCTAAAAGGTTGGTCTTAATGTCCCAAAAGGTTTGCTTCAATTGTCACATGAGGTTGGTCTTAATTGTCACAAAAGGTTTGTTTTCATTGTCCCAAAAGGTTTGCCTTAACTGTCCCAAAAGGTCTGTTTTCAATGTAACAAAAGGTTTGTTTTAATGGTCACAAAAGTGCATGCATTTTGTTGTTGAGAAGCAATTCTTGATGGCATCAAAACTGGATCCTGAACTGAATTCAAGATAAGGCTATTTCTTCCTTTTAACTGCGGAGTGTTGAAACCATCTTTTATATTCTTCAGCGATAACATCATTTTCCAATTAGCTGGTGTGGTGGATGTACTGGATGTCAACTTTGCACCATTTTCATTTAAGACCAACAACGCTTCATAAGAAGTCTTCTGGTGGAAACCCCATGTTGATATGACTTTCCATTTTAGAGAAGCAATGGTAACAAGATTTTCAAGATGGAGTGCATGGTGGCCTTATTCGATATCAGATTGGCACCATTTCTATTTAGTACCAAATAGACACCATAAGAAGTTTTTTGGTGCAAGCACAAAGTCAATATTACCAGCCATCTAGGAGAAGTAGTGATAACAAGAGTTTCAAGATGGCCATTGTGGCAGACATACTAGAAGTCAGATTGGCACCATATTAATTTACAACCAACTAGACATCATAAGAGGTATTTCAGTGAAAACCTCATGCTGATATGACCATTCATGCGGATGATTAAGTGATAACAGGTTTTTCAAGATTGCCGCTGTGGCAGGCATATTGAATGTCTGAATGGCACCATTAGGACCAACTTAACATCATACATAGTTGTTTAGTAAGACCTCAATGTTGATATGACCATCCATTCAGGAAGAGTAGTGATAACAGTATTTTCAAGATGGTCACTGTTGTGGCCATATTGGACATCAGATCGAGCACCATTTTCATATTGGACCAACAAGGCATCATAAGAAGTCTTCTGTTGAAAACCTCATGGCAATATTACTTTTCATTCTGAAGGATTAGCAATAACAAGATTTTAAAGTTGGCTACTGAGGCAGCCATATCGAACATCAGATTGGCACCATTTTCATTTAAGACCAACTAGACATAATAAAAGAAGTCTTCTAGTGAAATCTCATGGCAATATTACATTTTGTTCAGGAGAAGTAGCAATACAAAGATGTTCAAGATTTCAGGAATAATGATAACATGATTTTCAAGATGGCCACTGTGGCGACCATATTCAATATCAGATTGGCACAATTTCCATTTTGGACCATCATAAGAAGTCTTTCAGTGAAAACCCCATGTCAATATGACTTTCCATTCAGGAGGAGTAGCAATAACAAGATTTTCAATTGTATGTCCGAGCAGCACTATTTTCATTTAGGACCAACTAGACCTGGGGATTAATGTGTGTAAAGTTTCATGGCAATCTTCCAAATAGTTTCAGGAAGGTAGCAATAACAAACTTGTGCTAAGGGAAAGACAGATGATGGACGATAGACGACCGATGATGAACAGACCATCCCATAAGCTCATGTGGTCTTTGACAGTAGAGCTAAAAAATCAACCAAGTTAATATTAAGGACCACTTATGCAATCATTGCAAATAAAATACATTGGAATGCACACAAATGACCATGCTGATCTCTTGCCTTTCTTGTACATGCAAAGCTTGAAAGTTAAGGGTGACAGACAAATTATGTCAATGTACCAGGCTTTCCGAAATTTCTTGATCCTGATAAATTGATAATGACTACTGCACAAATGAATGGAATCCTAAAAGTTTTGGATGATGAAGTTTGTTTTCAATAGTCATCTACTGCTGGGCACAATTCAGCATTGGGGTGACCATTTTAAATGTGATACAAGCAAACAGCTGTCTGGTCAAGGGAATGGTTTTTTAAGTCTGTAATAGATTATTAGTGACATACCCACAAGTTCTTTCAGCCCTGTTCTTGTATGAACACGACGGAAATTAATAAACTCCAAGTCCGACAGTCTCAAAATGTTTTATTTGTTCTCACACATTTCCAGTGGGCAAGATAAATACATCTGTTATATACAAACTTTGAATTAGAAAAATAGAAATTCTGGTGAAAATCCATTCCCCATCACTAGACCTACACAAACATAACAAAGTAAAAAAAAAAATGTTCGGACAAAGCAGTTTTCTGCATATCACTTTCAGGCATATGTTACAAAAGAACACAGACTAATTTTGTGGAATTCTGTCTCACCTGCTTGCAAAGAGCACTATTCCAAACCTTATACAGTCACTAGCAGGTTAAAAGAAGGTCTCTGTAACCTACCTTCGACAGTGGTAAGTAGAAACTCTCAGAGAATGAGCCTGTGAAGTTTCATGACTGTTTTATGCAAGAGTGCTTGCGGAATTCAGCTAAATTCTAATACATATCATAACCATAAGAACCTGAAAAGTAGGTCACTATAGCATATTTTAGGTGGTCAAATGGTAACTCTAAAGGTGAATGCATCCAGTTCCAGACCTGTTAATGAAATTGTGTCTGAGAAATAAAGCCAAATGAATAAACACCTAAAATATGATAACATGGCAAAGCGATAGCTATATCTCACCTATGCTTCCATGGCTATACCTTCTATTCTCAAAACCTTTTCAGCTTCCTTGGCTATACATTCCATTCTCAAAACCTTTTCAGCTTCCTTGGCCATACATTCCATTCTCAAAACCTTTTCAGCTTCCTTGGCCATACATTCCATTCTCAAAACCTTTTCAGCTTCCATGGCTATACCTTCTATTCTCAAAACCTTTTCAGCTTCCTTGGCCATACATTCCATTCTCAAAACCTTTTCAGCTTCCTTGGCCATACATTCCATTCTCAAAACCTTTTCAGCTTCCTTGGCCATACATTCCATTCTCAAAACCTTTTCAGCAAGAAACTCAAGCTCCAGATCAAACCCCCAAAGTTAGATACGATACTTAAGGTGCACCTTCATCATCCAAATTCAGCACCCTTGTAGAGGGACTCATTTTAAGAAAAATCGTAAAGTTTTGTGTTTCTTGCTTTATTCTTAGTCAAGTTATGGACTGTCAAATTTTAGACATTTTTTGCTGGAGCCAAAGTTTCTTGCTAAAAAAGTATTTAGAATATGGGGCCAGGTATCATCTTTACATGAAATAACAAGCATGAACAAACAACATGGAACTAAGAAAAGATAAAATTATGAACAACTATGATCATTAGTTTCTTCTAATTCTTCACCTTTAATAACACATTTCCTGATGCATGCTAAAGAAATGAATGGGTGATTGGGGGTATAATCATGACTGTTTGATGCAGGAAAATTGAAATCTAAAAATTTCCTTCTAAATTTGCAAACAAAATCTAAAACTACCGATGTAGAATATAATCTCTCTCTCAGTAAATCTACACAAGTGTCTACATAGGTTAGATTAATAAATTTACACAAGTGTCTACATAGGTCAGATTAATAAATTTACAAAAGTTTCTACATAGGTCAGATGAATAAATTTACAGAAGTGTCTACATAGGTTAGATTAATAAATCTACACATGTGTATACATAGGTGAGATTAATAAATCTACACAAGTGTCTACATAGGTGAGATTAATAAATTTACACAACTGTCTACATAGGTTAGATCAATAAATCTACACAAGTTTCATCATAGGTAAGATTAATAAATGTACACAACTGTCTACATAGGTTAGATTAATAAATTTACACAACTGTCTACATAGGTTAGATTAATAAATTTACACAACTGTCTACATAGGTTAGATTAATAAATTTACACAACTATCTACATAGGTTAGATTAATAAATTTACACAACTGTCTATATAGGTTAGATTAATAAATTTACACAAGTATCTGTGTAAGTTAGATTAAGCAAATTAACATGATACATCTTTTCGTATCTTAGATTATTTTTGTGTAACTATTGTGCATATTTTCTGAACTAAAATTGTTACAATTGGGAGGAGATTACACTTTACTGATCAAAATATTATTATGGAAAGTATAATCCATTAATATATTTATTACTGTTGGATATAGTAACAAGTACAGTAGTCCCTCAATACAATGCTGTCCATGTGAGCCAAAGAGTATACTGCCTTACAGTGAGACTGCCTTATAATGAAGTATATGATACATATAATTTTACTGCCACTTAATGAAACGTAATCCACGACCTTACTCGCTTTATAAAAGGAACTGTTATAATGAAAGACCTTATGGTAAGGGAGTACTGTATTAGTTTGATCATAAATATCACTACTGTACTCAAGAAACTTCAGCAAAATGTTTGTTAGGACATGGACAAAAGGAATGTCCCTTGAACAAATATGTCTAAATAAGGCAAAATAGTTAGTACTTCAATAAGTGTAATTGTCATGATCAGCATTATTGTTTAAATTATTAAACAAGAATCCCTTGAAGGGACTGATGCTCTACTGGCTGACAAGCATTTCAAGGAATCCATGATAAGATCATTTCTTATTTTTAATTGCAGAGTATTGAAACCATCTCCAACATACCAAATTTTTTAACAAAACTGTTTTTTTATGTTTTTGTTAACATGTTCACAAGATACTTGCAAGTGCAGCACAAAATTCTTTATCACGGCATTTGACCTTGAACATGGTATCATGTCCAGAAGATCACTGAACTTGTCTTAAACAATGTAAAGATATAACAAGATGCAAGGTTTGGTTTAATCCATCAGTAATATTTTCTGGAAAAAAAAACAATTGTATTGAAGAGGTATTATTCAAGATATTCTTCAAATATATCCAAAAACTGGGTTAAATGATAAAAATCAATTCATACTTGTTTGTGTTATCATGCTTACAAGCCAGTACAGATAAAAACCCAAGTCAAGATTGTTGACCTTGAAATCAATGTCAGAGTGCTGACAAAGAACTTGTTCATTGGAATGGAACTAAATACAAAGTCTGGTCAAAATTCATTTGTATGTGTAGAAGTCACTGTGTTCATAACCTCAATGAAGTACAAAAATTAAAGCAATGACTTTTGACTTGACCCCTGGGTCAATCGGGTCTGGTTTTCAAAACTCCTTTCAAAAAATGCAGATATGCTGGTGGTCAAATCTGCACCATTTTCATTTAGAACGACTTACATTTTGCAAAAAAGTGTTTTAATGAAAACCCCAAGTCAGTGCTACCAGTATTTCAAGAGGAGTAATGATAAGACTTTTGAGATGGTTATGGAGTCATGTTTCAGTCAGATTAGCACTATCTTTATTATAACTAGCTAGTTATAGCCACAGTGTTTTAGTGAAAACCCCATGTTGATATGACCATCATTCAGGAAAAGTAGCTATTAAAAGATTTCCAGGATGGCCATCAAGGCCACCATTTTGGAGGTTGTATCAGCATCATTTTAATACAGGAACAATTATATAATGAAAAAAAAAATTTTTTTTTTAAACCCCATCAATTCTGCAGAAGTAGCATCTACAAGATTTGTCAAATTTTAATGAGACATGATAAGAAGTCTTTTGGTGAAAGCCCCATGTAACTATGGCCATATGTTTAGGGCCATGTTGTTGGTCTGATTGGCACCATTTTCATTTTAGATCTACTTGACACCATAAATCTGTAAGTGAAATGACCATTTAGATATGACCATCCATTCAGGACAAATAGTGATAAGATTTTCAAAATGTCCACTGTGGCAGCCATATTGGATGTCAGATCAGTACCATTTTCATTTAGGACCAACTCAACATCATAAGAAGTGTTTTAGTGAAAACCTCATATCAATACAACCATCTATTCAGGAGCAATAGCAGTAAAAAGATGTTCAAGATGACCACCATGGTGGCCATATTGGATGTCAAATCAGTACCATTTTCATTCAGGACCAACCAGACATATGAAGTCTTTTAGTGAAAACCAAATGCTGATGCAGTTATCCATTCAGGATGAATAGGGATAACATTTTCAAGATGGTCAATTAGACATAAAGTATTTTAGTGAAAATTCTATGTCAATATGACCATCCGTTTAGAAGTAACAGCAATAAAAAGATTTTGAAGATGACCACCATGGTGGCCATACTGGATCAGGTCTGAACCATTATTATTTAGGACCAACTACACATCATAAGTAGTCTTTTCATTAAAATCTCATGTTGATACAATCATCTGATCAGGAGGAGTAGCTATAACAAAGTTTTCAAGATGGCTGCCATGGAAGCCATATTGGATGTCAGATCAGCACCATTTTCATGTTGTACCAACTAGACGTCATACTAAGTCTTTTGGTGAAAAATCCATGTAGATATGAACATCCAGGATGAGTAGCAATTACAAGATTTTCAAAATGTCCATTTAGTGATGTTGATACAACCATCACATCTGGAGAAGCAGTGATAACGGATTTTCAAGATGGCCAACATGGCAGCCATATTTGACATCAGATTAGCACCATTTTCATTTAGTACCAACTGGACATCATAAGAAAGTCTATCACTAAAACCTCATGTCAATAAAAATCCATTCAGGAGTAAATGATAAGATTTTTCGTGATGGCTGCCATGGTGGTCATACTGGATGTCTGACAAAGCACCATTTTCAAAATAAGGACCACCTAAACATCATAATTAGTCCTTTGGTGAAAACCCCATGTCAATACAACCATCAGTTCTGGACGAGTAGTGATAACAAGATTTTCAAAATGGTCACTGTGGCAGCCATACTGCATGTCAGATAGGCACCATTTTCATTTAGGATTAACTAGACATCATAGGAGGAAGTCTGTTAGTGAAACTCCATGTCAATACAACTATCCATTTAAGATAAATTGCAACAACACAATTTTTAAGATGTCAGATCAGAACCATTTTTTTATAACTTTACTGGCATACCAGAAACCTTGAGCAAACATTGTAAATGGCTTGCATATGAGATAAGGAAACTAAAGACTCTAGGGTCAAAAGGTCCAAAGTCAAGATCACTGTGACTCTAAGAAGAGGAGTTCCTCGAAGGGACTGGCACTATACTGTCTAAAAAGAATTTCCAGGAATCCAAGATAAGACTATTTCATAACAGCACCATTTTAATTTAGGACCAACTATACCTAGGGATGAATATGTGTGTAAAGTTTCAAGACAATCCTCAAGTAGTATAGCAGAAGCAGCAATAACAAACTGTGCTAATGGATGGATGAATAATGGATGACAGACAACAGGCCATTCTATATGCTCTTCTGGTTTATGTTAGATAGTACTACTAAAAAATGGTTTACACAATATTTTGCATTCTTTATCACCGACTTGGACCGAACTTGTGGATGGCTTGCATTTGAGTCAAAGAAGACACCTATTTATTTTGGGTCAAAAACTTGAAGGCCAAGGTTACAGGAATTATGTCCTGTACCACATGCTTTAATAAACTTTAAAGGTGGCTTGCATTTGAGACAAGACACCTACTGATTTTGGGGTTCAAAGATCAAAGGTCATGGTCAGAAGAACTACAAGAAGTAAACAGTTTACACAAAATAACTAAATCCTATGCCACAAACCATGACCAAACCTTGTGAATGGCTTGCATTTAATAAAAGAAACATCTCTCAGTTTTGGAGTTAATAGGTCAAGTATCAAGATCACCAAGAAATAAAAAAATGGGATTTTCAAAATAACTTTAGTTCTGTGTCTTTTACCTTATATACATTTTAAGGATGACTTGCATCTGAGACAAGGAAGACACCTATTGATAAGGTGGCCATATCATTTTGTATTGTAAGGCAACATCGCTTAGCAACAGTGACACAGTATGTGTTAAATGGTACTATGTCTTTTAGTACTTGAGTATCCAATCAATGAAAGAGGTTTTAACATAAAAGAAGTGTAATATTATTTACGAATGTATAATGTACCATTCATGGTACTCTTGTTGTTCAAATAGTCAATTTTTTCTTTTCCTGGTCTATCAAGCAATTAAAAATTTTGAAAGTACCAAAATATATCAGTTCAAAAAAATGTTATATTCATTTTAAAGTAAAAAAAAAAAAAAAAAAAAATTTGAAATGTTTAGAAATATGTTCATCAAACACAACTGCCCACCAATGTGACCAAAACACAACTGCCCACTACTGTGCCTGAAAATGACCTAAACATAAAACTTAAGTGGATGGACAGTGTAACACTATAATTATGTCCCTTCCACATTTGAGGTTGATTTGCGGATGGGCATAAAACTATGAAAATCATCTCCGATGTAAATTTTATGTAAATTTGGGTGTGTCATTAACAGACATGAAATCAGGTGATTAGAAGAAAAGATGAAAACCGTCATACAATGGCTCAAATCCCCATTTTTATTACTAAACCCTTGCAAAATTTCAATGTTATCTTGACCAATAAGAGATGAAACCAGCTAATTTGGTGAAATATTTTTATGTCAGCATCAATGAGATAGAAAGATAATGTAATTATCATTAAATGCTATGCCAGCAGAAAACAATGACACAACTGTTATTTTAGATCACTGAATACATCAAGAGTGTAGCTTGGTCAAAGGTAAACAAAAATATATACACACAGAAACTATTCCTGGTATTTAAATCTACATGAAAAACTAAAAAATTACAATTTCAATATGGTGGTTTATCATAAATAGGTAACTACAGCATAGTTTGTATGCATCTCTACATAAATGACTAATGGATTTCTCATAAAATATGACTAGAGAAGCATTATTTTGCACATAAAATTGAGATCTGTTTTTGACGCCAGTCGCAAAGGCAAAATAGACTAATCCTGCTATTAGATAAAAATGAAATTATTATGCTATGGAATGTAAATAATGCCCTGAACTCCCAAAATGTATCTGCTCTAGTCAAGATATCTCATCAGCTATCTTGAAGACAATCTACCGTCTATACTCGCATATAAGCCGATACCAACTGCAAACTGCATAGACCCAGATCTGCCGTCGCATAATGCGCCGGCAGATCTGGGTCTATGCAGTCTGTAAGGACTAATCAGTAAAACAAACAACATAGACCCTGATCTGCTGGTGCATTATGCGATGGCAGATCGGGGTCTATGCAGTTTGCAGTTGGTATCGGCTTATGTGAGTGTTGGCATATGTATGTGTGTGGTGATGGTATTCGAATATGCAAAATCTACCAACTATTTTTTGTTTGTACGTATATTAAATGCTTGAAAGAAAACAGATGTTATTTTTTTTCTTCATATTAGATTTGAATTTTCCCCGTAATTTTCAAAAAGCTTATATGAAAAGATAATTTATTCTCAATTGGACAATGTCACTTTTTGTGTCATGCGCACTGACCCCCTTGGGACCTCAAACACACTTTTTGAGTCTCCGAAACCCCCCAACACTGTCTGGGAGTATGGCAGGTATGGAGTGCAGTGTTTTTCATACAAATGCACAACACAAAAACTTGTGTCCGACTGTTCACCCTGAAAGCCAAAATGAGAATGACGTATTTAGCATCAAAGGGACAGAGCGTGGGAAAACAATCACATGTATGCTGCATGCTTTGCCTTGATTTTGAAAAAAATCAGGGTAGGTAAAAAAAAAATTATTTTTATTTTTATTTTTATTTTTTGGGAATATTACTAAATGTTGACTGTCATAATACTAAGGTACATATGTCTTCACACAATGTATTGATAAATGAGAATTCTCTTGTGAGCTTGTAGCATCACATGTCGTCATCTTTCATACCTGTATTGCAGAAAAAACAAGTTCTAACATACAAAGTATATTTGAAGCTTAACTTGTGTGGTTTCAATACAACTTCAGCACATCACTAAATTGCCTCTCATGTACAAAGGTGTATTTTTTAAGTATATATAACAACACAACAATAGCGTCAATTTTTAAAAATAAAAAACAACTAGTATATACCCAACAAAATACATGGACCTTCAAGTTTTGCATTTGTTACATTCTTCATACTCACATGAATTCCAAAAGCAAGAAATAGCATTCTTTCAATAGAGTTGATTTAGAATTTAAATAAAACAGTCTGTGTATGATGCTTTAAGTATACAAAGGATTGTACACCTAAAGCCTAGTGCGCTCAGACCAGCGACTGCAGAAAATACATGCCGACTGAACATGGAAACCAATCCCTGCACATGACACACTAGGACATAGTCCAAGTTTCCCTTGACCTTTACCACCTTGTGGAAGATATTTGGACAGCGAAGTTGGGATCACAGAAGCTTATTATTAGATAGAAAACATAAAGACAAGAACAGACAGTTGCCATCTTTGCTTCTCTTCAGTAGTCATATCAACTGATAATTCTCCCCGACTGTTGCTTTCATATTTTTCTGGGTTAATCTTTGATAGCTCCTGCCATGCCATTGAACAAATTCATTAGCTTTTATTGCTAAATGCCACCATGAAAAAGATGCATCGTCTCAAACAAAAGAATAAGGGACAAAAGTTTACATCTGTATACATGTGACAGAACCAAGACCTCAGATCAGTAGATTTGAAAATTTGTATCAGTACATTGGCTTCTAAATCAGGAGGATTTCTTATCAACATAAACAGTATCCATTTTAAGGAGATTGAAAACAAAACAAGTGCATTTTTTGCTATATATGTATTCTCTTCATATTAAAATAAAGGAGCAAGTTTTGAACATGAATCAGATTCTGACGGCAATGTTACAATAACAATTAATGAAAATATGAGTCAGGGTATTGTCAATTAAATGAAAAAGGATGAGTTGTAGTTAAACTGCATTTTTTTTTAAATATAAAATCCACAAGCATTTTTATTTTCCTTTACAAGTTTACTGCCTGGAGTCCGCTGATAACATTTATTGTGATTATGAAGTTTCATACTTAACTCATTAACCCCTAGGGCCATGTTTATGTGTCATGAGGTTGTACCCTACTTCCGAGCTCTGTAACGTCAACATCATTTAAGATACACTAAAGTGGATGGCATTGCAGGAAAGTAGACAGATGTAGCTCTACAATGATACCAAATAATGTCAACTTTCTACTCGCATTAAAAAATAGAGTGAAAAAATAGCAATTTTTGAGACCTGATTTTTTTAAGGTCGAAAATTGCCAGTTTCGGAAGTGGAATTTGTGTCCGGATTTTAGACTTTTTAGCCTTAGATCTAAAGCAGACCAGTCCGAACTGCACACGGACAGATGAACCTTTGCAAAAAGTAGGATAAGTTTGAGATCTGGAGTAAAAAGGGGCCAGGACTCAAAAATAGAGGGCCAATACGAAAAGAAAAAAAAAGAAATCCAACTTTTGCACATGCACGAGCGTAATGGCCAATCAAAAACAATGTTTCTGATACACCTAAGCATCCGGCTAAATGAAAAACTTTCTTAAGCAGATGTGTTTTGCTGCATTCAGAAGTAACCCCAAAAATGCATTTCCTATGCCCATTTCAGGCAAAAATGAAAAGAATCTCTCGGGGTTAATGAGTTAACAGGCTCGCAATAGTTTTCTGGTCCAGATTTCCCCAATGCGATGGTGTCCGCATATGTATGGTGATATAATTTCTTCCCTCATATACTATCTTAAAATCTACTTTGCATGAAACATGCAATCCAAAATCAGGACCCTTGCAACTTCCCTGCACTGACTTAAACTCTGATTTCCAAGCATTCTTGAACTTGCTGGAATATTTTTTACCCGATGGTTTTTAGCACTGGGAGAAAGTACATGTTTCATCATTTTTACATGAACTGACCAAACAAGATAAGAGCTTCCCTTAACTATTCCTCTTTAAACATCTTGAAAAACACAATACCAATTAAACAAGACAAAAGTCAAAAGGCAAGTGTTTGTGCCAAAATCATTTTTTGGTTGCTCTCTCCTTTTTACCTCACCTACAAGGGTCAGCCGATATTTAATCAAAGATTCACAAGCCATAACAGACCACCTTTGATCCTTTGATTATTTAAAACACCTCAAAAAATATTCAGCCTTTGGCCTTAAACTCACCAGATTACAACAATAAGGTAATCAATTTACAGCTTTCTGTGTACACATGTCAGATGCCAAGTAACAATTATTAATCGGATTAGTCTGCATGCATTACTGCACTGCATTGGTTGCACAGTTCTGGTCTCCAGTAGACTGGTTCTGGCTGGTTTCTGTAATGTGTGCCAAGAACATGTATAATAAACATTTTTTTTCTCTTCAGATTTTTTTAACTATAAAATTCCATGTACGGTAGAATGTCTACATGTACAGCTGTAACGTTACTGCTACTGCATGGTTTTGGCGAATTCATACTTTCAGTAATGGATGTGCTCTGACCTCTCATCCCAACATAACTATCCAAATATCTAACACTGGGTGGGAAAGGTCATAGGAAGCTCAGACTAACTACTGGTAGGATGCAATGCTGTGCCATTTTTTAATCATAGTCAGAATTGTTAAACACTTCCAAGCTTTACGTGTTACATTAAAAGTGAGTCATTCATTATAACCACTGTAGAATCCAGTGAAACATGGAGATATCATGTGATATTCTTCTTTTGTTCATTGTTATAATTTCAAGGGGGGTGGGGGAATTGTCAACAAATTTTGGGCCAGTGGCTAAAAAAATAGGATTGGTCTGGAAACCAGAAAAACCATTTTCTGTAGGTTTTTGAACCAAGGACAATGAGAGGATTATCCTCTAATAGAAACAAAGCCTCAATCTGAATTGAATTACTTTAGTAACCTCTTCTAGGTTACATGAAATATGCAAAAATATTACATGTACAGCTACTTATCTCTTTCACAAATTCAAATTTACATGTAACACCAACAAGTAAACAACGTTACTCCACTTTCATATTTTAATAAGAATAAATCCTTTTCCTAGAGATGGAATATCATATTTTGAGCCTGCTTGTTATTGACACAATTACAGTAAGTTTACCAGCTGAAAAATAAAAACATGTATTTTAATATACTTGAAATACTGATATTTTTCACACCCCCACCCCCCTTATCAGCTGAAATTTAAATAACTTTCCACTAATGGCTGACTCTTTAATGGTTGGTGACATTTTGTTTTTAAAAAAAAACAAGCTGAGGAAAAACAAAATCTTTGCTGCTGCCATTTAAATTTGATTATGAACATTTTACATGCTGTCTTATATTAACGGTCATCAATGGAGAAGTCAAAAGACAAATAAATTCTCCATTGTTATGAGAAAAGAAATAAGTTGAGATAGGAAATAAGTACACACTATATTATTGCCGTATTGAAAATTAGAATACTGTGTAATGTAAAGAATATCCAAAGTGCTTGCTGCCATCCAAAATCTTTGATGATGTTAGTTTACATACCAAGTTTGATCAAAGTTTGTTTAGAAATGAATCAGCTTAAGTGGTATGAATAATTTTTGCTGACAAGTGCAGGATAATACCATAAATTGAATTGGCCCAATAGCTGGGTGACCTAAAGCCATCAAAAATTTATTATGTTAAATACAGCCTTTTAAACATGTTCAAAACTACTGCATGTTGGTATCTGCTGATGAGGTACATGAGGTAAAAACCTCATAAACAAAGGGTGTTATAACTTGCTGCCAAGAGGAACAACCTTGACTCTTAATGTGAATATAAATTCCACTTTTGCTAGAGAATATCATAGAAGATATTCCCAGCAAAAAGAATCCTATATTCCAGTCACAAGGTGCTATTTCATGTTAAAGTCGGCCCAAGTTGTGCGAAGCAGTTCATCATCATTAGATAGTGCTCTGTTTCTGGAGTGATCTCTCGAGTCATGCCAAGGAGACGTTCTCGCAAATTTTCAAGCTGCACTGGAATTTGACCCAGATTATCCACATCTTGGGAACGCAACGTGTAGTGTTCTTTCTCTGCATACTGAGCCCTTCTCCTTAGTGCCACGTGCAGTTTACCTGTAAAACAGTGTGGGAGAAAGTCATCACCGGGTGCGATAAATTTCAGAATCAGATGGGTCCCTAGCCTAATCTGGGCTACCAAGGAAAAAAACACCCAGTGGTATCTCAGCTTAAATTCTGAAGCTCAAAGAAGGCACTTATGTATGAAATTGCTGACTTCAAGAAAAACTCTTTAAGGACAAACCATTTAATTTTCAGAATGGGTCTGGGAATTTTTATTAAAAAAATGTCTAGCCCCCAAATAGCTTGAAAAAAATATTATTGCTTTCGTTTTTAGAAGAAAAAAAACTAATTTCATTCACTGTATTAGTTGACAAAAAAATTATCTTGAGATAAAAGAAAAAAAAATCTGGTTCAAAAGAAAATCCTAACCCTTGCCCCCCTCCCCCCACTCCGAAATTAAATGGTTGGTCGATTATCTTCTTATGTGTCATCAACAATCATTATCCTTTGTAAAGTATTTTTGTTGACATGTTTTGAAAAAATAGAGAACTTGTGGCAAAACAACAAGTACCATTTCTATTTATTTCTTTGAGTGCTTCTTACTGAATATATAAATTTATATTTCTTTCCATTAAATTTTATATTTGAACCTACATGCATGTAGTATTGTTTGCATCTTGAATCACAAAATGGGACTGAAACACATCAATTTTGCTAGTCAATCAGATTTGAAGACTTTAACTCATCAGTATGAATTAATTAGCCAACAGAATAGTAGCTTTTCAGGGTCAGTGGATATAAAACCAAAGAGAAATGCAGTTTCAGTCCATTTGAACATGTGATTGAAGTGATGCAGATTAGAAGGCAGGGCTTGAAATTAGCAGTAGTCTGCTAGCCTAAGGCTAGTAAATTTCCTGTTGAACAAGTAGTTTTCATAATTTTAATAGTCCAATGGCTAGTAAAGTTTCAGTGGTCATCAGTTAGCATTTATTTACGCTATCATATGTAATTTTTGAAAATCTGAATGATTGGACGATGTCCAAGTTCTCTCAGAATTTTACAGAACGTATTCCAAAACAAGGCTGTATAAATTGGCCAGTTTTGTTAGATTTATAAGGTAAAGTTGTATGTTAAAGATTGCACAGAGTTTCCTCTGACCTTTCCTACCCCTTTTTAGATATTTTGACATTAATGTTGGGGTGTGAGGTCAGAGTGCACTGCCTATTGAAAAGTTGGAATTCACCGAAACCACGTGGTGTAGGCATAGGGTAGCTGCTTACTATTGGGCCTAGCAAACTTAAAGAACCTTACATCGAGCCCTACCTACATAAAATCGATAGCAAGATGATTTATCTTCTCAGGAATTTCAAGTATAACATTTGTTTTGTCCTTAATTCGTTATCAGACAAGACAAAACTATTGCATTGACGAAATATGACCTGGTTCTCACCATTTGCATTGCTAGTCACATGATTATGCAATCTTGCAGCCTACATATCCATGACATCAGAGGTCCAATAGTCACATGATACCAACAAGAACCCCTTTCCAATGTTGTACAAAAAATTCGAAAATATTAAATGAAAGTCACGTCTTTTAGAAAACACACATAATTTTCAACATATTTATTCTGAGAACAACCACCAGAAACCTGTCACCATTGAAGCACCCACAAAAAAGACAGATTCATCACATAGTCACATTGTACTAACAAAAACCGCGTTGATGTGCTCTCTGCCTGACAAATCAATTAATTAAAGACATAATGAATGTTATACTCGCTATTTCTGAGAAGATAAATCATCTTCCTATCAATGTAATGCCGGTAGGGCTCGATGTAAGGTCATCTAAGTTTGCCAGGCCCGGTTGTAAGTGGATACCCTATGCCTACACCACTCTTTTTCAGCGAATGCCAACTTTTTGAGTCAATGAGCACTAACCTCACACCCCAACATAAATGTCAGAATATCTAAAATGGGGTAGGAAAGGTCAGAGGAAACTTGAACTAAACGACTGTAAACCAGACTTATGAACTTATCAAACTGCCATTCTGTTCCATGGTCATCAAAATCCCTATTATGATTAATTATTCCGTCTTTACTGGATTAGCATCACGGAGACACATATTTTGTTCAAAGGTTCGTATCTCTTGTGAAAACACGCTCAATGCCTATATTACTATAATGAGAGATCTTTACACCCTGCTTTCAATGTAGCACATCGGGTACTGCCTTAAATCGTCTGTTGGTGGAGTTATGATATGTAATGACCAGTGTGAATGAGGTGTTTGTCTTTTTCTCTTATTAGGTTATTTGATTTTCCCGGATGATGAGGCTTAAAAAATATTTACTGAATTATCTTTTTCTTACAGCTAATTTCTGGCGAATCAGTCATTGTTTTTTTGTGAACTTGTGCTTGTAGTGATTATCTTCAAGTAACTTTGATGGTTTTCTAAAGCAAGATTTGTACTTCTGAATTATGAATGATTGTGATATTTAAGAAATAAAAGAGTTGTTAATCTAGTTTAGTGTCTAACATTGTTTTGTGGGAATGACTAGTGAAGATTCAGCAGGACTAGTAAATTTCTCAATCAACTAGTCTTTCTGGCTACAATGAAATGTTTGTTAAATTCTAGCCCTGGAAGGTCTAGAAAAGGCAAATATCTACAACATCAAGCATGCCTGAACAAGTCTTTCCTGCTCTGTAGAAGTAATTGCAGGTTCTTCTTTATGTAGATGGGGAAAACAAGCATAAACTAAAAGATAGGAGCCCCAAATTCAGTTACCAGATAGTGAGCCTAATAAAAGTCCGAGTACAATTTGAACTTTTACTATGGTACATGTAGACTGGAGACATGTTTAGTTTCTCTCCACCCACCTCTTATTTTAATTGGTTTTCATTTCATAAAATTATTTAACATCTTCTATGGCAGGTAGGATCGTTCTTTAATCAATCAAGTAGATTTCTAATTTGTCTGTTTTGTGTTTTGCTCAATCGTCAGCAAGGAATCTGTCATTTCTGCACAAACAATTTTTTGAAGCAAGCAGCTCTGTTTTGACTTTGATAATCGTAGTGTATTTGAAATTTGGAAACATGTTACAGATTCTTAATATCTTATATTATACCTCATACAATTAAGGTCCTTCTTTATCCCTTGTAACTCAACCAGTCCATAAAATGTAATATGGACTGCCCCATCTGTTTCAGTGTATACATCATGAGCTGTGTGCGCTGAATGATACAATGCTAAATTGCAGTGCAACTGTATACATGTACATGTGTATTTCACAAAAGCATAAATACTTGTTCTGTATAATACAACAAATATTGCATGGCGCTGAAGAGCGTCATGGCTGTTGATGGACTGGTGAGTCACCACAAAAAACTATGTGGACCTCAGTCTTGCTGCTGTCCAAATACCTTGTGTGTTGTGATTCAACGGTCCATAAACTGCTATAAGACCCTCAGCACCATACAATATTTCTTAAATAGCCACTGGGCTACCAGACAATATATATTAACTGAGACCCTGCATTATGGAAGCCCCTGGGCTCTGGGCATAAGAATGTCAGACCTTGCATCAGCCAATTATAAAAACCTATCATAATGCTAGAACCACTTTCATTAGAGTCTCTAAACTTTGAGAATCTACTCAACTAAAAATTTCCTTTACATGAAAGGATATGTAAATATGTGGACTTTTATTGTTTATGTCTACAAAATGAAAGGATTTAACTATGCAAGTAAATATAACTTTCTTGCCCTGCATTTGCAACAAAACAAATAGTGCACATATCTTGTACATGCACAACAAAACAAATAGTGCTTATCTCTTGTACATGCGCAACAAAACAAATAGTGCACATCTCTTGTACATGCCTTCCAGCTGATCCAGATTTAATCCCAATCTGGATTTTAGCAACTGATTTTGGATACAAAGATTGCAGGGTAATGTTTTCCAATACTTTTTAGTAAATAAAAGCAACACAATTGTGAGCAAAACAAAATTGATTTGCTTTTGCTAAAATATAAACTTCATGTGTGTTGTAATTTCCAAATTTCTTCAGTGTTATAGCTTCTCCGCTGACCTTGTACCAAAAACATTGTTTCACTTACCCACCCAACCCAAACTTTTCATCCAAAAATGTTGGCATTATGCTTACCTTGTGAGCTCATAAGGTAGCTCTTCATAGAATAGAACAGCAACATACATAATTCTTCACATGTTGTGGGGTCTATGACATCTTCAGAGGTCCATCTTGCCACCCCATTGTCCTCATTATCAGAGGTAGGTGTTGTGGGTGGGGTAAGGGGGTTTTTGTAAGGAACTGCACTGAAGAAGCTTTCAAACACAGAAGCCAAAGAGTCTGGAAATCCACAGAGTGGCATTATGTTATCATACTCCTTTTCAAGGACCAGCTGTGAGAGCTTCAAGGCCAGCAGATCAGACGTGATGGTCTGCAACAAAAGACTTTTATGGCTTAACCCTGGAAGATATATGTACATCTGCAGTAGTCGAGTTGCTATATAGGTTGCACAATCTTCACAGCTCTGGCTAACATTCACTGAAAGATCCAACAACCTCTGTAAACTGGGGAGAACTTTATACTCCATGCTGTTTGGACTACCTTGAGCAAGTCCAGCATAAATAGTGTGGTCACTAAGTCCACACAGAATGCAGCGAATATAATCCACAATCACCTCAATATTCGACCGAGATGTGTCATACGAAAGGACTTTGAATGCCATAGAAGACTGAATCTGTCTCTGGTCACTGACATCTCTATTGAAAAGATCATCTAGTAGAACATCAGTGGTCAAACTCAACATGAGACAAGCCTGGGTTTGTGTTCCTGTGCTGCTCTCACAACTTCTGCTGGAAATAATTCCGTTTAAGCAGTCCTCTATCAGGGTCCAGTTCACTTGGATCAACCCTGGGTAGACTTGGTTAATGATCATCAATGTCTGATATGCATACTGCACTAAGTGAATGGAGACATCCTTGTCTTGAAAAGCACTTGTTACAATTCTTCCAGCCATATCTGAAGTGGGCTTGCATCTAAAACAAACATCATTCAAAAACTTGAGGCCATGATTCAAGAACAACATCCCTTCTTCAAAACATCCTTCAATTGTATTAATATGCAACTGTGTCATTTGTTTGCATGTTGAGTCTAACATAGATTCAAAAGGAAATCTACTACTTGGCACGACCAAAAGTTTTTTCCTGGTTTCCAGTGAGGAAATTGGAAGAGAAGTTGAATTTCTAGGCACTGGGAGAAAATAAGATTTAATATTTTCTTTACTGACTGGGCCTATTCCAAATTTTGAATCCAAACTAACGTTCACTCTTCTTGTTACAGAAGTCCTATCTGACTTTATTTCAGGAATTGTTGGTATAATGGGTAGAAGAACAGCCTTCTCTCCCACAGGTTTTCCTGAAGTCAGCATGATTGATTTTTTTTCAACAAGGCATTCTGTATCACTTGTTGAATGCTCCACATCAGAAACCTGGACCACATTGTCATCAGTTTCATCCATCACATCTGAAGCTTCTAAACTTTTTTCATTATTCATATCCATACCTTGGGCTGCAAAAAGTTTCTTCAGTTTTGACTTTTGCAACAAACTCACTGGGAGTGGGCTCACTGGTTGCTCCTTACTAAATATATTTACATCCCCATCAACCAAAGTAATATCCTTTTGGATGACATCAAGAAAGTGTCTAGAGTCTTGTGAACTTTCCTGTAGAACTAGACCACCACTTGGGCTTGGATTAGATTTATATTTTACACTCACTGGTGTCTTGATTTTACTTTTCAAAATATCTAGTTTTTCCTTAAAAGTTTTCTTAACTTCTGGACTAAGCTCTGCCCTTTTTGAACTACTCCTGTCATGATCTATCTTAGAAGAGAAAGCTTCGAAGATATTTGTTCTTGGGGAATTATTTGCTTCCATTATTGGACTACATGATTGGGACTTGTGCAACTTTGTTTCAAATTTGTTTCCTCCAGAATGTGTTCTACTGAAATCTGGTACACAATTCTTTTCGGTCCAAGGTTTTAGTTCTTTTTTATCAATGTCAGAATATGGCTGTAAAAGTACACCACTGACTATTGAATCTTTTGGTACAAAACAACTTTCTGAGTTTGCTTCAGATGGCATCACACTTAGCAAAGAGTTTTGAAAATTGTTCAATGATTCTGAGCCAGTTACATTTCTATCCAATGTGTGGAAGGAGTAACTTCTGGCATCATCAGCATCTAATATTCCTTGAAAAGTATCATCATCTATACAAATTGCTTTCCCACCATCAGAAAATGAATGCCATAAGCTCCTAACTGACTTATTTGACTGACTACATCCATGCATATTTTTTGAGCTTTTCCCACCATCACTATGCCTGAATTTAGAGTAAACACTATGCAACATTGACTCTGAACTTGGCAACTGTTTGTCTATTTGTTCACCTGATCTTTGTTCACTTGAACTATCTGACTTGTGCTCTGGGTTCCAATGTGAATTCTTCCCTGAAGAAGCAATCTTGCTTTTGTCCTCTGCCTTCTTCAAGTCTTCACATGCTGCAATGCTCCTTTCTTTACTTTCTGACTTTTCTTGATTTTTATCTGAGCCCAGAAATTCAATCACATCACAAGCAAGATCCACCTGTTGATTTCTATATTCAGACAACTCAGAAGAATAAGAGTTGGTCTTTGAAAATACATCCATTCCTTCTAGAGTTGGGGGATCCAAATCCGGAAGGCTGCCATCTGAGAAATCAGCATATTCCTGTGCAAGATCCAGTGTCCTATGTATGGGTTCTAATACTGGTTGACTTGACTCGGTCACACTCTGACACAGTCGTTTACTTGAGGAATGTACTACATCGTTTTCTTCCTTTAGTGTCTGAGATGGATGGCGTCTTTTCAGTCCAACTTCGTTCTCCTCATATATTTGCCCCAATTCATTTTCCTCTTTACCTTTACAAGCTTCTTCTGCACTTAAAGGTCTTGATATCTTGCTCCAATCTTTCATTTTATCAAGACCTGAACCTACTTCCTCATCACAACTAGAATGTCTCTCTTTGATAATACTGTTTTTTCCAGTACCCAAATATCTATCAATACTGGAATTCTCTTTTTCATCCAAAGCACCGTGACTCTGATATCTTTCTTCATTGCTTCTTGAGTGTCTATCTTTATCACAATTTGAATGTGGATATCTGTCTATGAAAGTACTGGATGATCTTTCCTTCTTAATGGTTTGAAATATGGAAATCTCTTTGCTGTGTTGCTTTTCTTTCTCATTATATAAACATTTTTTATAACTTTCTTTTTCTCCACTTTGATGTCTATCTATTTGAACATTTTTCTGCTCTACAAATTCATCTTTCACATCACTTTTATGTCTGTGTTTTGGATCGCCACTTAAATGGATGTGTTTGAAATTAGTATCATGTCCATCACCACTGGAATGCTTTACCCTATCACTATCACTACCATTCCCCTCTTTCTCATAGGAAAGTGTTGTCCTCCAATTCCCGTCTTTCTCAAGGGAAAGTGTTGACCTCCAATTAACACCTGAGTCTTTGATTACCAATGTCTCACTAGATGACCTGTATGAAGGCTGTGGCTTCAGAACCACATTAGCATTTTCATTGTCAAGTCGTGGAACTGTAGATCTCTGTGATGATCTTTTGGTTCCTTGTTTACCATGTCGATTGTGGTGCAACGACTGTGTGACTGATTGGGTCATCGTGCTTGTATTGGGATGACAGGTATCATCAAATAGCACATGGTTACTTCCATAGGCTACTTGGTACTCCTAAAAGAAAAAAAAACTTCATTTAAAATTCTGAGACAGAACAAGTTACAAGAGTCAAATAAAATACCTTTTGCTGTTCACTGTTCCATATTTTAAATAATGTTAGAAAAACCAATTGGGGGGGGGGGGGGGCTCATCTGGTCCTGTGGTCCTGGGGTTCCATCCTCTTTTGGCACAATTAAGGGTAAGTATGTGACCATTAAAGCTTCGTGTTTTTGTTTTCCAGTTTTCTCCACCTAAAAGAACATCTGAAGCCAAAATCAGAGCCCTTGAAAGTACTGTACTGATTAAATATATTGCTAGTGCTTCTTTTCAAAACATGATCATATGTTACTTTCAGTTTTATACAGTCTCAAGCTAACATACCCATATGTTACAATACTTTTAGATTTACAAGTCTCAAGTTAACATACTATACCCATGTCACTTTTCATTTTACAAGTCTCAAGCTGACATACCCATATGTTACTTTCAGTTTTACAAGTACATGTATCAAGCTACTGTAAACTTACCCATATATTACAATTTAACTTTACAAATCACAGGCTAACATACCCATATATTACAGTTTAGCTTTACAAGTCTCATGGTAACACACCCATATGTTACATTTTAGTTCTAAAAGTCTCAAGGTAATATACCCACAGGTTACATTTCAGCTTTACAAGTCTCAAGTTAACATACCCATTTCAGTTTTACAAGTCTCAGGTTAACATACCCATTTTAGTTTAACAAGTCTCAAGCTAACATGCCCATTTTAGTTTTACTTACCCATTTTTAGTTTTACAAGTCTCAAGCTAAAATACCCATTTTAGTTTTACAAGTCTCAAGCTAACATACCCAGGTCAGTTTGACAAGTGTTGTCATTATGTTCACCTAACTGTTTATTTGCTGTTGGCAGGTGGAGCCAAACAAACATTACATGGGGAATTAGCTGGTAGAATCAACAAACAAAACTTCCTGGCTACATCTTTAATTGCTTCCTCTCACTACATCAGACTCAATGTTCAAACTTCAAATTCAAATTCAAAAATTGTTCCCTGATGACCATGCCCTCACCTAATATAACATTCTAGGGACTGCACAGAAAACATCCTATCAAATTTCATCTAACAGACTTGAGAGCTGCTACACAAATCTGTGTTTCCTATGTTGAATTAAACCTTTAATTTCTCAGTACTGATTTATCTAGAAGTAGATTTATTAACATGTACATGATTACTAAATTTCTAATTACACACTCACTCATTTTTCAACCTCTGCATTAAAACGCAAATATTAAATAAATGCATTTTAGGCATAGAGGCCTTCAAAGATTATCAAAATTTAAGTATAAAATCTACATTTACTTTAAAACTATATACAAGTTATTATTGTTAATTAGAGCCACTTAATATACTACCTTGTCTCTAATATCATCAACATTTTCAACATCAAAAGTTTATATTAAGAACTGTAAATAGCCCTTTAATTAACTGACACAAACACAAATTCCTGCTGCTGACTCTACTATATAGGTCAGAGCCTGTGAAACAATGGAGTTATGTCTCTAAGCAGATTGGGGTCAGTGTGCTGTCAAGATCCTGCTTGTATGTTTTAGACTAACTGAAGCAGCAAATGTCTAGAGATGTGGATTCAACTCAATGTGACTATGTAAAAGACTAGAAAAAAACTGGAAACAGTTAAATCACATCAATTGTCCCTACAACACAAGTTTCAAGTTAAAATACACATTTTAGTTTTTACGTATCCAATTTAGTTTCACAAGTCTCAAGCTAACATACCCATTTTAGCTTTACAAGTCTCAAGATAACATACCCATTTTAGCTTTACAAAGTCTGAAACTAACATACCCATCTTAGCTTTACAAGTCTCAAGCTAACATACCCATTTTAGTTTTACAAGTCTCAAGTTAACATACTCATACACTGTATGTAACTCTTAAATGAATGTCATTAAAAAGGAAATATATTGTTCTAATGCTTACAGCAGTCAAGATCAAATGCACTCCTTGATATTATAGTAAAACTAATATATTTGCACAGTTTATAAAACTATGGAGTTATCATAAAAACATTTTTTTAACCTATTTGATTTATTCTTAAAAACATAATAAAAATACATCTCATATTTTATATCTTGAGCTATTCCTATTACTAAAAGTTGATGCTTCATTTGTGTCCTCTATTGTTGACCAATTAAAATGTGTATGTTGATAATCAATCATTCAAAAGGAAATTAATCAAATAAGAATTGTCACCAAGAAACCATTTGAGAAAGTGTAATATTAAATATCAATTTAACCTGAAGCTCAATTTCGGTGTTTTCACTGACAAACCACCAACCTCCACCTATGTATCAGAACATGTCATTAAAGACTGTTGACATGTAGATTCAAATTACTGTAGACTGTTCATCAATCTCAAGTTGGAATTTGTGTAAACCATTATGCAGTTCCACCTGGAGAACTACATGTAGCTTGTCTTCCCTTGCAGAATCATGATTCACTAATGGAATGTTATACACCTGGGCATTGCCTTACCTTGCAGTTATCACAATTCCATAATGGAACATTATTCACCTGGGCATTATTGTCAAACCTTGAAATATCATGATTCCCTAATGAAACATTATACACCTGGGATTGTCTTATCTTGCAATATCATGATTCCCTAATGAAACATTATACACCTGGGAATTGTCTTATCTTGCACTATCATGATTCCCTTATGAAACATTATACACCTGGGAATTGTCTTACCTTTCAATATTATGATTCTGTAATGGAACATTATACACCTGGGAATTGTCTTACATTGCACTATCATGATTCCCTAATGGAATGTTATACACCTGGGCAATGAACCATATATAATCATGTGCTTGTGTCAATTAAAACTGTTCTAACTGCACTACCTATTATCCAACATTCTTGAAACAATTGCTATCAAACAAAAACAAAACCTTCTCCTTGATTATGTGATACAAATTTTCAAGAACAATATTAAGTTTTGGAATTTGCTACCTAATAAATACATGCAATGGACAGGTTTGATTCCCAAACCAGGCTATGTTGGCTGCCATGTTGTGTCCTTAGGCAAAGGCACTTTATTCTCCTTGCCAAGAAAAACTAACTAAAATCACTAGTGAAAACACCTTAAACCAGACTTTGTCCAACCAAATCAAAAATGTTGTTTTGCATCTCAGATACACACTAATAATAGTATCAATGAAAAGTACTGACAACATATCAGAAAGCTGTATGAAGTGTGTGTAACACTGGGCTTTATAGTGAAACCATAAACACTACATGTAATGCCAAAATATCTATTTATAGATAGTCAAGAATTATAAATATTTTAACTCTTTTCAACACTTGTAAATAAAAACATGTTCCTGGAAAACAAACAAAAAGAACAATGCTGTGAGATTGGTAATACTTGATTTCTACTGCTTTAACTTTTCCCCATTTACACAAATGAACCCTGTCATTGTACATACTACTCAAATTTGGAATATGTTTCTTTTACAAAAACAAAAGCAAACATGAGTCCCTCAAAGGGACTCATGTTCTACTGACCGATGAAAATTTCCTGGAATTTAAGATAAAATCGTTTCTTCTTTATAACTAATGAGTGTTAAAAGCTTATCTGCTATTATTTAGCAATAACAAGATTTTCAAATTAGCTGCTGTGGGGACGATACTGGATGTAAGATCAACACCATTTTTATTTAGGACCAACTAGACATCATTAAAAGTCTTTTGGTGAAAACTCCATGTGAATATGACCATCGATTCAGGATATGTACAGTAGGACCCTGCTATAGCATGATGGTCGGGGTCCACAAACCGAGATCGTGCTATGTCCTGAACCGTGCTATAACCAACCTAGACAAAACCAAGTCAATTATCTGAAGAAAATGATGCATGCACCAAAAAAATGGGGGGGGGGGGTAAATTGTGGGCTCAAAACAACGTGCTTCATTGGCATGGTTACCATCTTAAATCAATGCATATTAAACTTGAAATACACATGCTGTTAAAACAGAGATTGCACATATAATATTTTACTTTATTCAGAGAACCATGCATTGGTACATTTATATGTACATGTCTAATGTATAGCATGAATAGTTAAAGGTTCAACACGTGTACTCACCAACCGATCTCATGGCATGCGTAGGAGTGAGTCCATAATAATTCCATCGAAAATATGCACACAGAAGGATAATATCATTTTCTGATAAAGTTCTGAAATCCTACATCGTCGTCTAATCATTGTAAATCATCATTGTCTAGTCATCGTAAATTTTGTCCAACTTCGATTCATCGGCTTTACTGTCATATGCGGGTGCTTATGCAGAGACTGAGCTTGGGCTCTGCAAGTAACACTTTGATCATAAAGTCAGAAATCTATTAAAGGATGCAACTAAAAACATGTCAATTGTGCGGCAAGATCACAGGGAGTTCAAATAACCACCCTCTGTTACTTGGCACTGAACAAGTATCAAACTCACGGCTTGATCAAAGAGATGTCACGTGGGAAAACAAAGAGTGTGGTGCATTTACAAGCTAAGGGATTAAGGTCAAAGTATATACACAGGAAGTTGTAGAACTCTACTTGGCAATGAACAGGTATCAGATTCGCGACTTGATCAAAAGAATTGTCAACTTGAAAACAAAGTGAGTGCCTTTACAAGCCAAAGGCTTATCGGCCCACGTGCACTGGCAGATAACTTGGGAAATATCACTTGGGAATTAAATCTGACTTGTGGAAACACCGGACTTAATCCTGTCCATGGCTTCAAGTTTCTCTTTAACAGTAAAAGTTTACGTTTCCGTGTACTGTTATCCATTGTAAATAACTACTAATTAAAACTCTGACACCTATTTGTTTGAACGACTACAGCAAGAATAATGGTTAATCAACAATGGGGTCATTTTTATAGGGAATGGACAACATTGTTCACTGGTAAACTGATTGCGTGGCGATTGTCTAACAACACAGCCAAGCCACGTGTGCGTATTGGCGGCTTTGGTTTTTTTTTTTGTTTTTTTTTTTTGATGTTTTATAAATCATTGCCGCATGGTTTGAACAACCTTTAGCTTTGAGATTGACTTTGATGATTGTCAATGACTTGAATTAATTGATTTATAAATTCAGGTAAGAATCTTTTAGCAACCACCGCATTGTTTGGTGCTTGGCTGGGTATGCAATTGAATGAGCAAACATGTCGGCTATTGTTTGAGCAACGACTGTACACAGAATTTATTGAAGACAAACACAAAGAAGACTTAATGACTTTAATGTTCATGTATCAATAATAATAAGATTAACACTTTTCAGCTTTAAAATTAGCTGACATCTTTCAATAATAAACTAAGATCAAAGTGCAGTGATTGACTACTGACACATTTGAAATGAACATTCACAAATAGAAATGTTCAGCATCTTATTCATATAAAGAAAGATGCAATCATAAGACACTTTTTCTTCAAGAATACAATACAGCTTGCCAAATTATTAAAGCAAACTCTTGTTTATTTTGGCACAAAACTTTGCAGTAGTTCAAGAAATTGGCGAAATTATTGTCAAATTTCGGGAGCCATGCCACGATCGTATTATATATCCGAATTCATACAAGATCTCTTCCCCAAAATGATAATTTATTTTTTACACATTATTTTTCATACTTTGAATTTGATTTTTTTTCATGTACGAAAAAATAAATGAAATTTCGGGAGCCATGCCACAATCGTGTTATATCCGAATTCGTGCTATAACGAAGCGTGCTATAGCGGGATCCTACTTTATCAAGAACAAGATTTTCAAGCTGACCACCATGGTGGCCATATTGGATGTCAGATCAATATCATTATAGGACCAACTAGACCCAAAAAAACATGTTGATAAGCCGAGCTCCAGCTAAGGATTTATCGTATTCATTATTTTACACCTTACTTTAAAATTCAATGTGCAAAAATGATTAGGAAATGCTAAAATAGGACACTGTTAGAAAACGAGAGTCCCTCATTCAATTCAATTCCCTCGAATTCCTGGAAATTCTTTTCGCACAGTAAAGCATCACTCCCTCAAAGGGACTGATGCTCTACTGGGCAAAAAGAATTTCCAGGAATTCAAGATAAGACAATTTCTTCCTTTTAACTGCTGAGTGTTGAAACCATCTCTGATATTCTTCAACGAAAATTTGATTAAACTTTCAAATTAGCTGCTATGGTGGACATATTGGATGTCAGATTGGCACCATTTTTATTTAGGACAAAACAGATATCATTAGAAATCTTTTGGTGAAAACCCCATGCCATAATGATCATCCATTTAGGGAGAGTACTGACAACAAGATTTTCAAGACTGCCATCATAGCAGCCATATTAGGAGTACAACTGGCAACATTTTCATTATGGATCAACTAGGTATCATAAGAAGTCTACTGGTGAAAACCCCATGTTGAGATAGCAATCCATTTTGGGAGGAGTAGAGATAACAATATTTCCAAGAGAGCCAGCATGGTGGCCATATTGAGGGTTAGTTATTTTCATTTGGGACCAATCAGACATCATAAGAACTCTTCTCATGAAAACCCTATGTCAAATAGACTTTCCATTTAAAAGGAATAGCAAAAACAAGATTTTCAAGATGGCTACATATTGGCATCATATCAGCACCATTTTAATTTAGGATCAACAAAACATTATAAGAAGTCTTTGAGTGAAAACCCCATGCTGATATAACCATTCAAAAGAAAAGAAGATTTTCAAGCTGGCCACTGTGGCAGCTATATTAGACCCCAGATCGGCACCATTTTCATTTAGGGCCAACTGAACATCAAAGTCTTATGGTGAAAACCCCACTTCAATATGACTTTCTGTTCAGGAGGATTAGCAATAACAAGATTTTAAAGATGGCTCCTGTTGCAGCCATATTCAACATCAGATTGGCACCATTTTCACTTAGGACCAACTAGACATCATAAGTCTTGAAGTGAAAACCTCATGTTATGAAGATCCTTCAGAAGGAGTACCGATAACAATAACAAGAATTTCAAGATTGCTGATGTGGTAGCCATATTGGATGTCAGATCAGCACCATTTTCATTTAGGACCAACTAGACATTATAAGAAGTTTCTAAGTGAAAACCTCATGTTGATACAACCACCCATTCAAGAGAAGTAGGGTAAACAAGATTTTCAAGAGTGTGGCTGCCAAATTGGACATCAGATTTTCAAGATGACTGCCATGGTGGAAATATTGGACATCAGATCAGCACCATTTTATTTAGGACCAACTAGACCTCATAAGAAGTCTTGTAGTGAAAACCCCTTAAGGAGGAATAGCAATAAGAAGTCTTGTAGTGAAAACCCCTTAAGGAGGAATAGCAATAAGAAGTCTTGTAGTGAAAACCCCTTAAGGAGGAATAGCAATAAGAAGTCTTGTAGTGAAAACCCCTTAAGGAGGAATAGCAATAAGAAGTCTTGTAGTGAAAACCCCTTAAGGAGGAATAGCAATAAGAAGTCTTGTAGTGAGAACCCCTTAAGGAGGAATAGCAATAAGAAGATGTGGATGTTCAAGCAGCATCATTTTAATTTAGGACCAACTAGACCATGGCATGAATGTGTGTAAAGTTTCATGGCAATTGTCTAAGTAGTTTAGGAACAGTAGCAATAACAAACTTGTGCTAATAGACAGACGGATGACAGACGAAGGACAATCCCATAAGCTCTTCTTGTCTATGACTTTCTTTTAAATATTCTCTCAACATTTATTAGATATATTAAGATCATGTTAAAGCACATTTATCATTGTATTTTGAAAATGGTCTCAGCGCGTGACAATAAATGAGGAGGTATCTCAATTTATGACCCCTAATGTATCTTGTTCTCTGTGAGAGCATTTTTAGGTACAAGTACTTTACAGTTATCAGTTGGTGATGTGGTCCACTTAAGACAAAAATAAAAACATCATTCAAGGTCTGGAACTAAACAATATATGAGAGTGCAGGTGGAAGGAAACAATTTGTATATATGTTGTTAACCCCATCAGGGGATTTAGACTCATGATTATTTTTATTGGATTTTTATTATTCAACCTCATCAAAATCCCTTTGCAGGTTATAAAGAAAGTGTTCAAAAGAATTGTGTGCATTTGACCAGATAAACATTTGAAAAAATTTGACTTCATCACCTGATACACTGATTTCTACTTTCATGTGTTCATGTGTGTGACTATATCATGCTGTGTTTTTGTACATTCAATGATCCCTCATTAATCCAAATACTGCTGACATTTGCATCCGCACAAATTTTACATTTTCTTCACAAATTGATTCTGCTAACCTCTAAAGTCAACCAGGGAAATATTTCTTTCCAGGATTTTTTTTCTCAGTAACTTTATCACCTTCGTGCTTCTGGACTGCCCTATCTTTATTCACCACGACTACATGTACACAAGAATTTACAATATCATTCAAAATACTTTTATTACAGTCTCTAGTTGTTCCTCCTTGTCCAATTTAAATAAACAAGGGGTATTACTGGATTCCATTGGTCTTTTTCTACATACCAGTTTTGACATTGATGAGGTGTTGTCTGCAACAGTAACATCTGCTACACCTTTTAAGTCAGGGTATGAAATCAGTATGCATTTGCAGTAAAATTTTCAAAAGCATAGTCTATACTCAGAGAGCTGTACTTCCAACCAAGACATTTTTGATTCAGCTAACACACTTTGGATTATGATATAATTATGCATTAGACTGGCTCAATATGTAACATTTACTCTGCATTTTGAGAAAAATACTTTTTTGTGCAGGTTTAAAAATTTATTTACATGTATGTGATGCTTATCTGAACTCTACAATAAGACTTTCCATTTAGGATGAATAGCAAAATAAAAAGATTTTTAAGATGTTTGCCACAGTGGAGACACTGTATGTCAGATTGGCACAAATTTTTATATAATATCAAATAGACATCATAAGAAGTCATCTTGTGAAAACCCTATGTCGATATGACTTTCTGTTTATAAGGAGTAGTGATAGCAAGATTTTCATGATAGCAGCCATGTGACCATATTGGATGTCAGATCAGCACCATTTTCATTTAGGACCAATAAGACATCACAAAAAGTCTTTTGATGAAAACCCAATGTCGATATGTCCATCCATCAAGGAGGAGTAGCAATAACAGGATTTTCAAGATGGCCACTGTGGGGGCCGTACTGGAGATCAGATCGGCACCATTTTCACTTGGGACCAACTAGACATCACAAGTCTACCAGTGAAAACCTCGTGTTGATATGACTTTCCTTCAGGAGGAGTTGCAATAAAAAGATTGTAAACATAGCTGGTGTGATAAACATATTGGATATCCAAGCAGCAGAATTTTCATTTAAGACCAACTAGACTTCATAAGAAGTGTTCTGGTGAAAATCCCATGTCAATATGACTTTCCGTTCAGGCAGAGTAGCAATAACAAGATTTTCAAGATGGCTGCCATGATATCCATACTGGTCACCAGATCGGTACCATTTTAATTTGGGACCTACTAGACATAATAAGAAGTCATTTAGAGAAAACCCCATGTTGATATAACCATCCATTCAGGAGGAGTAGCAATAACAAGATTTTCGGGATGACTGCTGTGATGGTCATACTGGATGTTCGAGCAGCACAATTTTCATTTAGAATCAACTAGACATCATAGAAAGTGTTCTGGTGATATGACCATATATTCAGTAGTATCCATAACAAGATTTTCATCCTGGCTGCCATGGTGGCCATATTGGACATCAGATTGGCACCATTTTCATTTAGGAGCAACTAGACATCAGGAGGAGTAGCAATAACAAGATTTTCAAGATGGCCACTGTGGTGGCCATATTGGACATCAAATTGGCTTCATTTTCATTAAGGAAAACCAGACATGAGAACAAGTCTCTTGGTGAAAACCATACATAACTATGTTCATCAGTTTTAGAGAAGTAGCAATAACATGATTCATCAGTCATATAGGCACCATTTTCATTTAGTACCAAGTGGACATCATAATTCTTTAAGTGAAAACCCCAAGAAGATACAACCATCCATGCAAAAGGTGTAGTGATAACAAGATTTTCAAGCTGGCCACCATGATCACCATACTGGATATCTGAGGGCATCATTTTCATCTAGGACCAACTAGACGTGAAAACCCAATGTTAATATGACCTTCCGTTCATAAGGAGTAGCAATAAAGAGTTTTTAATGGTGACCATATTGGATGTCAAATTGGTACCATTTTCATTTAGGACCAACTAGACATAATAAGAAGTCTTTTAGTGAAAACCCGATGCTGTAATGATAGCTAGATTTTCAAGGTGGCTGCCATGACAGCTATATTGGATGTTAGATTTGTGCCATTTTCATTTAGGACCAACTAGACGTTAAAAGAAATCTTTCTTTGAAAACTCCCATGTTGGTATAACCATCCCTTCAGGATTAGTGATAACAACAAGATTTTCAAGATGGCTGTGATGGTGGCTATACTGGATACCTGAGGGGCACCATTTTCATTTAAGATAAACTAGACCTTGAGAGGAATGTGAAAAGTTTCATGCCAATCCTCTCAGTAGCTTAGTAGGAGTGGCAAGAACAATTTTGTGCTAATGGAGACTGAACGAAAGGCCATCTCATAAGCTCTTCTGGCCTATGACCAATAGAGCTAAAAAATACAACATGTGTGCCTGCCATTCTTACAACTAAGCTGACAATTTATTTAGCAATACTGATTGACCTTGCATAGCTCAAAAAACATTTAGTTTTGATTTGGTATTTTAAGACACATCAACATATGAAGATTATATTGTGCCATGGGAAGTCAAGTGCCTTGCTCAAGGGCAAACCACAGTAATAGATTAAGTACATACATTATACAGTAGTACTAATCATTTTTATTTGAACAATCTGGAAAAGTGGAAAGAATTTTGAAACTTCCCATTACATAGAGAAAATTATTTTAATTTTTTTAATGCTGTTTTATATATACAAACCTGGATGAATGGTCACCTTGATATAGCAGTCACCTGGTCTCAACGGCCATTTTAATTCTCCCCCCAGCAAATTTCCTATATAAATGTCATGTATATAATGGTCAACTGCTTGCCGCAGTCAGCAGCCAGGTGTTTCCGAACGAAATAATGGTTTCTCACAGCTTTAAATGGTCTCTGGAATGTATCAACAGTGACCGCTCAGTGTATACAAACTAAACTTTTGCTTCATGGGGAAGGCATTGTTTAGATAAAGGCATATCATGTGAATCAATGTTTAAACATTTCTATTTCACATGTACTCACGTTACTTCAGTGTAACTCAAAGGTGTCAATATGTCAAATTCGACAGCACTCCAGTTTTTATCATTGTCGGAGAGGACAGAAGCAGCTAATTTGCTGGATGGCGGGAAAAGCAGTCATGTTGCATCAGCAGAAATGGGAATCACCTTTTGTTCCAGTGTGACAGGTATAGTTTGATATCTTCAGCTATATGCCTGTGAATTAAATCTATATCTGATGAAAACAGTTCATCTTTGAGGAGAGATACAAGTTACAACCCTTTTCATTAGAGTCAAGGGTCATTCAATATGTAAAAATGTGTCTGTAAAGACAGGCAATTTTCTGATTCACATGTTACTAACAATACTCACACCAGGCTTCTTTTCATTCCCTTTTTATCGCAGGCCTCACATATAGGCAGACTGTCTTTTGATCTACGCGAGTTGAGTAAATGGTTTATCCAGATATTGTTTGAAGTGTGAACAGCTGTTTCTATGCCTAATTATACAAGATGGCTGAACACAGGGTCAGTCCTCTGTTTCACAGTCATATGTAAGTTGTCAATTAGTAGTGAAAGTAATGTTCTGCCACAGTGCACAAAAGAAACTAAGATCAGTGATTTTGTTAAGAGATGGTGATGACTTAATTTAGAGAATGGATTAAAGTGAACAGGATGCAGTGATATTGTGTGAAATTCATGAATCCAGAGTGGTAACAAGGTGAACCAATCAGATCCAAGATCACCTCATTAATATGCATGGCTCTTGCTCATTATCCAAATCGTCAGAAATTCTGATGATATAAACCCATCAAAAATATGGACTCCAGAGTGGTAACAAGCAATTGTTGACAGACGGATGCAGGACCATAGCATGGGCATTACAGCCAGGTGGGTTGCAAATAGCGACAAAAATCGCGCATCAGTTTGCAAGCCCTACATTTATTTCTTTATTTAATCCCTACTGTAATTAGAATCCTCCCAGACCGCAGTTTTAAAGTGGAGTTGGAAAGAACCCCTCCACATAATTTCAAGTTTTAGAACAGAGTCTGATCTCAATACACATCTCGTGCTTACTTTCATTTAAAAAGCATATGATGTACTTTACTTTGTCAGTGCTATCTTTGCATTAGGTGTCTTTTAAACACTTGTATAAAAGAATTTCCAGGAATTCATAAGACCATTCTTCATTTTAACTGCCGAGTGTTGAAACTATCTCTTGTGTTCTTAAGCGATAACAAGATTTTCAAATTAGCTGCATAGCTGCAGTGGTGAACATATTGGCTGTCAGGGTGGCACTATTTTCATTTAGAACAAAAACAGATATCATTCGAAATCTTGTTGTGAAAACCCCACGTCAACATGACCATCCATTCTGGGGGTGTAGCAACAACAAAATTTTAAGACAGCCGTCTTGGCACTGATATACAATTGGCACCATTTTCATTTAGAACCATCTAGGAATCATAAGAAGGTACTGTCTGAAGGAATGTGGAGGCATTCCCTCCCATCTGCAGGGGTGGTATAGTCTCCACCGGTTCCTTGCCGGTTTCGTTATCCTTGTAACTCATTAGAGGGAAACGTTCTGGTTGATACATTGGTTCAAATGATCACCGTATCTCGTTGGTGTAATGTTCATATACCCCCTAGCAGCTGGTGCAGTCGGCACAGCCGGCTTGTTAGTTATTTCCAGGTAAAAATCTGATCAATTTGTAAACCTTGGGTGTAAATTGATCTTAAGACCTCGTGGAACAAGATCTTATGTGTAACCTCGAAATAACTAACCAGCCTCACCTTTACACTCAACAGAGCAAATGAGTATCAAACTACCTTTCAAAAGGCTAGAAAAACTGAAAGTTTCATTCGTAAATAAGATCAGATTGTACTATGCCTGAAATTTATTTACATGTAGCAATTATGGAAACTATGCACCATCTAAAGCAGACAGTTGATAAAATGGCTGCTCCCATATGCTCGAAAAATGAGCCTGAACATGTCCAAAGTACACATAGTTTAGCATTTTTTAAAATACGGAAAATTAATTTTGCTAGATTATATATACCAGCTTCTGAAAGTGCAATGAATGAATTACAAAATATATAAAAAGTAATAAAAGTTATCAGCTCGTTTTTTCCCAATTTACCTTTGAAGTGCAGGAAGTGAAAATTACCAAGCAGAGCTAGCAGTCTTTTGAGAGGTGCACATTTGAAGTAAGGCCAAGCTGTATACTCTACAACCCGAATTTCACCCATCAATCATACACCAAAACAAAGGGAATTCAAAGTTATTTTAACAATACCTAAGATATACACACTTCTTTTAAATAACCAGTGAGGAAAACTTGGGAAATTCGTTTACTCTAAAACTCAAACCATATTCAAAGTGCAAATCTGTAGAACGGAACCTTAAAGCATCTACTACTTCGAACCACTTACTCCCCTTGTTACAAAGACACTAGTAAAATCCTATCCACGTGTGTCAAGTTACGAAAGACAACTGACTACCTCCAACAGTACAGACAAAAACGCAAAACTGCGCGAGGTCTTGAGATCAATTTGCATCCAAGGTTTACAAACTGCCCAGATTTTGAGCCCTCTTGGTACAAGATCTTATGTGTAACCTAGAAATAACTAACCAGCCTGACCATTACCACACTTTCAACAGAGCAGATAAGTATGAAACTGCCTTTCAAAAGGCCAGAAAAACTCAAAGTTTCATTGGTAAATCATTCGCAAATAAAGTTTTGAATTGCAATATAAGTCGCACTATTTGCGTTAAAATGGAGAAATCCAAAAATCTTTAAAAGCACTTATACAAACCTTGAATATATTTCGAATCAAGAGGTCATTGTACCAAACGTAACGTTGTTTAATAACTCACCTGCTACACATGTGGACAAATGATATGTAGGTGAGACCAAAAGGAAATTTCAAGTGAAAATAAAGCAAAACCTCAGGGACATCCGCAAAAAGGATACCCCATTTTCAACATAAACGGCGTTCAATTTTCAGATAATAGAAATTATTTCCAATGACTAAGATTTTTTAGTAGCAACATTGAGCTTATAAATAGAGAATATTTTTGGATACACCAATAACACACTCTGCAATTCGGATCGGGATCGACATTCATCTTCAAATAGGAGTCCAGGCATAATATTTTAATTCTTAATTATTTTCCTTCCATGAAAACTTATTTTCATTTAGGACCAACCAGACATCAAAAGAAGTCTTCTCGTGAAAACTCCGTGTCAATATGACTTTTTGTTCAGGATGAGTATCGACAAGATTTTCAAGATGACTACTGTGGCGGCCATATTGAACATTAGATCGGCACTACTTTCATTCAGGACCAACAATACATCATAACAAATCCTTCAGTGAAAACCCCTTATTGATATGACAATCCATTCATCAGAAGCAGTGATAAGGGGTCGTCCACATATGACGTCACGCAATTTTTGACATTTATTGACCCCCTCCCACCTCGTCAAATTTCGTCACAAAAACCCAGACCCCCCTCTATGTGACGTCGCAAATCTCGTACCCCCCCCTTTTTTTCCACAATTATTTGTAATACTGAAAAGTAAATGTAATGTAAATCAGTCAACCATACAAACAAAACAACAATCTTTTATGTAAAATAGTGTTTAAGTAATCAGGCTTTTACAAGGACTGCTTGGCTAGTTAAAAGTTTATAAAATTATTTAAATTTTTTGTTATTAATTTTAAACAAAAAACAAAATGAAATGTAAATTAACCACGTCAATCATTTCAATTCTTACTAACATTAAAGTTTCAACAAATCCACAAAAATTGTAAGGGTTTAAAATCTGAAGTATTTGTAAATGAATTACTTCTCTTCATAGTTATAATTATCCCAAGGAAAAGTAAGATGCTCCTCCATTGAACGAACAAGAAATCCATTTGCTTCTAGATTAACATCGTTTGTTGGAAGGGATATTCCCTCCCAATCAAGCTCCTCCTCGTCAATCCAATCCATACTTTCTCCATTCTCCGCATTTGCTAGTATGACAATCATTTCGCGTTGCCTTCTAGCAGCGACTCTCATTGGTCTGATGCGCTTCGATGGAACTGCTATTTGTTTGTGAAGGACTGAATGACTGCGCAGCATGACCAGAGAGCTGAAGTACACCTGGCATATCGTGCAAATTCTCTCATTAAGCACAGATTGAAGTGAAGGGCAATAAAGATCGTACGGAATTGTCCGAAATGTGTTTGCTGACCGAGGTAGAATGTCTTCCGTTTTGAGACTTTGAGTTGCAAATAAGGATGGAAATTTGTGCAAGGCTCCATCTGTTGCTCGTTCTGGAACTTTAAGCCCTTCACACGATTGAACAAGGGGTAAAGGAGGAGGAAGAAATCTGTCTTTTATCTGTCTGAAGTATGAGCTTCGTGCTTTCGAACAGCACATGTTGTCGTCACGCTTCACAATCTGAAGCAAGTATTGGCTTGAGCGGACATGGGTGTCATACCAGTTTTGATCTCTACACAATATATCCTGTTCCATGAGCTCTGAATTGAATGGATCCATATACTCAGCAATGGTTGGGTAATTGTCTACAGTCAACTGTGACCATATTTCGGCCAACGTTTTTCCGGCAAATTCAAAGTTTTTCTTCTCTAGCTCAATGTCAATTGTCTTAGTTCGTCTAAATGGCTGCCACAGTTGTCATGAGGTAATATTAATCCACTAAATTCCCTGCTCAGTGGCGCCATCTTTATCTCCACTCTGTTAAAAGCACTTCGTCCCGGAGCATTTGTTGCAACGAAGACAGAGTCAAGATCATGTTTCAAGAAATGGTGGATGGCAACCTTAATGACTTTTTGATACCGTGGGTTTTCATCCGGCCCACCATCAACTGTAAACACGAGAATCGGCTTGACCAATTTATCAATACCAGTACTGTTATGGTATCGAACTCTGTCAGATACTGCAACTTTTCAAAGTCAAATCCATGGCTGAGTGCTGTTGATGCGGAGTGTTTTCCAGATCGGACTCCTATACACGTTGGTCCAGAAAAGCCAACAGCGTCTCTGTTTCCAAGATCGTTGCGATGAATCTCAATGCCGGCATACACCGAGGGTATAAGCTTGTGCCGGGAAGCAACTACCCAGTCATGGTCAGGAAGGCTTACTTTATACTCAACGTGCATTAGCAGTGGACTCTGCTTATTGACAGCGACCAGACCAATTGGGAGACGACATTTATCGTCCTGGCTGATAAAACAAACCTCATCAGGTCCAAGCATGGAAGACAATTCTTCCAAATGTCAAATTGTAGCTGTGCAAAACTGGCCATCAATATGTTTAGTGTGATAATCATTTTGCGCTCTAATTAACTTTACTGGGACAGTGGTTACATGACGCTTACCTTCTGACGACGAACTACGCTTAGGAAGTAGACGAAGGTATAGTCCACTTCGACTTATATTGAAGCCATCTTTTTTAAATGCTCTGTTAATTGATCTAAGGTTTTGATACTTCTGTAGACTTCGAACTGTCTTTTTTCATGAGAAGCTGAACCATGCATCGCGATATCCAGTATAGTTTGCAAAAGCAATGGTTGTTCCTCTTCGATTTTTGGTTGACCACATCTGGCCCTGATATTAAGTTTTGTGCGCAGTTCAGGATTATCTTCCAATAAAGCATTCAGTTTTGATTTTTTCAAATCCCTTGCTTTCTGGGATCTTCTTTGATCATCAATCTTCCTCTTTAGTTTCTTTTCCAACTCAGTTTTTCTTTTGTGTTTATCTTTTAACTCCAAGTTCTGCTCATTTGAAAGTAGTCCTTGTTTCTGTCGATTATACAAACCAACGAGGTCAGAATTTATGACATCAATTTGGGACTTCAAATGTAATTGAACAGTAGCATTTCTCGGAGTAGCCAAATGGCTTTGTAAAAGGCGATGTTTCAGAAGTAATGATGACATCAGTCGGTTGTTCGTTGGACTCTAAATTATCCTGAGTAGAACAAAACTTTTTTTGAAACTGATAGTACTTGTTTTGTCCCAAAGTTAAGAAGTGATCCTTTTTTCGTAACGGAGATCGCCTTGAGCTCTTGCAACATCTGGCCAACTTTTTCAGCCAAATCTGTGTCATTCTTGATACTATTCCACTTTATAATAAGTTCATCTTGGCACATCTTTTTGGTTTTTGTAGGATATGATAGCACATAAGCGTTAAATAAAGACTGATATAATTTATTTTTATCCATTGCTATGGGCTGCCGAAAAGTCATGAAAATTAAAACTAATGTAACACTGGACACCTTACGTTGTACGGTTTCAATAGCGTAAATGTTACTAGTGTCGCTCGCTGGCTCAATCCTCAAAGTTATTATCTCCCCTCATCCTGTCTTTTTTTAGACTGCTTTTTTTTTTTAAATGTCCTCAAGCTTTAAAGACTCTTTGTACCAGTAGGACCGTTTATAATCTAGCACTTCAGTGGTGTCAACAAAATGTTTTCAATAAAAAGAAAGAAAAAAAGCTAACATTTGATATATTTATTTCCTTTAATGTGCGGCGTCCCAGCGCGACATAGGGCCCAACCTTTGCGCTACTCAACTAATTACATTGTTCTTTTTTCGCATAAAAAATATTAAAAGATTAAACGTTCACTGCGGACCGAATACCGTCTTTCAACTTGCTAAACTCGTGTGTCTTTGATCTCGTCGGACTGTTGTCAGGATTTGTTTATAGCCTATTGTTTTACTTTTCTAAAATCTAAGTTTAATCACCAGTAGGCCTGCAGTTTATTTAGTCTACATTTTGTTTTTAAAGTGTGTATTACATTATATTAAAAAAGAATTACATAATAAAAAAAACAACAATTTAAACCAGTTAAAGGTTATAACAATTACCCAATATTTCAGCTGAGATAACAATATTAATACAAGTCGAGAGAGTTATCTATTGCGGATAAATATGGACTGAGGATGCAGGTCACAAAATCTTTTTTGTTCTGACATTATTTTTGAAAGAAGCGTTCCACACTCATATTTATTGTGTGACGTCACATTTCTTCAACCCCCTTGTCACACTTCGTCACAAAATTTTGGGCCCCCCTCCCCCCTTACTGCGTGAAGTCATACGTGAACGACGTTAAACAAGATCTTCAAGATGGCCGCTCTGGCGGCCATATTAGACATCAGATCGGCACCATTTTCAATTGGAACCAACTAGGCATCATAAGAAGCCCATGTCAATAAGACTTTTTATTCACGAGGAGTAGCAACATGATTTTCAAGATGTCTGCCGTTGCCGCCATACTGGAGCAGATCGGCATCATTTTCATTTAGAACCAACTAGACATCATAAAAAGTCTCCTGGTGAAAACGCGATGTCAATATGTCTTTCCGTTCATAAGGAGCAGCGATAACGTGATTTTCACGATGTCTGCCGTGGCCGCCATATTGGAGCAGATCGGCACCATTATCATACTGAACCAACTAGGTATCATAAGAAATCTTTTAGTGAAAACTCCATTCTGATATGGCCATCCATTCAGGAGGAACAGCGACAACAAGATTTTCCAGCTGGCTGCTGTGTCGGCCATACTGGATGTTCGAGCAGCACCATTTTAATTTAGGACCAACTAGACCATGCGATGAATGTGTGTGTAAAGTTTCATGGCAATCCTCCAGGTTGTTTAGGAGGAGTGGCGATAACAAACTTGTGCCAGCGGATTGACGGACGACAGACTAAAGACAATCCCATAAGCTCTTCTGGTCTATGACCAGTAGACCTAACTAGTCATAATATGACAAAATTAAAAAAGAAAATTTTACATGTATACAACATGAAAAAGCCAGACAGTCAATAAATAACACAATTTTGTTCACTTCAGGTATAAGTGAATTTACAAAATAACATAATTATCTTCAGTTCTCAGGTTGTATCTCGTATCGCGATATGGAGGTGATGATATCATATATTGAACTGTCATGAAAAAATCAATATTCCAGAAATATATCGCTCTAACATTACATCCCAATTAAAACCTAACCTGCTGATTTATGGGTCTAAGCAAACAATGGCTCTATTTCAAGTCTGTCCTCACTATTACACTTTGACTTGTTCCAGACAAAGATATCTCCCACGATTTGTTTTCACTGCAATCATACTGTCAGCGTCCCTAATTAAATTAGCTACTCTCTCTGGGCAAAAGCAGCAGACCCATACTGGTAGAACTTAAAGGCGCCAATATTTATATTGGTAAACTTTTTACAGAGAAATGAAGAATGCAACCACAAACTGTCGATTTTATCTGGCCCCTAGTCCGTGAGACCTTTTTGAAAAAAGTATTATTCATTCCTGTGATAGTTTCTATCCAGGGTTTTGAAACATGCCCTTGCTTAGAATACTGTATCTTCTAGATAAAATCAATATATAAATTCTTTATTGGAAATGCCATCTTCCATCATGTCATCCAAAGATACAAGTAAATAAAGATATGAAATGTTTATTACATAAAATATAAAGAAAATCACATATTTCACCAAAGTTCATGCTTTTGAATACGAGCATGTGATATACATTTACTTCAAATGACATGTTGATATAAATAATACCGAGTAATTAGTGTTTAACTAAGTAATGATCTTTTTCTTTTCAAAGGAGATACATTCAGTAAGTATGAATGTTCTGATTCAAGTAATTAAACTAAATAACACGACCCATTTCTTCTTGTCTAGGTTTAAACGACTTTTCTATATAGGTTGATGTACGTGTAACATCTTGTGCTGTGTGGGGAACCAAGCAGAGAAATTGCAGTTTTTAAATAGTGTCTGATCATTGGAGTTCTGCCGGGTCGAATGGTGAAGATTAAATTTTTCACAGTGATCATTATATTTTGGGTATTTTGTAAGAATGTGTCATTTAAGTTCTACTAATGTAGGAGAAAAAGCACAGAATCGTTCTTATTCTAGGAATGAAAGGAATATTGTGTACTTACTACCTGTTTCAATATTCTAACAGTGACTGCTTAGTCGAAGTTTTGACTGAGCAGAATAATGTGAGCTTGTTATCATTTGCTTCACTTAGAATGTCGATATTATCTTCGTTAGCATATATGTCTCTCAGTTTACCCCTGAAAATGTCAAGTGAAATGTTGTCAAAGGAACTTAAATAAACATATTTCCATAAGGCAAAACTTTTTTTTTTTTAAAATATATATATATATATGTGTGTGTGTGTGTGTCCGAGTTTTTTATTGCACTGGTTTTAAACTTAGGGTAGGCAGGTAGTTTTTTTTTTTCTTAAACATTATATATAAGTCAAATAATATTTAAAGCGCTTCAAAGTACCTGGAAAACACGGCTCAATTAAATGAAAAAATCTATTTCGGCAATGTGATTTTGTTTATAATTTTAAAAAAAAAAAAAAAATGGGGGGGGGGGAGGGGAATGGTAGGATCGGCAACGTGAAACAAGGAGAGTCGGCCAACCGGAAACATTTTTTTTTTTTTTGGGGGGGGGGGGGGGGGGGGGGGCTAAACTATCTTTCATACCTCACATCAGTCAAGAGTATTGTTAACAAGGAGATAAATTGAAATAAACTTAACTTGGTGCTCAGTCGTCTGTATCACCTGGTGTTATGTTTACTTTCAATGACGATGTTTGAAATACACAATGTTTAAACCAAACTCTTCATAGCTCTGAACCATTATCTACAGCCACATTTATAGTGTTCTAAGTCAATTTCCCACCATTTTTGTTGTTGGAAGAAAGCTCAAGCAGTCTGGTGACAAGGAAAAACTTAGCGTGTATTTTTAGAACTTGGAAAGTACTGGTATGATTCTATATTTAGAGTATATTTTTAGAACAGGTATCTTTGGGAATCCTATGTTAATAAAAAGGTTTTTGGATTATTGGGTCAACGGGAAATGTAATGTTAAAAATGTCTTTAACTATTGTAGTATCGCACATTTTAGTAAGGAAAAAAAAAATTACTTTTACTGTCGCAGTAGCACACCATTTAGTGTGTGTGTGTGTGTGTGGGGGGGGACTGACTTTTACTGTTCGAGTAGCATACAATTTAGTGAAGAAATTTACTTTTTTACTGTAGTAGCCGTAGCACACATTTTGGTGAAAAAATGGACTTTTACAGGTTAGCTTGTATACACATGGAACTCAAAATAGGGGCTTTATAACTGTAACCTGAATAGCTAGATAGGAGTCTAGAAGCAATTAAATTTGACATGAATGAAAATCACACTTGCTGATAAACACGGCTGTTGACAGATAAAACACTGACAGCCAAGCAGGAGAATCAGAGATATTGAACGCTGGGGCATGTCCTAGGAGTAGAGTTTCAACTAAACAGGACTGGAGACATTCTGCACTATGATAACATCTACAAGTGTTAATTTCAGTATACAAATTGGGCAAATTTGTTGACTTCCCCACATTAGGCCAGACTATTTTTCACAGGTAATCCACGATACACAGCTAATTTCGCTGTGAAAAACAAGTAAATGGTAGAAATAAAAGCTTCTCAATGAATATGAGAAGAGAGATAATGATATAGTATCAAACAAAGACTTGTCTCAAATAAAGAAAAAAAAATTAATGTTGATTTATTTACTTTGAATATAATGAACTGAATAGCGTGAAATTACTAAATAACGAAAAGCATATTTTTCCCATTTAAAAAAACAAAACAAAGCAAAACAAAACAGAAACCACACAAAATATTAGCCCATCATAATCTGACCTGGTCACTTTAGAAAATATCAAGGGGTCATTGGTCCTATATTCCTGAATCCTAGCTTGGACCCTATATGAAAGTCGCAGATTCCACCATGGAGCCTGACCTTGTGAAGGTCACACACACACACGCGTCCAGTTTGAGGAGCAATAAGGATAGCTTGTCTGCATGGATCTTGCCATTTAGTTGGAAGTGCTAAATATCTGTCTAAATTTTAAAGGAAACTGGTTTTACTCGGATCTATCTCTCTCTTTTGGATGTTGACTGTCTGAAGTGGCAATGTCACTTGCTACATTGTAACTACCAGTATGCTTTAGTGTGGCCACTGATGGATCTAAAAAATACCGGACACTACTCTGCACACACGCTAAAATGATAAACGTTAAGAAGGGGACAGACCAGATGAAAATCGGACTGTTTGGTATAAAACCAGACGAATGGCCAAGGCCCCGGATGGCCGAGTGGTCTAAGACGCTCGCCTTTACAGATCACTGACATCTCACCTCTGTCCGCGTGGGTTCGAGTCTCGACTCGGCCAATGTGGGTACGTGAAAAAGCTTGCCAGTAGCTTTCCGTGGGTCGGCGATTCTTCCCGGGGTTTTCCCTGGTTCTTTCTCCACCAAATATACTGGTCGACACGTATAGCCTATCATGTGTTGGAAAATGGCGTTAAACCAAAAACCAAACTTACTTTCACTGCTTTAAGTCCCCCCCCCCCCCTCCGACCTATCTTCAATATGGCTTCTATTGACTGCAATTCTGAGTGTCAATGATGTTCTCTCTAAAGATGTGAAACTGTTAATGTTCTTTCTAAAGCTGTGTAATAAAGTATCTACTAAATAAAGTATCTACTGCATGTGCAACTTCCTCCAGGGCGCGGGCCAGATTGCGATTTTCGAGCCACACCGTATGGTGTAAATGTAACCGGATAAAACCAGGTCGCGGGCCGCCGTAGGTTGCACATGCTTGTTCTATCTACACAACGGTGCTGCTAGGGCTGTTTTAGTGCGTGTGTAAAAGACACACAAATATTGATTAGACTCCTCCAGAAATCTGACAGGACTAAAATAAAAAATAAAAAATGTAAGTTGGCTACACGTCTTGTGGGACAAGTGCATTGGAACACTGACTTGTCCAGAATCAATCGGACTTGTTCTACACTGCTCCTAATACTGAATCTGTTTTAAATGCCACTCGTTGAATCGGACGAGTATCTTGAAAAGCTACTTGCCCTTCCTTAGTTAAACTCGTAAATACCAGCAGTTGAGTGTAATTTTGTCCACTTATTCACCAGTATATAAATCAAGAGAATAACTAGACTTTTTTTCCCCACAATCTAAATAAACGCGTTTCTCAACAGCAGAGGCGGTTTAAAGTACGCTGTACACGCATCCTAAATGCTTAGGCTAAATCCTATCTGTGTATGCATACCGGCGATTTAGACCCCCATGCGGCCTGGGGATGGATGTAGAATATCCGACGCGGCCCTTGCATGTCATAACAGGCAACAGATGGAGGCAACCCTTCTGCCGGGATATGTCCTGAGATGCTGTTCTACTTAAGAAGGTCTTTGATATTTGAAAAGAGCACGATTTATATAAAAATTTGACTCAGTATTTTAACAATTTAACTCTTTTTTTTTTTTTCTTTTTCTTCTGATGTGCCTTTAAATCCTATACATACATAAATACATACGAATTTGAACTCAAGGCTTGCTTCAAATTTGATCTTGTTAAATCGAAAGAGGTAATTGTATCTAGATCCTGTCATGTACTTTTCCATGTACAACAGCAACTGTATAATATCCACTACTAAAGAGAGCATAAATAGATAAATAGGTGACTTCTAAAATACTTTGATTTCATTTATGTTATGGGCACTAGTATACAATTTTTAAGTTCTGCCAAATATCTGATTTTCAGTTGTATGTAAATTAATTGACAGATGTCTATACAAAGGAGGTACTAATATATCCACAGAAGTATCACTGTTTGCTGGGTCTTTCAGTACATGGGTCTGTAGCAACCACATAATTAAAAAGAGCATATGTACCTCCACAAATATAGTGAATTCAGAGCAGTCGAGCTACCGTATATATCTGATCATAAACCCATGCTTGATGATAAACCTCCCAACGCACTCTCGTTTTTTTTTTTTTTTTAAACACAATTTTGGCAAATATTTACCATGGGTATCGTTGTCAGATATTAAGCCCATTCCCTATTTTTGACAAGTTTATTACCCTAGACCCCTTTTGATTTATCATTGGAGAAACACTGTATGCAAGTGAAATTGAATAAATCAATAAAATAATGAGCATCCGCAATGAAGTATTTCAATTTATAAAAAAACTTTTTTAATAATTTTATGTTGCCATCGTAAGAAGTGTTCTGGTGAAAACCTCATGTCAATGTGACTTTCGGTTCAGGAGGAGTAGCGATAAACAATTTCAAGATGGCTGCTGCGGTTGTCATATTTGGTGCCAGAACGGCAGAATGTTCACTTAAGGCCGATTAGACAAGATAAGAAATCTTTTAGTGAAAATCCCATGCAGATATGACCATCCGTTCAGCAGGAGTAGCGATAACAAAATTTCAACATGGCTACTGTGGCGGCCGTACTGAATGTCCTAGCGGCACCATTTTCACCATTTTCATTTAGGACCAACTAGACCATGGGACGAATATGTGTGTAAAGTTTCATCGCAATCCGCCAAGTAGTTAAGGAGGAGTAGCGATAACAAACTTGTGCTAACGGACGGTCGAACGGACGTCGGACAACAGATCATCCCAAAAGCTCTAATGGTCTATGACCAGTAGAACTAATAAAAATGGATAATACGCCCAAGACACCTAAAATCTATAAGTTAACACACACACACACACCCCTCCTTTCCCCGGGTCAGAAAATCAGAACATGAATCGGACTCTTAACGACTAAATTATCAGAGGCAACAGGTACTGCCAGAAATCAAAGTTAACTTAACATAAATTGGGTATATGTACCTAAGTCCGGCAGGATCGGCACACACAACGTCAACGTCAAAAGCAAGGAAATGTGTAACGTCTAATAAAAACGGAACATCAAAATAAAACGGTAGAGCAAGCCTGATTAAACAAATCATCCACAATCCTTCAACCCTGTCTTTAAAATACATTTGGGCACATGCACACCAGAGCCATAAGCACTATCTGCTGCCCTCGAGTTACAAAAATCGTAAGGATTATGAGGCTGCCGACATCCAGTGAAAATATGAGTTGGGACCTTTCGTTAGAGCAAGAAAGCAGCCCAGGGATTCACGTGACACTTAAAAGTTAAGATGAACTTTTTCTGGGGGATCTATTCTACAAAGCGTTTTATATATGGCGCATTAAATTTTAAACTAATGAAACCGTTGCAATTGCTCATCAATATTTAGTTAATTTTGTATGTCTCTCTGACGTAATTAGTTTTGCCTAATCTAGTGTCAGTAGGTACCGAATCGCCACTATGACCGAATGGACGCAGTACCTTGTCCATGTATGTGTAAATGACCATGACTCCATGTCGTCATTAGTGTCAGTCAACTGTATATTAGATTTCAGAATTTCAAATAAGCTTGTTCTTTTTGGAGAGAATGGCCGTTGTATAAGTGTAATATAAGTGTTAGAACTTGCAGAAGTTAAATTGTAGGTGATAATAAATGGGCAGATAGTCTGCGAGTGAAGTCAGATTTAAGCGAAATATTCTGTAAGAAGGCAATGTTTGGAAAATACTAACATGAAGGTAAACAGCGCACGAGGAGCAAATAAATGGTTATTTGACACCCATCACCTCAACTCTCCGCATCTCCGCTACTATTCATCATGAATGTCGCTGCTAACCTATATGGCGCCGTAGTGACAAAAGTTGGTCCATTGAAAACCTTGCAGTTGAAATTTCAATGTTGCATGTGGAGAATTTCAATTTCATATGTTGAACCAAGTTGGTTATGATGAAAGTTCCCTTTTCTATGTCGAATTTTAGATATTATCTGTTAAAATGCATATCGGTGACCTAAAGTTTCATTGTATTTGTCAGGCTTGTTGTCTTATATGCTGGAATAATAGGTGGGTTTTGAAACTTTCTTTTCGTTTGGTCTAAAATATGCTAAATTAAACTATCTGATTTTAAATTCTTTTGAAGAGAGTTTCAGCATAATATAATAATTTTTAATTGACTGTTTAGCTAAAATTCATTTTTTTTTTAAAGTTCAGCAAAGAAGACTGAATTACATAGCGTAGGTTTAACATTCCATTTCTTGGGTCATAATTTAAATTCTATACGTTGATTCAATATTTATATTGTTATGTATGATGTTTATATAATATTATAAATATTGTAGGAAATTATAAATGTTTCTTCACTTTAATATTTGCTTAAATCTTTATGTTTATCAAGAAAAACATGTTTAACTAGTGTCCTTGAATTAGGTTGTTTTGATCAATATGTTTTCTCAATTTGAAGGTCAAGGTTGAATTTTGTTTACAATTAGAATTCCATTAAGATGACTCATATTCTAGAACATTCTGTCATGTGACCAATCTATATATATACCATGTTTGGTGGACATTTATTCAGTTTTGACATTACCATCAGTCTTGTAAAGAGCTATTACAGTTGTGAAAATTCATTCCAAATTCTAACAGAGGAATTATTTTAAATATTCATTGGATTATAACAGTGCTCATAAACTTTTGGATTTTGGATTTTTAATTGACAATTTTGGAATTTATGTGAACTTATTCAGAGATTTTGGAATACTTCATTTTGACTTCAGCACATCAAGATTTCTAGTACATCAGGACTTTGGAGACCATTGGCACATAATAACATTGAAGGACACATTCTATATTTAGGACTTGTGATTAGAACAATCATTCTTATTGGATTATTAGGATTTCAAAACACATTACTGTAAGTGACTTTTTGATTTTTCATTTTAATTATCTAGTAATAAATTGCTTGTTGATTTTTACTTGATTTGTTGGTTTCACTTTCTTTCTGTTACATTTTTCTTAGACCATAGAGTCGTAACAGAAATTGGGGGCTCGTCGTTCCGGGATTCAATTTCTTTAAAGCATATTAGAGATATTAAATTTATCTTTGAAATTCATATTGATTTTGTCTTGGAAATTTTTTTTTTTGTCTTTGGCAAAGATTTTTAATAGAGAAATTTTTTTTTGTGTGAAACCAACAAGCATTTACAATGGCATCTAATGTTCAGAATTTCATTTCAAGACCTATCCAGGAGGGGTTAGAGTGCATGAGAAAGGATGAGTTGCTCGAGCTTGCCAGAAAATACAGTCTATCTGAGGCAAAAGTATCATTGACAAAACAGGAGATAAAGATTATTTTGATTCAGTATTTAGTAGGAAAGGGAATTTTTGAAAATAGTGCTTTAAGTTTGAAGAGAAAGCCTGTATCTGGTTCTGACAGGAAATTAAGGGAATTAGAGTTAAAGAACCAGATGGATTTAGAATTGGCAAAGCTTCAGATTCAGAGAGAGAGAGAGAGAAAGAAGAGAGGCAGATACAGATGGAGAGAGAGAAAGAAGAGAGGCAGATCCAAATGCAGAAAGAAGAGAGGCAGATCCAAATGCAGAAAGAAGAGAGGCAGATCCAAATGCAGAAAGAAGAGAGGCAGATGGAGAGAGAAAAAGAAGAGAGGCAGTTGGAGAGGGAGATGCAGAGAGAGAGAGAAAGAGAAGAAAGGGAAATGCAATTTAAATTAAGAGAATTAGAACTGGCAAACAGAGCACACTCCACTCCTTCAAAAACAAGTTCAGGTTTTGATGTTACTAGATATATTAGGTTAGTACCCCGTTTTCAGGAAAAAGAAGTAGATAAATACTTTCTTCATTTCGAGAAAATAGCTGAAAACTTGAAATGGCCCAGAGAGCATTGGACTTTGTTATTACAAAGTGTACTTATTGGCAAAGCTCGTGAAGTCTACACTTCACTGTCAGTACAACAAAGCACTGATTATGATGTGGTTAAGGAGTACATCTTGAAAGCTTATGAGTTGGTACCAGAGGCATATCGACAAAGGTTTAGGAATTGTAGAAAAGAAACTGGACAAACTCATGTCAAATTTGCAAGGAATAAAGAACAACTATTTGATAGGTGGTGCTCAGCCAAGAAAGTTGATCAAGCTTATGATAACCTCAGACAGCTCGTATTAATTGAAGAGTTCAAAAGGTGCATCCATAGTGATGTTAAAACCTATCTTGACGAGCAGAATGTGGAAACTTTGGAAAATGCTGCTCGTATGGCTGATGATTATTCCTTGACTCACAAAATTTCATTTGGTAATAAATCGTCCTCTCAGCAGTTTTCTGGTAAAAAAACCATTTCAATCTCATTCGAGTACTTCCAAATTTCACAACAGCACAACTGTTAGGAATCAAACATCTGATAAGACTGATCAGAAATCCTTATCTCTTCCTACGTGCACTTATTGTAAAACGAAAGGGCACGTTATTTCTGATTGCTTCAAGTTGAAAAATAAGCAACAGAGAAAAGACAGAGCTTTTCCAAATGCTCTTATTTCTACGAGGTCAAAGTCACGGTCTTGTATTGAAAGCAATACATTTGTTGGGTCAAACAAACCCCAGTCTGATTCTATTTTGGAGGCTTATGAACCATTCATGTCAGAAGGTTCTATATCACTTATTGGTGATTCTGCCAAACCTATCCCAATTAAAATATTAAGGGACACTGGAGCTTCTCAGAGTCTTTTATTATCAGGTACTTTGCCTTTGTCTGAGGAGTCTTCTTCAAGTGAAAGTGTTCTTGTTCAGGGAGTAGAGTGCGGCTTTGTAAATGTTCCTCTCCATTGTGTAAATTTGGCATCAGACTTAGTTTCTGGACCTGTGACTGTTGGGGCAGTGACTTCTTTACCCATAGAGGGTGTTCATTTATTACTAGGCAATGACCTAGCTGGAGATAAGGTTGTGGTTAATCCACTTGTAACTGACAAGCCTTGTTTGGATCAGAAAGTTGATCCTGTCGAAACTGAAATCCCTGATTTGTACCCTGCTTGTGCAGTTACTAGAGCTATGGCAAAAAGAGCTCTTGAGAGTGATGTTGATCAGGATATTATTCCTTTAGCTGACACATGTATTGGTCAGTCTTTTGATGAGGTCACTTTTTCCTCAGGTATTGATCAATCAAATGGTATTGATCACAGTGATCCTCTTTTGGCAACTCATTCTCTTTGTCCTAATCAGGATGACAAACGACAATCCCTTGTCATTGAACAGGAGCAAGATCCCGAGATATCTTGTTTGTTTCAGAGGGCTATTAGTGAAACTGAAGCCACACAAGTTCCAGTGTGTTACTTTGTGAAAAATGGGGTCCTTATGAGGAAATGGAGACCACCTGATGTACCCGCTGGTGACGAGTGGTCAGTGAGCTATCAAATTGTTGTTCCTAAGTCATATAGACAGGAAATTCTTAATTTAGCCCATGAAACTCCTTTGGCTGGTCATTTAGGAGTCCGTAAGACTTATCACAAGATCTTGAATCATTTTTATTGGCCGAAACTCAAAAGTGATGTTTCTAAATACTGCAGATCTTGTCACACTTGTCAAATGGTAGGAAAACCCAATCAGAAGATACCTAAGGCTCATCTGCAACCTATTCCTGCATTTGATGAACCATTTAGTAGAATAATTGTAGACAGTGTTGGTCCTTTACCTAAAACCAAGTCAGGCAACCAATACTTGTTGACCATCATGTGTGCATCTACAAGATTTCCACAGGCAATTCCTCTGAGAAATATAAAAACTAAAACTATTGTGAAAGCTTTGGTGAAGTTTTTTACACTTGTTGGCCTTCCCAAATCTGTCCAGTCAGATCAAGGGTCAAATTTTATGTCTGGAATTTTCCAACAAGTTATGCATGAATTAGGTATCCAACAGTTTAAATCTTCTGCCTATCACCCTGAAAGTCAAGGTGCTTTGGAAAGATTTCATCAAACTTTGAAGAATATGATTCGATCATATTGCTTTGATACAGAAAAGGATTGGGATGAGGGTGTTCATTTGTTGTTGTTTGCTGTTAGGGAATCAGTTCAAGAGTCGTTGGGTTTTAGTCCCTTTGAACTAGTTTTTGGTCATACTGTCCGTGGACCATTGAAATTATTGAAAGAGAAACTTCTTTCAAATTAAGACTCAAAGATTAATCTTCTTGATTATGTTTCTGATTTCAAATACAAGTTGTCAAAGGCCTGTGAAGTAGCAAGAACTAATCTTCACACTACCCAGTCAAAAATGAAATTAAGGTATGACAGAAATTCACAGGAAAGGAGTTTTAAACCTGATGACAAAGTTCTGGCTCTCTTTCCCATACCTCAGAATCCTCTTCAGGCTAAATTATATGGTCCTTATACCGTTGAAAAGAAAGTAAATGACTTAAATTATATCATTAACACTCCTGGGAGACGGAAACAGAAACAACTTTGTCATATAAATATGTTAAAGGAATATTTTTGACAGAGATAGCTCAGCTAATTATTCTGTTAATTTAGTTGTACCTGTCCCACACAGTGAAGATATCAACGATGGAGTACGATCAGACTATAGTGACTCTGGTATAACCAATCTTCGGAATTCAGAAATATTGAACAACCTAGACCAGAAACTTTCACATCTACAACAACAGGAAAGAAAACAGCTATTACATGACTATGAGCACTTGTTTCCTGATGTTCCAATAAGAACAAATAAAATTTATCATGACGTTGACATTGTAGATTCTGCGCCTGTGAAACAGCATCCTTATAGGATGAATCCTCTCAAACAGAACTATCTGAAGAAAGAAATTCAGTATCTACTGGAGAATGATTTCATAGAACCAAGTAAAAGTAACTGGAGTTCACCATGTATTCTTGTTCCCAAGCCAGATAATACATTCCGTATGTGTACTGACTATAGAAAAGTCAACAGTGTCACCAAAACTGATTCATTTCCAATCCCAAGAATGGACGATTGCATTGATAAAATTGGAAATGCGGAATATGTCACCAAGTTTGACCTTTTAAAAGGATTCTGGCAAATTCCACTGACGGAAAGGGCAAAAGAAATTTGAGCATTTGTAACTCCAGATGGACTTTATCAATATAAAGTCATGCCGTTTGGAATGAAAAATTCGCCTGCAACGTTTCAACGTCTGATGAACATGATAACATTTGGTCTTGATAATTGTGACGCTTATATCGATGACGTCATTATCTACAACAACACCTGGGAAGATCATTTGGAAACCATTCGAAAATTCTTTGATCAACTCAGTGATGCGAATCTGACAATTAATTTGAGCAAAAGTGAGTTTTGCCATGCTTGTGTCACATTTTTAGGACATATTGTGGGACAAGGTCAAGTTAAACCTATAGAAGCTAAGGTCAAAGCTATCTCTGAATTTCAAGTTCCAATTTGTAAAAAGCAACTGATGCGATTTCTAGGTATGGCTGGATATTATCGGAAATTTTGTTCCAATTTTTCCAAAATTGCTGAACCTTTGACAAGTTTATTGAGTAAGAAAACCAAATTTGATTGGTCTGACAAGTGTCAGGAATCTTTTGACAAGTTAAAGGCCATGCTTGGGAATGCACCAGTTCTTTCTGCACCAAATTTTAGCCAATCATTTAAATTATCTGTTGATGCAAGTGATGTAGGGGTTGGTGGAGTATTGATTCAGGAAGACAAAAGTGGTGTGGATCACCCTGTGCGTTATTTTTCTAAAAAAAACTAAACAAGCACCAGAAAAATTATTCCACAATTGAGAAGGAATGTTTGGCTTTGATATTGGCTTTACAGCATTTTGAAGTGTATGTTACCTCAGCTCTTTCTCCAATTATTGTGTACAGTGATCACAATCCCCTTACTTTCATCAACAAAATGAAAGATAAAAATCGGAGATTGTTGAGATGGAGTTTGATATTGCAAGAATATAGCATTGACATTAGACACATCAGGGGAAAAGACAATGTGATTGCAGATGCACTCTCACGTGCCTAGAAATGTAATATTGCTTGATGTAATTAAGTCCAGTATCATAAAACATGTTCTTATGTAATTTTGGTTATTGCAGAATTAGATGTATATTCAAAAGAAAACTTTATTATATAAATCTTTTCTTTTTCTTTATGAGGGGAGGTGTTATGTATGATGTTTATATAATATTATAAATATTGTAGGAAATTATAAATGTTTCTTCACTTTAATATTTGCTTAAATCTTTATGTTTATCAAGAAAAACATGTTTAACTAGTGTCCTTGAATTAGGTTGTTTTGATCAATATGTTTTCTCAATTTGAAGGTCAAGGTTGAATTTTGTTTACAATTAGAATTCCATTAAAATGACTCATATTCTAGAACATTCTGTCATGTGACCAATCTATATATATACCATGTTTGGTGGACATTTATTCAGTTTTGACATTACCATCAGTCTTGTAAAGAGCTATTACAGTTGTGAAAATTCATTCCAAATTCTAACAGAGGAATTATTTTAAATATTCATTGGATTATAACAGTGCTCATAAACTTTTGGATTTTGGATTTTTAATTGACAATTTTGGAATTTATGTGAACTTATTCAGAGATTTTGAAATACTTCATTTTGACTTCAGCACATCAAGATTTCTAGTACATCAGGACTTTGGAGACCATTGGCACATAATAACATTCAAGGACACATTCTATATTTAGGACTTGTGATTAGAACAATCATTCTTATTGGATTATTAGGATTTCAAAACACATTACTGTAAGTGACTTTTTGATTTTTCATTTTAATTATCTAGTAATAAATTGCTTGTTGATTTTTACTTGATTTGTTGGTTTCACTTTCTTTCTGTTACATTTTTCTTAGACCATAGAGTCGTAACAATATAGAAACTTCATTCCACATACTTTTAATTGTACTTTATGTCTTGAATCATATTTGGAGATCGATATTTTACTTTACACGACGAAAATGTCCACTTTAACGGTTAAATATAATATCAAGATTTATCATTTGTGTATTCAATTATATTTTATATTTTTAGAGTCTGAAAGTTACCTTTCGTGTAGAGCGTCGGACTCGTAATCCTCGGTGTGTGGGAAAGACACTTAGTATCCATTTCCTCGACATGATATAGCTAATAATGTGTTAAAAAGTGCTCTTAAAAAAGCAAAAAAAAACCCCCAAAAACAAAACTTACCATCCAAGTTACTTATAATTTGCTCGCCAGAGGTCGCCTTTGTGAACGGACCCCGTTATTTTAAAATATGGAAGCTGCTTGTCGCGCTGACCGTTTTCAATGATCGTGATGAGCGGTAATACGATTACATATCGTGATGAGCAGTAACACTATTACATATCGCGATGAGAGTAGTAATACGATTACATATCGTGATGAGCAGTAACACGATTACATATCACGATGAGAGCGGTAATACGATTACATATCGTGATGAGCGGTAATACGATTACATATCTCCTGATAGCAGTTATCCTCTTCCTCTTTTGAGCTGCACGACTACATTCTAACTATGCTATATATAATGACGAACAATATGTTGCTGGTGACTTAAATGCACTGGAGTTCCTATCACGAAGATCTGAGGGCATGCAAGGCTAATTGTAATTATCGCTGGACTATTGCAAGACAGTATAATTATTATTATTATTATTATTATTATAAATTATGTGCCCTACATGTTTATTATATTTAAAATCGTTACAAGACAGGTGTGAACCAGGCCGACATGCACTCTCCTTCACTGGCTATTTTTTATCACAACTTCAACCACTAGTATCCTGCAGATCATATTTAAAAGTTGCAGATGCAAAAAACGAAGGAGGGAAGTTTGCTTAGGACGTATGTGTTCCAGGTCCTGTTAGAAAGTGGGGAACCGTAATATTTACCCCCTATTATCTATGCTATCTATGGTACTAATTTTCCTGTATTCAACACTGAATTCATAATGAAAGTTAATTTCTTGAAGCCTTCCGTTATTTCGGTACTTTTTCACATATCAATGCTGAAGTCTTAACGTGAACTATTGTAAGCCCAAGCGCCACCTTAAAACAAATATGAAAAGGTGTGCAATTGTTTTTTCTCTTTTTCATATTATCATGGATGATTTTCTCAACAAAATGCTACATTAACATTGATGTTATGTATGCAAATAAGCTGATCATGCCTATTTTGTTCTTGCTTATACGATATGCCTTGTGGAAGTATTGTGTGTGAACTGACCTTAATTATGTTGAAATTATAAGTCTTAGAACACAGAAGTAAAGTCAACTTAAATTTAAACCTGTTGCATTAAGTGAAAGAAAACTATAGCTAAAAGGTTTGTTTCATTCATTTGTAATAACGTTAAGGAAAAAATTATGACAAAGCAGATGCGCTTTTTTCCATATACAAGTGCTAGAAGAATTAGCAATCCTGTTACCCTTTGACCTCTGTGAACCTGATCTGTTCCATCCCTGTTCAAACTGTAAAATTTTATTAGTGACAGCTCAGGAATAATTGTAGCAAGTTTCATGTCCCTGTCTTTTAACATAACAATGGTTGCCATATGAGAAAATGTAATGTGCATTTTTAAAATAGCTCACTTTTTATCATGGGGTGTTGGGGTTGCTGGGCTTGTGTGCCACTTTGCTACTAATGAATACTGCTCTGTGGTAGAAATATATGAGAATTATTCAAAAGGACTGTTTAGATGCTTGCGACTTAAATGTTTAAGCTTTACAACCAAAATTAGATCACACAATAAAAGTACCTATGTGGTATTTATGGGGGCGCTCCACAGATATTACGTACTTCTGACAGAGTGACAGGTGTAAGCTGAAGTTGTTTGCATTTTGCAAAATGCACAATGGAGAGAATGTTGGCATACCTTGATACTACTTTCATGTATTGTGGCTGAAATATCTTTATTTGTTGTAGTTGAATAGAAAAACGGAACATCGTAAGTCTGAAACTTGGCCTATCCTGTGGAAATTAAAATTGGACATACTAAATGTTTAAGAAAATTATGGACCTCTACAATTCAACAAAGAAAATATTCTTCAATCCACTTTTGTCTGCAATGGCGCCACATGGCGGTTTATACATGGTGCATATAACTGTTAACTAATGTAACGGTTGTAATTGCTGATCAATATTTAGTTAATCTTGTATAACTCTGACGTAATTAGTTTTGCCTGATCTAGCGTTATTGGGTATCAAATCCCCGTTACGACCGCATTCAAGATCCGTTTGAACCTTGACTTTGGACGTAGCGCCTGGTCCACGTATGTGTAACTGACCACGACTCCCTGTCGACATTAGCGTAAGTCAAATGTATATTTAATTTTAGAATTTCTAAAAAACTTCTTATTTAGGAAGTGAATGGCCTTTGTGCAAGTGTAATATAACTTGTAGAAGTTAACTATAGGTGATGATAAAGGGGCAGATGGTCAGCAAGTGAATTCAGCTTTAAGAGAAATACTATGTAAGAAGGTAATAATATTTGGAAAAGACTAAAATGAAGGAAACCAGCGCGTGATGAGAAAATAAATGATTCTTTGACACCTCATCGCTTCAGCTCTCAGCATCTCGGTGACTATGCATTCGTCAGAGGTGTCAGCGCTAAACAGAAAATAACTATGCATTCGTCAGGGCTGTCAGCGCTAAACAGAAAATAACTATGCATTTGTCAACGATGTCAGCTATGTTTAGATTACAAATTGCAGATGAAGTGGATTTAACGTAATGGAGTGATCTGGTTCTACGAAAATCACGCATGCGCGATTTCTGCGCATGTACAAGATTCACGCCGACTATAGAAGCGAAAGTAGATTTTTACAGGCTCTCCGGAAGAGAGGCAAGTAATTTTATTCCTCAACTAGGAAACGTCATTTCGACTGAACAGTTTAAAGCTTTGAATGTAGACGATAAAGTTGAATAAATATGTATGTGCTTGCAAAACTTTAAGTCGACTCAAGATACGCTTCAAGGTACGCTTCGTAAAAGAGAGCAAGAAGTATGTCAGTGTACATCTAAGAACAGAGAACGTATCAACATTCTTGCATATAAATCGTTTGACAGTGAGGCGTGACAAAGGAAAAACATGTTGTTCTTTTGGGGCATACCTGAAGTGATCAGTGAGGATTGCATTGCCTTAGTCTCGGAGTTTTCATTCATCTTTGCCATATTCCTGCAGTCCGGGTGCAAAAAAGGAGGTGGGGGGGGAGAGGGGGGTGACAGATGTTGTTGATTGATGATTCCCACATTTATAAAACTGGACCATGAAGTTTTTTCATGTGCTTTCCTGGTCTAGACTTTAGTAAGTACAATTTCAATACTGTACTGCTTGCTCAATAAGAATCACAATGATAAGCAGATTATCTAATTGAAAATTCCTTGACAGTTCTGGTCTTAAGCTCTCTTACCATCAACATGTATGTGCTCCAGCTGCATAATCACAAACTTCAGATTTTGCTCACGAGCTATAATGACTCTAGTTTAAAAACTAAGCATTCAAACCTGTTTTAATCATAAATGTGTGCGAAATCTTCACCAAGGACAGCCGTTATCTCATGAAAATCTCTACATCTTTTGGGGCATGCATGATAGAAGTTAAACACTTCCTCAATCTAATTCTGATAAGATATGTTTGCTATTCTTACACTTACAGTGGACAGAGAGTTCTAATTTATGAACAGCACAATTCAGACCCATAACTTCTAGAATAACCTTCCTTATCTGCATAACCACTTCTTTCTGGCCTAACTTTACAGATGCACCATCAAAATTGCAGCACACTAAGCTTTGTGTATTGCTAGGCTTTTCAAGAGAAAGATCCATATTAAGGACTTGCTTACATCATATAAGCATACCATCTTCTGTTCAACCACATAACAGTCTGTACTGCCATCAGCAAGGACAGATACAAAATCTGACTGCTGAACAGGTTTTTTTCTCATGGATCAAAGTTTGGGCCATATATTGTATAAATGATTAACATCCATGAATGTTTCTATAGTTTTTGCCTAATGCAACCCATTTTGTTTTACTTGTAAATCACAGAATATTCCAAATTCAGAAAATGACTTTCCAGAATTTGCAATGAGAAAAAACAGTATTAAACAGTGTAATCAATGATTATATACATGTAGCTCACCTCTACTTTAACTACATGTACTCTTCAGCAGCCATGTTAACATTATCATGCAGAAACTAAATTCATACTAAAGTAACCTTGGCTCTTGTTCTAATTAAAGATTGTATGCAATCTATGATCTTTACTTCAGAAATTTTAACCGTGTTACAAGATACATTTTGAACTTTTAATTGGCACCGTATAGCCAGTATTGTGCTGACATATTGTGAAACCACCCAACCACACTGTACCCACAGTACCTACCTACCTTCTATGAAACCACCCAACTCTACTATACCTACCTTCTATGATACCAAAGAGGTACTATAATAAAAATCCAGAAATTAATGTTGCTTTTGTATTTTTTTTTAAATCTTTGTTCCTAAAATATGCTTGACAAGCTATTTTCACTGTCCACCCCCAAAAGCCAGATTTTACTGGGTGAAAGTCACAAGCTTTTAGTAACCTTCTGTGACAGCCAGCAGTGCAAGCATAGTTCAAGCATCAATAATTACCTTGATTAACCACTACAGGTAAGGTCTCGCATGACAAGCATGCAGTCCACCCATCTAATTCCTACACTCACTCACAAGTGCAATTGGCAGTTAACCTGCTGAGGGTAACATATCACAATATATAAATGTATGGTCATTAATATGGACAGTTTACCACTGAAAAAACATTGCTATTCCTATTTCCAACTGCACTGGTCAAAAAGGGCCTTCTGAGTAGGCTAGAATGTATACATGTAGGTCTAGCATGGATGAATGAATGGTAAAGCATGAAATGTAGGCCACAGTGATCTTTCATTTAATGGGTGTTCTAGTAGCAAAGATCTATCCAATTATCAAACTTCACAAATTGAACATAAACAGCACCCAATAATTTGACTTTTAACACACAATTTAAACAAAAAAGACACTGATGCATGAAATATAGGTCATATATATATCTCTTTTTACAAAAAGGATGTACAACTGATCAAGATGCACCCAGTCATGAAGTTTCATGATTCAAAGTAGAAGAGTATGCATATAACATGCCAAATACACATGTGGTCATGAGCAAATTGCAGAAACTGAACCAAAGCCAGTTAAAGATGAAATATAGGTCATGATGAGCCTCTTTTGTTACAAGAGTATGGTGGTAACAGAAATGCATATCATCATCAATTCCATGATTCTAGCATCAACAGTGTATGAGAAATGAACATCAAAACACAACATTTAAGCTAAGTCAGTGAAGCATAAAATATGGGCCATAACGACCTACAAATGATATTGAGGGAGTAGTGCTCATCAAGATGTATCACCAAGTTTCATGATTCCTATATAAGGCAGTGTCATGAGCCAAACGCAAAAACTTAAGCCAGCTAGTGTCTCACCAATTGTACGCTGATGACACCCAAATATACAAATCTAGATACCCAACTGAAGTTGATGCCACGATCCAAGGCGTTGAGAGAGGTGCATTTCCGATGTGAAGTCATGGTTTACATGTAACAAGCTGTTGATGAATGATGATAAAACTGAAACCATTCTGATCACCACACAAAGACTTTTTCATTCCCATCCTTTACCTCAAACAACAAGTATCAGCAACACCAACATTAACTTCACACCATCAGTACGAAACCTAGGTGTCACTCTCGACAGTACTCTCTCATTACACCAACATGTCATGAACATATTCAAGGCTGCATATCTGGAGCTGAGACGTATTGGCTCCATTTGCAATTTTCTTTCAGTTGATGCCACAAAAACACGTGTGTTCCTTAGTACTCTAAAGACTGGACTATTGTAATTCTCTTGTATATGGTTCGTCTCAGTATCTCCTATAGAAACTTCAAAAACTAAAAAACAGCTGCTCGGATCATCCTTTGAATACCAAGAAACGAGCACTCCTCCCCCTGCTACGTACCCACCACTGGTCGCCTGTTCACTACAGAATCAAACACAAAATCTGTTCTCTATGCTACAATTCGTTGACTGCCTCCAGTCAAAAATACCTATCGAACCTCACCCACATGTACACTCCTTCTAGATACTTAAGCTCCTCTTCTGACACTTGTATTCTCATTATTCCCACTATCAAAACAAAGTCCTACGGAGAATGTTCTTTAGCGTACCAGGGCCCAGCTACCTGGAACAAATCGCATGCTGAACATAGACACAATTACACAGTGATGTCATTCAAGAGTGCTCTTAAAACTCACCCATTTCAACTGCAAGAACAGACTTAAGACTTAGCAATGTTTCCTTAGCTTAATTATTTTCAGCATGTTTTTTGCTAGTAATTTCATGGTGTTTGTTTTTTGTAATCGTGTCCATATATTTATGTCTTTATTTGTTAACTAATATTGCAAAGCGCTTAGAGCTTCTAAAGATTAAGCGCTGTACTAAGTCCTCATTATTATTTTGAACAAAAGACTAATTACACGTACATGTGCTTTGGTGCCTCTCTCTGATAATCTTCACTCAGCAGTTTTAATCCATCATATTTTAAATCCTTATGTGATGTTAGGAACACTTGCATTTTATTGTATACCGTATTTAGAAAAATAGTGCCAAGCTTTTAGGACTTATTTTGTTTATCGGAGGAATACGAGCTACCATGTTGATAAATCATCATAGAATGAGCTATTTTTCGGTGTTATGTCTAGATATACTTTCGTTTTTGAGTAATTATCATGTGAACTTTTCCGATGGCAACTGTACATAATTTCTTTGGAGTCAAGCACAAGGCTACAGGATGATCCGGATTCTCTAGCGACTGGTCGACAGAAATTAGTAAATATGTTTAGTGTTGATAAAGAAAACAGAATGCCAAAGAGACTGAGAGATTCGTGGAATGAATGATGGAATAGGACGGTCCCAGGGGTTGAAAAACATGAAAACAATGGAACAATATTAGCTTTATTCACATGGTGTTGCTACCGTATAAGGAAAAATGCAATGGCAACCCAAGAAACACCGAACTTGCAAAGTACAACATTTAATAGGCATGAGGTCTCAAAGGATCATTTATTTGCCATTCAAGCACTTCAGGCTAAGAACAAGAAAACTACTATGCCAATTGTCGTCGAAAATGTGACTAGTTGGGAAAGAGAAAGAGACTGATGAGTGCAAAGAGGCCCAAATCAGAACTATGTTCTACCTAGCTAGAGAAGTTGGGCAAATAATTTGAACTTCAGGTAACATTTTTATACCTCAATTACTTTATTGTTTTAGAACATGGTATAGTAGTGTTACGGACCAGCTTCACACTGCTAAAAGAGAATGCCATAAGACAGAGGCTTTGCCTATCATCCACTCTTACTATTCATACGCAAATCTATGAAGCCGCTAAGAAGAATATCACAAACATAGTTCATGCAACGAAATCAACCTATTTCAGTACTAAGATCACTGAAAGCTCCAGCTGCAAAGAGCTCTTCAATATTACTAATAAGCTAATGTCAAGGAACAAATGTAAACCACTTCCAGTAACCTTCTCCCCCGTCAAACTTGCATACCTGTTCGCAAATTTCTTCTATGACAAACTGCAAACCATTAGAGATCAGCTTTACAACACAATTTCAATCAACTCATTGTCACCACACAACTCGGATACAGAATTTCAAAGGAAACCTTTAAAAGCATTTGAGCCGGTTTCTACAGATTTCTTACGTACAATCCTGAGGAAGAGAGCCACAAAGTCATGTGAACTTGATCCAATTCCAACATCAATGCTGCTTGAGTGCTTAGATTCAATATTGGCTTCACTAACCGATGTTATTAATACTTCTCTCTCATCTGGGGAACTCCCATTATTTTCAAAAGTGCCATGGTAAAGCCTCTGTTTAAGAAACAAACTCTTGACCCTAATAATTTAAAAAACTACCACCCTGTTTCTAACCTCCCATTCATGTCAAAAATCTTAGAAAAAGTTGTTCTGTCACAACTGGTATCTCATCGGAATTTAAATAGTCTTTTTAGCAATTTACAGTCTGCATATCACCCTCACCACAGTACCAAAAGTGCCTTTCTGATAGTTAATGACCTTCTCTCTGCTTTGGATAGTGGAAAGATTACAGTCCTCACCCTCCTTGACTTGTCTGCAGCATACTCCACTATCTCCAGCATGTATTTGGCATTTGCGATACAGCCTTACTATGGTTCAAGTCATACTTAGTAGACTGGACACAAATTGTGTCAGTAAATGGAAAACAATCAGCCCAGTTGATCTCTGTTTTGGTGTTCCACAGGGGTCTGTTCTTGGATCCGTTCTCTTCATTCTATACACTCAGCCCCTCTCAAGTGTCATAGATCATCATCCGATGTCTCACCAATTGTATGCTGATGACACCCAAATACAGTGTAACCCCGCTATAAAGCGATATTTGGGGTCCATAAAATTCGATCGCGGAAAAAGCAGGGTCGCGTTATTCCGGGGTTTTACTATATTTTACTTTATTCAGAGAACAACGTATACACGTCTAATGTATAGCATGAATAGGGTATCAACACCGTTTACTATCTGATATCAATCCGTCTTTGTTTTCCCACATGACAACCCTTTGATTGAGCCACGAGTTTAATACTTGTTCAGTGCCAGGTAACAGAGAGTGGTTATTTGAACTCCCTGTGATCTTGCCACCCAAGCTCAGTCTCTACATAAGCACTCTCATATGATAATCTTTGATCAAACACCGCATTGTCTGGTGCTTGGTTGTGTAGGCAGTTAAAGAAGAAACATAAGTCGGCTATTGTTTGCACAATGATTGTATACCGGATGAATTGAAGTCCAGCGCACATGTTGGCGGCTTACGTTTTTTGATGTTTATTAAATCGTGAGAATCTTTTATCAACCATCACACTGTCTGATGCTCGGCTGTGTATGCAGTTAAAGAAGAAAAACACAATGGCTATTGTTTGAGCAATGATTGTATACAGAATTAGTTGAAGACAAACACAAAGAAGACTTACTGGCTTTACTCATGGATCAGTAATAAGTAACATTTCCGATAATGTTTATTTTGGCATAACACTTCAAGAAATTGGTGATAATTGTTACATTTCAGAAGCCACGCCACGATCGAATTCATACGTGATCTCTTCCCCAAAATGATAATAAACTTTTTATACACTATTTCTCGTATTTAAAAAAATAAATTGTCCCGTGTACAAGAAAAATACATATACATGTATGTAAAATTTCAGAAACCACGCCACAAACGTATTATACTCGAGTTCATACGCGATCTCTTCCCCAAAACGATACTGTAATATACACATTTTATACACTATTTCTCGTACTTTGAAAAAAAAAAAATCATGTGAGAATGAATATATGAAATTGTGGGAGCCATGCCGCGATCTCGTTATATCGGAATTCGCGTTATAGCGGGGCGTGTTATAGCGGGGTTTCACTGTATAATAATCTAGCCACCCAGCTGAAGTTGATGTTACATGTACCATCCAAGGCGTTGAGAGAGGTGCATTTCCGATGTGAAGTCATGGATGATATGTAACAAGCTGCTGATGAATGATAATAAAATTGAAGCCATTTTGATCACCACACAAAGACTTTCCCATTCCCATCCTTAACCTCAAATAATAAGTACCAGCAACACCAACATTAAATTCAGTACGAAACCTAGGTGTCACTCTCGACAATACTCTCTCATTACACCAACATGTCATGAACATATGCAAGGCTGCATATCTGGAGCTGAGACATACCAACTCCATTCACAATTTTCTTTCAGTTGATGCCACTAAAACACTTGTGTGTTCCTTAGTACTCTCTAGACTGGACTATTGTAATTATCTTTTATCTGGTTCGTCTCAGTATCTCCTACAGAAATTTAAAAAAGTTCAAAACACAGAAGCTATGATCATCATTAGAGTACCAAGAAGTGAGCACTCATCCCTCCCCCATCAAAAAGAGCATAGCAGAAACTATACATTGTAATTAATTTTAACTGATAGGAGTACCCAGATTACAGTATTGTAATTACAAATCAGTAAAAATACTTAATCAACTATCACTTAAACAAGATTTTATTTTTTATTTGCTAAAAATTTCACTAGAAAATGGCAATCAAAAACATTTACAAACTAGTTTAAAACAATCCCTATAACATGTACATGAGAGCACAGGTGTTCATTCATTCAAACCAAGTTAGGGATAAGTAACCTGAACTTTACAACTTTGTGTTTAGACAGTTAATTCAAAATTAAATGTGAATCTGTTGGACTGTGAATTTTTGGTGAAGTTTTTAAAGTAGACAAAATAAATTGCCTGTTCTAGTAGTAGTTGATAAACTATTTATGCCTATGATGTAATCTAGGTATTCCTATCAGTTAGACTTAATTACAATATATAGTTTGTAATGTGCTCATGTGAAGTCATACAGTGGTCCCCCTCTTGAACGGCCCCCCTGACCAGCGGCTACCCGCTTTATACGGCCACAATCCCTTGGCACCGACGAGTTTGTGTTCAAAAGTACCCCTCAAGGACGGCCACCCCTCTAACGAGACCAGCGGCCAGCATTTTAGTGCAAAAGCGGTCAAATTTACCCCCGCGAGCGGCCACATAATGGTTGTTTACAGAGTAAAATCTCGATAATATTTTTTAATTTCTCAATTCAACACATTGACATTTTGTTCCAACATGCCAATAAAGTAACTTTAATCCTTACAAAGAGTTAAGTAATCCAATTACTGCCATGTGTTCCTTAGATGTTAGCTTTTGTCACTTTGATAATTACTGGCTATTAATACCACCGATAATTATCAAGAGGACAAAAGCTAACCGCTGAGAAGCACAGCATTGTTCAGCTCAAGTCAGCGTGACATCCGGTCGCCAGATAGTAAAATGGTATGTTAGCCTTTGTGGCTTCTCTCTAATAGATTATGAAATGTAAATAACCATGTACCAGACTGGGGAAGAAGAAAAAAAAGTGTATCACGTGACAGACTCACTTCCGTTGTAAACACTGTGCCTCACGCGTGAATGCCCGCGAAGGATTAAGTTGTCGCAAAATATCGTCCGACATTCTCAGTTTAGAACAAAAAGTGAAAGCAATTAAATTAAACGAAAAGAGGGAGAGTCTTTTGATAACTACGGAGAAATTTTATGTCAGAAAGATTCAAATAAACATCGTCAATATACATTCAACTGCATTGAGTGGGAAGACGGAATCGACGGACGTACAGGGATAGTTACAACCAAATGTTTGTGCCCAGAATTTACCGACAATGTGGTTTTGCACCACGATTCATGATTATTCATATTTTTTTAAAATTTCATTGATATTAGTTTTATCATATTGAGTCCTTAACCAGATAATATTCCTGTGATTTTTAAATGAAAATATAAAATATATAAAAATTAGTTACATCTTTTATACTTTATATGTAGTTATTTCTCACAACGTCTTATAAGGCCACTTTCTTGCTGCAGAAGGGGTGGCCTTATAAGAGGGGGACCACTGTATGGCCAAAATACATGGTGTAGAAACAAAGAAGAGCACATCAACTTTAAATAAGGGACTGACCATTTAATAACATCAAAACTTTGCCATTTAATTTCATTGTGACTGATAAAACATGACCTTAATGATTCATTGACAATCAAATGAAGTATTAAAGTAAAATGGATATATGAATGAACTAGATCCTTCTTTCCAAATGAAACAGTACAAAGCAAAGAACAAATATGGCACCGCGCATGCCATGTAGGTGCATCTTTTTCTAGAAACAGGGATTTCCTTAATATGACCACTCACGCTTTCTAGCTTCAGTGCAACAATCCCCAGATAGGATTGCAAATTTATGCTTTTAATATTTGTCTACATACTCATTATACTGTTATGCATTGGTTAGATATTATTTGCTTCACTGCTTTTTTGTATTTTCACAAAAATGAGTGATGAAAAAAACCACCTCAACTTTACAGAACCTCTTGAATTCCACAACATAGCTTTGTCCCGTCCGCTTCTGACCTAACTTTTTTATTTTTAGGCTTAATTTTCTATCATAATAACAAAACTTTGCTTTCTCTGAATTGTATATTTTCCTTAATTGATGCACCCAATAAATTACAAAAACAGCCTAATGAAGAGGTACTTCCTAGACACAGCAATGTCCACCATTATTACCCCTTGACAGGTGATGCCCCCAAAGAATCTCAGAAACAGCCTAATGAAGAGGTACTTCCTAGACACAGTGATGTCCACCATTATTACCCTGTGACAGGTTCACTTACGGTTTCAAACTGATTTTATGAAGAAAATAACACAAGCATGGCAGTTAAAATCTTAAAAAAATATTTTTAGAAAGTGCTTTCACCAATTCTACTCTTAAAACACAAACTGTTGTTTACTTATTGATGTTATAAGTTTTGAACACAAGTTGGTATGTTTTCATCATCAAATAATAACTTCGGCAGTGATAACAAATAATAACTTGCGGGGCAAAGGGTTAATGGTCAATCAGCTATTAAAACACATGCCTGTGAAGGTGCAAAAGTTTGTTTTGTCTGCTCAACTGATATCAACACCTGCTAAGGTTGCATGCAATACATTTCAAAAGGGGCATACCACACTGTAACTATGCGGCTGGGTCAAGGGAGCATTTAAAAATCCATAAACTACTGTCACTCAGTTTACATCTAAAAAAGCACAGAGTAAAGTCGTTTTTGCTTTCCTAATAGAAGAAGGAGAAGTTTACATTTTTTTGGTGACTTAGACACCAACTTCACCTGGTAGCATGACCCCTGATGTACTTTTTGTTATATTTCACTGATATTCATTTTTTCACTTTTATGATGATAATACGTGTTTTTGAAAACATTGTATGACACTAATGCGTGCTTACCTGGATGGCGGATGCTATACAAAATTTATGGGGAGATCACTGACCCTGAGTGACTTTGGCAGTAGGCTCTGCACTATTCCTAAGAGCCGCAACTTGCTGTTCAAACTTGCACCTAGAAGCCAGAACTGGAGGCTCAATCATGTCCATAGGAGCCAGAACTGAGGGCTCAACCAATGTGCCTGGAAGCAAGAACTAGCCACCTTACCCACCTGCAGTGCAGCCTCATACTCTCTCCTTGTCAGCAGCCCCCTCTGAAGCAACTCTCCTAATCCCTCAGCAGCAGATATTGGTTAATATATATACTCTACCAAACATAATTCTCTAAAATAAATTTGTTTTATGTACCTACAGCTGACAAAGAACCTTGTCAAATTGCCTCCTTGTCTCATTTTATATTTGTTTCAGCTTTATATCCATGGTGTTACCCCCACAGCCCTTGCAGGTTAGAGGAGCGGCTCTGACAACAGCCCTACATGTACATTTCCAGCATGGCAATATCACACATCCTTTTCTACTCTTTGCTGCATGAGCGTGACAATATATACCCCCCTTCCAGTTTTTCCCAAATACCTCTTTGGTTCCCAGTTTCATCCAGGCACACATGTTTTTGCTAATGAACACCATCTCAAACTGAATACCATTTCACCCATATTTATTTAAATAAACAATCCAGTTTGAGCTGTGAGATGATTTAAGCTTCTTAAAGTCTGGGCCCACTCTGGGAGTTGGGGTGAGCCCACACTGGCAATTTAAGCTGTCAAACATGAGGTCAACACCCCTGGCGCAAGACCCTTCAGCCAAAGCACCTATTTCTCATCTACACATTCCTCTTCAACAAAAGCTTAAGTTGCATACACAGGCCAGTCATTGTCAATATACTCCAGTAACTACTTACAGTTGGGGGAATTATAATTTGTTTACAAAGCATCTGACTGTTGACCATGGAAAGTAGGTGAATGTTATATACATGATTTTTATATAGGAAATTTGCTGGGGGGGTAGGATTAGAATGACCATTGTGACCTCTATATAAAGGTGACCATTAGGACAGGTTTCACTATGTACATGATTAAAAACTCGATAATGGAATTGGACATGCTGCCTGGGCATGCGCATAGAATGCCTAAGTTGTAGGATCTACATTGACCAAGAATCTATGGATTGCCTTACAAACCTGAAATGGTGTTTCTTTAAAATAAAATGTTACTAATCAAAGGTTCTGTTAATAAACATGCTGTTTAAAAGATAAATACTGTAAGTTACAGAAATTTTTTTCCCAGCATTATCAGTTAAATCAACCCAATGTGTGATGTTGTGTAATGTGCACTACAACCAATTCCCAGCAGGTGTTTTTTCCTAGTGATGACACATTCAATGCAAAAATCATACATGTAGATACATACTTTAAGAAAACAAATTGACAAGAATTCCCACTAAACAATCTTCTTAAGCAAAAATGTGGAGATATATAATTTAACTGGAACAGGTGCTACATGCATATTTGTTTACACCTTTACTGATTTTGTAAACATTTACAGGCAGTAAACTAAACTAAGCCATCTAAGCATGTAAACATTGCAGCCTTACACAAGACAGTTCAACCAAGGTGCAACATTTGCTTAAGCCAAAGAAAATAAATGTGTCTTTCAGGTGACCTGACCTACTCCAGTTTGATGGCCCTGACCATATAACTTTTTATCACGTACACACAAAAAAATAATGTGTACGGTCTGTGCCCAACTTTTCACATCCAAAGTGGAAACACTAGATTGGAAACTGTGACATAAACTAACACAAGTCGGATAAAATAGTAAAAAAAAAAAAACACAATTTTCAACAACCCTCCTACCCTACTTTTTTCACACCATTACTGGAACCACACATATTTTTTATTTTGGCCTTGTGACCTTACAGAGCACTGGAGACCTCATTTTGCATAACAATTCATAGTTTACATTTTTGCTCTAAGCCCCAACCATGCTAATTTGCCTTCAAAAATCTTTATTTATGAACAATTTTTAAATATTTTAAAAGACATTTACTGTTTTTACAAGAAATAATTCTGCCATGTGTGTGCTAAATCAAAATAAAAACTTATGAGTTACTGTACATCAAAGTTACCATAAATTTAAGACATTATAATAAACTTTGTGGGAGCTCCCACACCCTTTCATATTTACCTTTTACCCCATGCACAAATTGACCCAGACATCAAGCTATAGTCCTCCTATTGCCTGAAGGCAATTAGATCAGAAGGTGCCAAGTTACACAGACTGACATGTCTGAGGTAACTGGTGATATTAGTTGGGCAGGGAGATTCTAAGGACTCACTGTATGTCAGTCTCAGATATTAGTTTACATATTTTGTAAAATATACTAGGATTACTGCAAGGAAGTAATGGGATATAGAGTTAAGAACCAACTTTCATCAGACGGATGCAAGATAAAAAAATATTGACAAACTCTCAGATTTTGGTACATTCTGAAATACACAGTACAGACATGCATAATGCACCCTGTTTTGACTGCACCTAAAAATGCAGCCAAGTGTGACTGTTGAAAGCTGATACAAATATGCACTCAAGCACAAAAATGAATTTTGATCCTAGTGACTCTTTCAGAGATACAGAAATGACAACTGATTTTATCAAACCTTCCAAGCAAGTAAAATACTGTGGGCATGGAAAGAAGGAAAGAAAGAAAATACTGTATAATAAAGACACTGATCAAAATGATGGCAGACTGGATAGCATGACACAGAATCTGTATTTCAGATCTAAGACATATTTACTTAAGGGCTATTGGTAATGTGAATAGGTTTAACAGGGTGGGTGGATGCAGTATAGCAATATATCACTTATAGTACACAATAAGTGAAAAGTTATAAATTATTAACTTAAAAGACTAATTTAAATGTTCAGGTACAATCTCTTTTGCAGAAAAGATATTTATAACAGCTAAAATAGGCACTTTGATATTGCACTTTACACAAAATAGATCATGGCATTGAGATAGTATTGAGCTATTGCATTGTAATAATCATGTTGCATGAAGACTAAACAAGATGCAACGAGCGTTACATTTTTCATATACACTGAGCCTTGCATAAAATGCATGTGGCAAACATCATGATGCTATGTAATGGGGGCTGCCATACTGGTCTTCTTCCAGTCATCCCGGTCCCATGACTGACAGTCATATTTTACGCATACCTGTAACCCAATGGCTATGAAACTTTCCATATTGAAAGTACACTTGTGGACGGTACTATTAATATCGAAAAAAATCCCTAAACATTCCTAAAATACATACTATGAAATGGCTTATTTGTGAGTTGACATTTGACTTCTTTTCCACTCCTCTTTCACATCATGTGGTTCTGTGAATATTACTCAGCTTAAGTGTATATCTTCCAGTATTATTAGTCCTTCGTTTTTAAATACCCATCTAAAGATAATGAAAAGTACTTGACATTAGCTAATTATCCTAAATAAACCTTATATGTATGCATAAATGGGATATATATATATATATATATATATATATATATATATATATATATATATATATATATATATATATTTGAATTTGCTTGTAAATATGAGAACTATTCTAGTTGTTGTATGTGTTTCCGCTAGTGTGTCAGAAGGCACTTCACCTAATGCCATTGTGTAGTTCAAATTTTGAAAAAGACAAATTTTAACAAAATTACAAACTGATCCGGTAAGATATATGAGCAGTTGCATGTTTTAGAAGGTACTTCATTCAATTCTGTTGGATGTTACGACTGTCAATAACTGTGAATTTTAAACTAAGTATTGTGCAACATGCTTAATGAAAGTGAATATGACATGTATACATTCATGTGCTTTTCTACAGTGGATTCCACGACATGTCAAATAAGCCACGTGTAAATATAGACATGTGAACGGAGAATATGAAAATATTCCAGACTGTTAATTTTTGGGGATCATCAGAATTTTGGGACTGTAAATTGTGTTGTTATTATTATTATTAACAAAATACATGTACAATTATGTCATTGTCTTTATCATAAAATACTGCTTATGGCCATTGCAGGCCTCCTGACCTTTTTTTTATAGAAACTACTGTCAACGTTGTTCAAGACTGAAAAAATCCATTTTAACTGCAAACAGTATGTGCAGAAAAACATCTCCAGTTCAATTTCTGAAAGTTTTATAAAAAAAATAAACTTCTCTTTGCCACTAAATGGATTATTCTTAAGTGTTAGTGACATTTCTTTTTCAACACATACAGACTCCATATTGCTGTACACTGCATCAAAGTCTGTATATATATATATATACCATAACATATATAAGAGACAAAGAGGAGATTTAAGGACCGAAAAGGAGGACATGTCTGGGAAAAAGAGGACATATGGTAGCCCTTCTTTCACATACTCACTGCTAAATGTTACAGGATTCTTAACTGAAAGAAATGGGTCATCACTATTACCATGATTTTTAGCTATTTCTTCACATAGTACCATCGCCCAGCCACCTGTACTGAATTGTGCATTACCTATAGCCCTTAAGTTAGAATACAGTGTGCTTCAGTGTACACGTATTTCTTTTGTGATTTGTCACTAGGAAGCCTATGGAAATAAATCTTAATTTTAATAAGGTCAGCAAAACTGGATACACCATGCAAAACCTCTCATATTTACTTAATGAAAACTCAATTATTAAATTACTATCATGACCATTAGCGTATAATAAACAAAATTTACCTGCAGGCTAAGCTTTTTAGCCAGTTCTAAATCTCTCAGAAACTTTTCATCAGGATCATCGACTTTTGGGAGTGAGGCTCCTAGGTCATTTACATGGGATCCTGACTCGTAAGAATCATGGCGACTTGTAACTAGCCCCACACTCCTTGAATATGATTCATCATCACTTTCAATCGTTATTATATCACTGTCAAAATTTTCAGTCATTTCTCACATTTTTGGCTTTTAAACTATAAACAAATTCCACGACAAAATCCCCCCAAAATGCCGCCGTATTTGGAAATTCCCATACGGTGTCAATATAAATTCATCTACATGCCTCGTCATCATACATTTTATCCCAGTAGTTATATTCTTTGACAAGATAATAGTTTCCTGTTTTGAAACGGAAAGGAATGAGTTAATTTGTAATATCACTGTATGAAAGAATCGACGAGGCCAATACATTCAGTAGAATTTCCTCACAATAAATTGAAGGGGCGAGAAAGAAACTCCTTTTTTCCATTTTTTAGAATAACAGGGTTCGTTCACATCGAGGTTGCTTTTCAGGTGACATACAGTATGGTCGAAGAGGAAGTATAATGGAACATGGTGCTCTGTGTATCGCGGATCTGGGTGGGAAAAAAATAACTCCGATGTAAAAATGGCCAACTTTACGGAAACGGCTTCGTACGTCTTGCCAGGGGATGGCAAGATGCAACGAACATAAATGCACTAAAAGTTTCTGGCGCTGTTGAAGGGCTGGATGGCAACCATGAAAGGCAAATGAGCTTTTGGAAACACCAGGTAAACCTCGTAGTTTGGTGCGCATCTACAGGTTGTGACGTAAGCCTCGACGACCACATACTGCCGGAGAAAAAGCCACTCGATGGATCGGTTTATGCATTCCACGTTTACTTCCAGGCAAGGTGCATCCTTGAAGAACTGATGGTAGCCTTGCCAGGAAACGCTAGCTGGACGTGGAACGCCAACGGCATCGACATGGAAACGTTCGTGGGTCTGTACAGAGAGTTTTGTTTAGATCCGGCAACAGACTGGCGAAACACAAAAATATGAAACAACGGCCTATGCAAAATATACTACTTTATTGGCAAACTTTACTTTGCCAAACGCAACATTCCAGGATCTGTATAGAGCGAAGGCGATGTTAGCAGTTATTGGCCTGAAGACAGAAGTTTTAGCCATCACGACCAGACAGACCAAATGGAGGGGTGGACGGCCTTTATCGTAAAAAGTTTCAAAGACCCACGGCTGCTACAATTGCCAGATCAATGAAAGCATCCAAGTGTTTATGCGGGCTGTTCTAGGGACGCAAGTGCAGATAACGAGCTCGATAGCTTAAGGAACGGGCGCCTTTGCCGTCAAAAAACAGTTCATGGTCACACCCCGGAACTGCTAAGAAACTACCAGCAGATCAGCCACAGCGCGCGAGAAAGCTAGATTATTCAGTTGGCACCAATCTTTACGTGCTTCCATCGAACATGGAGTTGAGAATTGGAAGCTACCAAGGCTACAGCAACGACTTTCTGATCGCTGGCGCCAGTGCGAATCTGGAAGGAAACAAAAATGTCAACGAGGAGATAGCGCCAAGCGTCGCGGAAGAAGAACCGTCGCAGCTAATAAATCACTCAACTGTTGACTTTGATGCGCCAGCCCCAGGCATGCCTGCAGCGCGGAAGCACGGTGTAAAGCGAAAAAGTACGCTAAAATGCCGGTGATGGCAAAGGACGCCAACAAAACGGTGTTGCTGTGATGTGACTGGCTCGTTAGCCGGCCGCAAGCCTTGCGCCACTACTTGGCGCGAATGCGGTCGCGAAAGACCGCGTAAAAGGCCCAAACCACCGCGGCAATGAAAACCACCAGGTGGCCTGATAGACAGCCAAGAACAGATCCAACTGTCCTTAGCAAAAGAAAAGAATCGAGCATATGATGCCTGGAAGCACGGCTGCTGGCTTTTCGGACAGGGTCTTAAACGAGTCGCTTAGGGTTTTGTTTGAGCCATTCTTTGATCCACGACTTTGGACAAGGGTTCGGGTCGGGGCTAGGGCCTGGGCTTGGCGAAACGGCACCGCTAAGGGCTGCTTTAAATGCCAGCGCGATTGTGCTAACAGCAAAGTCAAGTACCGTCAAAATTGAGACAGTTGTTACACCTTGCTTCAGAAATAGTATTCTCAGGCGTTCCCCAGCGGATCTCTTTGTCACGCATGTTTTCAAGGAGATCGTATATGCAAACAAGCTGCGAGTAACTGCCTTCAGTATTTCTGTTTGCCTCTTTGTAATACTCGACCTGCTCTATGTATCTGGCGCGTTCGGCTTCAAGCTGTTGCCGCTCTTCCGGGTCGTTTGTATTTTTTAAGGCCTCAGCTAATGTAATCCGCAGCTTTTTTGCATTCATGCATTTTTAGGTCATTGTTGGCAGTTGTGACGTGTCTATTTTGAAGCTGTTCATTCAGGGCCACTACTTTGCGTACTGGCAGCATTCGAATAGTTCCATCAAAGCTTCTTGATCGGATCTTTCAAGCGTTTGTGGGTCTTTATTGCCAGATTCTATTTCTTTCTCAATGATCGCCGCAGCTTTTTTCACTTGCGGCGACTCGGCGTCCACAACAGCTTTTCTTCTGGCCCCAATGTGGGAGATAACATATTTGCCTTAGTCTTTTTCAACTGTCGACCACAAGTACGGTATGATTCTGCCTTTTTGCCTGTACTCAAGGACAAATGGTTTGCCACCAGTTTCAAAAGTCAGTAAACCAGCCTTATTGGTTTTGAAGCCAGAGTAGATAGGGTCTAAATTTAGATTTTTTCGTAGGGAAAAAAACTATTAAAAAAAACTATAAAAAAAACTTACGTACCTAAGACTCAATTTCTTCTTGTAACGTCTAACTACGGCAACAAACTAGCCCAGGGGTGTCAAACATACGTCCCGCCAGAATCGTTATTTATTATTATTATTTAATCAAATCTGGCCCGCCATAGCAAATCAGTTTGACACCCCTGAGCTAGACCCATTGTAGTAGCCAACAAACCCAAGCACAACAGACCAAAACCAACTGATGGGTGTCAGATTTCCAAACCTTGGCGAAAATGACGTAATCGTGCACGGCACCGCCAGGCTGGCTTGCACGCTGCCTTTGACGTCCAGCACCGGCGTGGCAGACGCGAACCAAACCATAGTGAAAAACCTCGGGCGGGCCATTGTGAAAAAGATCACCATCAAGATCGAGGGAAACGAGCTGACAAGCACGAATGACACTGATGTTAGGGACATGTACAAGGTTCTTTGACTAATCGACAAGGAGAAGACAAACCTGATATATCAGGGGATCCAAAACACCAGCAGTGCCGTAGCGTCCACCCAACCAAACAAAACACTGGCGGACACTTTTGGTGAGCGTTTCAACATTCTTCTAGACTCTGAGATCAAGACGGACCACATGCCATTTTACCAGTCGGACCTGTCTGACAGGCTTACCTTTGAGCTGAAATTCAACGACTACGGCCGCGTGTTCTCAAGCTCTAACCAAATGGCGACGTACGTCGTCAGTGGACTGTCTTTTGAGTTTCACGTCGTAAACCACACAAAGACCAGTACATGGACAAGGTGCACATCTTCTACAGGCGAATACTGCTGCACCGCAGGATGGTTCTCATAAAAAGCTACACAATATGAGATATCAACCTAAACAACCCTGCAATGAGCGCCAAAACCATCGTAATCGTGTTCGAGGACGTGGCTGCCAGGCCCAACTATGAGGGCGACACGGAGCTGTTTTACAACCATCTGATCAACAAGGTGCTGGTGGCCATAGAAGGCATCCCCAACCAGCTGTACACCCAGGGACAGGCGCGCTACTAGCAGTGGGAGGAGGCCCATAAGGTCTTCGCGCGCGTAAACATGAATGAATCCGAGATTTCGGTAATGGACATTTAAACGTATTACAGAAACCAGCTTGCCCTGGTACTTGATATGAGGACTAGGAAGGATTTGACGCTCCACAGCTGTGGCCAAAAGATCGAAAACGCAGGCGAAGAGATAAAGTTGCAACGACAAAACGGCAGAAGCCGCTTGCTTCTTGAATGGGTACATTTTCTTGCTGATGGATGCGCAGTGACATATACTCAATGGCCAGTTCATCTCAACAATGCTTTAGGTGCGCACGCGCGCGGCGAATCTTTGTAAACCTGCCGCCACACTGCGCCGTGATCACTGGCCGGTGCGGCCGCGGCAAAAGCTTTTACACTTGCAAGATCATCGAAACAGAGTCCTGCGGCGTTTTTGAATACATTGTGATAATCTACACGACGATCGCCATCAACGCTGCCTACGACAGGCCGTGGGTCCGCTGTGTTTTTGGTGGACCCCATAGGGTACGATTTCGACAAGGTGCTCCCCGCACTGTCACAGAAGTTTCGCAGTGCAAAAAAGTGCTTTTCCTTCTAGAAGACTACGCCTTAATGACGAAGGTGCAGCAGGCGTGCCGCAGCGAGGCCGCTGTCAAGAGGCTGGCCTTTATCAGCCGCCACCCTGGCATAAGAGTGTGGATGATCGCACAAAGAAACAATGTAGTGGTCAAGGATTTTCGCGAACAAACCTACTGGGTCGCACTGTACTACTGTAAATGCCCGAATACTCTTAAAGACATTCTGCGCGAGAACAACGTGATCCCTCCAGAAACATGGGAGGAGGCCCAAACCTTTTTGGCGACCGAGAGGTATGGCAATATTTCTATTAGTACGGAGACACCGGTTTCCGTTAGCTTTCAAGACCCTTTTTACTACTGCTTTGGCCACACCATTCGCCTTTTTGACCTCCGGGGCAACCAGGTAGCTGTACATCTTCGGGCGCAGGCCTACGAACTCAGCAATAGACTCTCCGTTGCATTCGTTCTTGAACTCGCCAACAACCTGTTTGTTAGCGTCGCTGTGAAGAGTGTGGTCTTTTGCTAGCCTGTCATGTCGTACAATTCAAGACGCTCTCCCATGTCCGCGCAAACATCAGGTGTTTATATCACCACCATCAAGGTGTCTGTGTCGGTGTACAACAGACGCGCCTTGTCGCCTTAGCGTGGCTTGATCTCGTCATAGAAAATACATGTACATCAGAATCTTGGACAGATCTAGAAAGGGCATACCAGAGTACATTGACCTGTTTAGCTTTTTAGCTTTTAAACCATTTGAAGGCTGGATCAGTGGTCCTCCTCGCTGTCGGGCCTCACTAACTTCATTCTGATCCTTTGCTGAAGGTTTCCATTGTATTACCAAACACGCTGTTGTTCAGGAGCTTATATAGTTCCCTTTCGAAGGTTGTTCTCGCTTTGGCCCTCATATTTGTGTTCATCACAATACCTTTTAGTAGAACGACAGGGCCTTGTACACTTTTGTGACTTTCGTCCCTTGTTCCTTGTAGTACCTTAGACGTATGTAGTGGACCACTTGGTTTGTCTTTTTCAGCAGGTTTGGGACTAGCTTAACGCATTCGATAAACTTGCCCCCACTCACCACCAACTCGCTTACTAGTGCGTTTTTGGTAGTAACCAAGGTGCTTCGCCGTCGCGTTCAAAGGCTCCGGGACAAACAAGTAGTTGCTAAACAGGTCATGCGGCTCTGGCGGTATATCAAGGTCTGCTTCGATATAATATCCTACAGCGGCGGCCTCCGGTGCGATCTTACATGCCTCACCGGCTAGCTCTTCTTTGTCTAACCATTGGAAGTCACCTACTGGCAAGCGCTGCACCATCGTCTATCCACAAAGGATTTTGTGTACATATTCACTATCCAGGGCATTGGCTTGGGTCGTAGTCCGGGCACCTCGGGTTGATGGCCTTGTTGTACCTGCGGCTTACCATTGAAATGGTGCCGCTTATTCTCCTTTCTATCAAAAGGTGCATGTCAATGTCGGTCAGCAGCTCCAACCATGCTTTGGTGCTTTCAGCAAAGCGTCACAGCTCAGACCTGGCGTGCTAAAGTAGTGGAATGGCTCGATGCCGTAGCGCTCCATCATCATCTCAGTAAAGGCCTCGAAAACATCATCCAAGACCAGTACGCCTGTTTTTAGGTAAATGTCATAGTAGTCGCCCAAAGTCTTGCAACCAATGGCCCTCCACACCTTTTGCGCGTATTACTTCTCCGTGACCCACTACATCGTGAGGCTCGAATAAAATGCATTGATAGGCGGCAGCTGATTTTCTTCGAATCTCTTTCAGCCATTCATGTACTCGTATGGGTACAGACCCTTTTGCTTCAAGAGGTCTTCCGAGTCGTCCATGTAGTAGTCCGTTATTATGAATTGCTCCTTTGGAAGTCTACTTGCCAGCACCTCCAGGCTATCGGCCGTAAACTGAAAGTTGTCTATAAACTGGAGCTGGCCAACCGAAAGGCCACGTACCTTTCTACATTGTTCCGGATGACATTAATATTCTCTCGCGAAGCCGTGCCCGCCACCTATATGATTAGGTGCCCGTCATAGTCACGCATGTTGTGCATGATGATTTGAACTTTCGTTTTCTCTGGCTTCAGCCACAACTTCAGGTTGCATTCGCTGTGCGCTGCACCCCTGTACTTGCCTGTGATGTGGTAATAGTCGCGCACGTCTACACGAGCGCTTGGCTTCTTCAAGACCCTCTGTCCATTTTCTTCTACAATCGTTATCTCGACTTTCCCAAGCTCTTCTTTACAAATCCAGCAGATTTTTTTCATTTTTGTTGGCTTCCTTTCCCTCCTCTGAGAGTACCATTTTTTTCCGGGTTTCGCAGGTGATTGCGGACCCCCCCCCCCCATTTTCCACTCTATGCAGGATATAAACCTTTCCAATGCGTTTTCACCTCTGTAAAGCAATGGCGGGAAACAACGCCGTCACACCTGATGACAAGGTTGGCAAAGCTGCGTGGCAGCTGCTCCGATTTCTGAAACTTACTGCTTTTGCTCGCAAAAATTTTCTGCGGCACCTTTATCTGGGCAAACAGTCTTTGTTACTCCAGGATTTTTTTTCTTCTTCTTCTTCTGTCATATCAGTCATCTGCGGCGCTTCGCTTGCGCCTTTACAGTACACGGCGTGCTTTGTAGGATCTCTTTGGTGGCAAACTCGTGCACACACCTCCTGCAAAAAGTCCTTTCTTTCCTTGTGCTTGTTGTGGCAGTACAGAAGTCTGTTAAAGATTTCGATCCACACATAGTACCTTTTGTTCCTTTCCTCGCCTTGCGGCTGGGCCAGCGGCCCCGACGGAGCTTTTGACCCGGGCTCGGCCGCTGGTTCAAGTGGAACACTGTCTTTATGGTCCGTAATTATCAGAAGATCAACGGTGTTCTGCCTTCCTTCGTACTTACTTTGGTACGTCTTGTACCGCCCCTTGACCCAACCAAACACATTCATTGAATTTGTTGGATTACGTCTCTCAAACTTTGTTTGATCACTCGCCTGGACCGGAAACTCAATCCCTTCAAAGTTTAGTTCGCGCCAAAGTGTTCCCGGTAGCTTGCCGACATGTTTGCGTTTCCTACTACCGGGTATATTGCGGAAAGTATGGCCCATTCAAAGCAGCGGTTGTCGTCGTTTTGCGTGTTTATCAACGAACGTTTCGGGATGTACAACGGTGTTTTGATTTAGCTTCCACCGCGCAATGGTCTGTACTGCGAAATGCCCAGGTCGAGCCTGATGCATCTCACAAACTGCAACCCTGAAACTTTGTTGGTAAACGTTTCGATACTTTCCAACATGTTTGCGATTCCTTCCTCCACTTGTTCCATAGCATTGTCAGCTTCCAGCAAAACCATCGTTTTAGACTGAAAGTAAGGAAATGCCACCGTGTCGCCTCCTCCCACTTTCGCACCCCTCGTAAGAAGGCTGTTCAGCACCAGCATAAACCTCGTGCTTCCCATGGCTTCCATTCCCCTAGAAATACCCTCTTTATTGTTGGCACCATTGCTTTCATAAACATTGAAGCGTCGGCTAGAGTCTGCCCAGTTGGAACAGTGGCACGATAATCCTTTACTACACCTCTATAATTGGCAACCTAAAACTCCAGCAATTGTTCAATGCGCGGCGCTGACCTTGCAAGCCTTGGCGTCCTTACTGGCCTTAGCGGCGCCGGCACTAGCTTCGCGCGCCTTGGCACCGGCACTGGCCTTAGCGGCGCCGGCATTGCCCTGGCGCACCTTGGCACCAGCACTTGCGCTGCACTTCTTGGCGAAGTCACTGGCGTCGTGCCCCTCACCTTGGATGAGTTTTCCTTAATCTTTCGCACAACATCTCGCGATGCACAAACATCTTTTAGCAAGTGACCGGCTAAATTGCTAACATGAATTGTTTGTTTCGTCTTTGAACGCTGGGCCGCATGCACTGCCTTGTATTTGACGAAAAGCTCGTCGAGCAGCTCGCTGACCTCTGCAGTTTCAGTCTTCCTGGCCATCATCAAAAAATTTCCAAAATAAAAATAATTATTAATTTCCTGGCGGTGTTTTCTCCACTTGCACTACCTTGCTTCCCCAAAACCTACAAACTAAACTCCGGAATTGCAAATGCGCTCTTTCCTCGAACTGCACGACATAGAACAAACAAATCCGGCAAAATAAACTACGTAATTGCAAAACACTCTATTTTTTTGCTAACTCCCAATTTTTTTTAAAATTTAAAATTTGGCCGCCAAGGGGAGTGCGACAACACTCTATTTAAAAAAAACTAGCTCCTGCTGGGCCGCAAAATAGCCCGGTTTTCGGCAAACGGGAAAAGAATGTTCGCCCCGATTTCATCGGCAGAAAAGAAAAGAAATTCCCCCCGATTGCTTTATTTTTGCTATTTACCGCTCCTATTGGTGTCATGGCGGTGGCAACATCTCTTTCTTCTTTTAATTTGCCCAGGATGCCAAACACTAACATCCCATTTCCCATATACTACGGTGTCAACCCAGTGTTCGGAGAAAGTCTTGTACTTTCGTCGGAGATTAGCAAGTTTGGAGGGGACTAATATTCACAGTTAGTGTGGTGACGAAGAAATGCTGTAATAACCAACAATATATATTGTACGAATGATGTGGTAAGTTCGTCTGACAGTCAACACAGATTTCTCACATTTCACGACCTTCCATTTTCATGAAGTAATAATAAATTAAATAAATACAGATTTAGATCATGTTTTCATTTCATACTTATACGTACACTCAAACCTGCCCTAACTGTCACCTTTGTATAGGGATCACCTACAGTGGCGGATCCAGAATAATCGTTTGGGAGGGAAGGGGCGTAAACAAGTGGGCGGGAGGTCTGTGGAACGGAACCCCTGGAAGTTCCTGATTTTAAGGGTTTCCAGGGCATAATTTTAACAAGCTGTAAAGAAAACTTACTCTAGGAAACGTTCTAGTTGTTTCGTGCCCATTGTTTTGTGTGTGTGTGTTTTTTTTTGTTTTTTTGTTTTTGTTTTTTTTTTTTTGGGGGGGGGGGGAGAGACAGCCGCTCCTGACCTGGTCTCAATCGACACTCTCATTTCCCGGTGCGGAGATGATACAGGTTTAGGAGCGCTTTCTTTGCTAATGTTTTAGTCATTGACTTTTCCTTACTACCAGTCAAAGCTCTTAGGTACGTTGACAATTTTAGTGCGGAAAAACTTAACTCACTCTATTCAGATGGTCATTCGCTTCTTACAACTACACAACAATTCGTTAGTACTATATACAATCCGAAGGACTTGCATAATAATGTAATAATGTTAAAAAAGAGAAGGTTGGAATGAAAAGCGAAAATGCGATTTTATTAAAAATATGGATACCGACAAAGTAAACGTTTTACACAGAAGCATACAGAGTACACAAAAAAATGAAACCGAGATAGACAAGGAAACGATCAATGATATCTGCTCAACGGTATCGAATCATTCCTTGATTCAGCTGATAACATTTTCCTAAGTTCCAAAGGTGGCACTAACAATGAAAACAATATAATCAAAAACAAACCTTGGTTTGGGAGATAGTGTCACAATGCGCGGAAAAAATACCACTTAATAAGAAACATTTATAGTAGCAACCCTTCACAAAAAATAAGCGTAATGTCCAAACTGCAAGTACATATTTTAAGCAAACCATGAAGTCCCATGTAAATAAGTGTTATTCACCGATACACGCAAAGCTCATATAATTGAAAAGTAAAACCCGGGAGATTTCTGGAAAATTATTAATAGATTTGAAAAAAACCCACAATATTCCAAGGATTACACAAGGTAAGCTATATGACGATTTTAAAGATTATAATGAAAACATTGATTAAGACAACTCCAGTAATCTTGATAATATTTACATGTATTTGGACGATGATAATATATTGAATTCACTGATAACAGCGGAGGATATCATTAAATGTATTCAAGTTCTAAAACATAGCAAAACTCCTTCGAATGACAGTATACTTAATGAATATTTTTTTAAAACACATTAAATTCACTAGCATCTATCTATATCACTTTTTCAATTTAATACTTGAGACAGGTCTTATCCCAGAATTATGGTTTGAAGGTATCATAAGACCAGTTTATAAGCATAGCGGAGATTCCACCAAACCCGAACACTACCGGCCGATTACTATACTTAGCTGTTTTAATAAGGTGTTTACCACTATATTGAACTCACAGATCAAAAGTTTTCTCAGCCATTACAACACATTAGCAGAAAACCAAGCTGGATTTCGTGCTGGGTACTCAACAATAGCTCAAATATTTTCTTTACATGTAATATCAGAAATCTTGAAACACAAAAGAAAAAAATTATTTTGATCCTTTGATTCAGTTTGACTGGCGGGTCTTTGGAGAAGGTTATTGCAAAACAATATAAATGACAAGTTGTTTTAGAATCATTCTCAGTTTATATAAAAATATCCAGTCTTTTGTGATGTTTGCTGAACAACAGTCTGACTTTTTTCAAATTCTTTGCGGGGTTAGGCAAGGTGAAAATCTCTCGCCAATACCATTTTCACGGTTTCTTAACGACCTGGAATGTTTCTACAAGAGCATGTACAGGAATTGCATTAGGAACACAAGGTTCTAACACCGAAATGTACTTGAAACTGTTGATTCTGCTATATGCAGATGACACTGTAGTATTCGGAACTGATGCACTAATGTTTTCTTTAAGTACACTAAAGTTTGGAAACTTAATGAAAATGTAACAAAACAAAAAAAAAAAAAATTTTGGATCACGTAAATGCACGCAGTTTAATTTTAAACTGGGCGGAAATACCATTTCTATTTGTGAGAAATTTAAATACCAAGGTATTATCTTTTCCTAAAATCGGCGATTTTTAAAGGCTATAAACCACAACGTCGGACAAACAAGCAATGTCATGCATCGTCTCTATAGAAGAAGAAATAATCTGCACATTTTAATCGGTTTACAGCTACAACTGTTCGATCACACACAATTTTACCAATTTTACTGTACGGATCTGAAGTTTGGGGGTTCGAAAATACACAGCTTGTTGAAAATGTTCACCTTGAGTTTCTAGGATATATAACAAAACTTAGACAGAGCTCACCGGTCACTTTTCTGTATTCAGAACTTGGTTGGAAACCAGACTGCATTTATATTAAATGTCGCATGACTGGATTTTGGATCTCAATAATAAATGCAAAATACTCCAAAATTTCCAAAATATTATACAATATCATGTTGAGTGATATACAATCCGGCTTTATTTGTAAATGGTTTCAACATATTAGAAACATTTTGCATTTAGTTGGAAGAATTGATCCGCTCTACCAAGCATCATTACGTAACCGAGCTCTGAAAGCAAGCGTTGTGCAATCTTTAAATGATTTATTTATACAGGAATGGAGTGCAAGATTAGAAGCTACATCGAAAGGTGTGACTTACCAGTTTATTCAAACGAGACTTAAACTTTGAGAAGTACTTAATATCATTAGAAAGAATGTTTATTTTGCCTTTGCTAAAATTTTGAACTTGCAACCACAAACTTACAGCAGAGTCGGGGCGTTGGGAAAACGTACCAAGACAAGACAGAAAATGCACCGTGTGCGATAGGGATTACATCAGTGATGAATTTCACTATATGTTTGTCTGTCTTTTTCTTTCAAGAGAAAGATGTAAATTCTTGCCATCTTATTATTTTACTAATCCTAATGTAATACAGAAGTTTGGTCAACTTTTTTCCAGAAATTGCTCAACATTATTAATTATAACTGCCAGCAACACGCAAATTGCATCGCCGACTCTCTCTGTGTGTGTGTGTATATATATATATATATATATATATATATATATATACACACACACACATACATACATACATAAACACGTGTTTGTATGTGTATGCACGTGTGCGGATGCCTATATAAAAGCATGTGTGTAAGTGTGCATATAGGTGTAGGTATACGCATTCCTCAGTCAGTCAGCAGCAAGCCGTCGGAGAGAGCAGGTGGGAAAGAGCAGAGCCGCTGTGGACGAGGAGGGGAGGAGACAGTGTTGGCCCGTGCAGTTATGAGTACAGAGGAGCCTCGTTAATCCGGACTCCGTTTATCCGGAAACCTCGCTATCCGGACAGAGTTCAATAGAACTGACTTCCTAAACGTTATTTTGCTCCGTATATCAAGAAATCCGCGTTCCGGATCCGGAAATCAAAATCGGGGACCAAAGTGTAAAATTACTATAAAACTTGCCTCAATAATCCGGAAATAATCTGTCCAAAAATAAGAAAATTCGAAAAATCGTATATGAAAATACAGTCAGTTGGATAACACCGATTCACCTACGCAAATTTGGAGGTGTGTCAATGTATCAATCTCTGAATGGTCAAATTCTAGTGGCACCTTAAAGTTATAAATTGATCACGTGATCATGTGTGTGGAAAAACTTCAAGTAGCGTGACCGTATTGTAAACAGCGATTGTATAAACAATGTCTGTTTTAGCTAGTCGCCGACGGGGGTGTTAATAATTAAATAAACACACTGGGATCAAATCGTCCACACTTTTTGACGTAACATATGGTTATTAAATTAAGTGTGTCATTAAGTCTCTTTGTTGTTTACCAAATTGTATGTAACAATCACAGTTTGTCGATCGCTGAACAAATAAAGTGGATTGACTTAAGCTGGGGACAGTATAGGGCTTCATTTCAGAATAAAAGAGGACGTCAATTATCGGCTCATTAACAGCTATAACTGTAGTAAAATACGACTTATAGAAATTACTGCATTTTATAAGTTTACCATAACGCATTTAACTGCGATATATCAGTTTGTATTCGTTGTACTTTTTATATTATTATGGCGACACCATCAAACAAGCGTAGATGAGTAGAGATATCGGCCAGCATAAAAAAGAAGATTTGCCAGCACAAAGAAGATCACCCAAAAGCTACCATTCAAGATATCCGCCAGCATATTATAGCTTACTCATCCTTAGACATTGGCAAGTCGACAATTGCGGACATCATAAAAAACAAGGACAAATGGTCGTCCGTACCTGCCGACTCAGCAGACCTAACCCGCGCTCGCCACGCCAAATATCAACAAGTCGATGATGCTGTATTCATGTGGTTCTCAGACTTGCCGGCCCACCACGCCGCCGTCAACGATGAGATGCTCATTGCCAAGGCAAAGATACTCGGCAAAGACCAACTCGGGATCACTTACTTTGCCTATTCTCGTGGTTGGCTACAACGCTTCAAGAATCGGCAGGGCATCAAACGAAAATTGTATGAGGGAGAAGCAGATAGTGCCGACATGAACAAAGTGCAGGCCGTACAAGTGCATGTTATAATAAAGTGAAATGAACACAAGTCAATAGATGTATTCATTAATTTATTTCAACCATGATTGCATATACAGTACATTTACAGCTAGCAAATACATTTACATGTATACGGTATGATGACATCGTAAAATAAAAATGTGCATGATTCAATTATCCGGAAAACTCGTTAATCCGGAAATATTCACTGGGAACGAAGGTGTCCGGATTAACGAGGCTCCTCTGTACTCAACTACAAGAATAACTGGTAGTATGGGCCCAAGCTGCAATTACGGACCAACTGGATACGTGTCGACCTACTCCCCCGCCAAAATGCCGACTACGTGGAGCAGCATGCAGAATAGCAGAGCGAGCTACCATGAGGGCACGACGGCAGAGCAAGAGAGAACAGTACGCTTGGCATCGACCCATGGAAGAGGAAGGCGAGGTTTTGGTATTTCCCGAGCCAACCTTCTAGGGAAGAGACCATGCAGACCTGGTAACTACCCGTACGCAGACACACCATACAGTCGGGGATAGGATCGAGAATATATCACCCCCAGGGCCAAACAATAAACCCCACCAGTTCGGGAAGCGAAAGGGAATCAAATATCGAAATGGCTGACACAGCAGCACAAAGCAGACGAATCGGTGAGGAACCTGGAGGCCTTATATTGACGTAGTCAACCTGCATTACCACCAGGCAGACGAACCGGGGACTAGAAGCTGCTAATCAAATTGCCTGACAGTATGGGTTTTCCTTTGAATTTTTTGAAAACCCCTTTTGATTAGACTCTTTATATCACAAATTTGACTTATTTTGATCCACCGTCAAAAATATAACCTTGAATTTAGTAATTTGTGCATGATGCGAACATGATATGAGTGACTTGTACTCGCGGATTGGTATTATTTTTGGAAAAATTATGTACACTATGTACGCAAAATTGATAACTGAATGGATTTATTAAATAAATAAAGAAATTTGTAACTGTAAGAATTGCCATAATTAATCATGTGGTTTACACGTAATTGGTTTTAGCTTAGCTAACTGGGCAGAATTTGATCATGTACGTTCATGGCATTTCAGTACTTCCGTCACGCTCCGCACCTTCCTTGCCGAGTCCGTGCATCATGCCACTCCAGACATCCATTTCAGTACATGTAACCTGTAAACAGTGTGGCTCTAATCCTATGTACAAGTATAAGTAGTTTTACACACCCTTCCATATCGCGCCTTCAATGAACCCCCGTAGTGGGGAAACCATGCAGCAAGGGAGTGGTGTGTATTAGTGCGCTTCGCGCACATTAAAGCGGCAGGTGGGTTTGCAGCCCGGCAACCCATTAAGTAGGGTGCGGTGCACCCATTAACCACTCGTACATGGCCGAATGGCCGCACACGAGTATAATTCAAACTAAGTAAATATACGTATGCATGATGTACTGTGTATGTATATGTACATTTGCATGTGTGTATAAGTATATACATAATACGTTACAAAAATTGTTTTTTTTTCATAATGTACTGTTTACGTTATGTTTTACATCATACGATAGTAATGCACACCCTATTTTGTCAAATATCTGTTTGTATCTTAACCCGTTGAATAACTACTCTCACACACTACCACCTAAGATCAGCAGCCAGGTATTTTCTAACTAAACAGTGTTTCTTACACATCAAAGAGGTTACTCGAGCGTATTGACCATATAATTGAAGCATTTGTTTTCCCAATAAAGGCATTGCCGAGGTAAAGACATGTCATATGAACTAATAGGTAAACCTCATGCTTATATTCACCGTGCTCGAGTCAATCAGTGTAACTTTAAACTGCCTAATATCTCCATTGTTATTTTAAGAATTGCGAACAAAGCCACAATAATGCTTAGAAATTCAAAGTTCGGATAAATACTCTACAGTAAAGGTAGATATTCATTCTTAAAACCTCCCTCCCGCCCCCCCCCCTCTTTTTTTTTTAAAATGGGAAAGCGCTGGTGGCCGTACTAAATGTATTCATCAGAAAAGATTAACAGAGAAATAAGTTTACTCCAGTATGCATTGGTGTATCAAATTTGACCTATTCGACAAGTTCTATCAGTGTTTACTGCATAATAATAGTTTGGAGATCAGGATCGTGTGAAGCTCTTCTTACGCATTGTTTATAATGCGAAAAATCCAATGCAGCTTTCAAACACTGCTCATTTCTGTCGGTCTTTCAAACACTGCTCATTTCTGTCGGTAAAGTGGATAGTAAGTATTGTCAGTATAAAAATAAAAAGCATCAACAGCTAATGGATTATAACAGTATGGAAAAGTCGGCATAAATCTGTATGCGCACAATGCATTGCATTTGGAGAACAATGAACAGCTAGTCACAATGTACATACCAGATTTTCATTAAATATCCATGAAAGTTTCAGATGAAAATGTCAACGGGCATTTAACTAATTAGGTTGCTCTTTTTAATCCAAGAATAGATAATGAAGCAACACTACAGTCACTATTTCTGGTGGTTCATATATTCAATGAATGATGTACTAAGTTCTGCAAGTACACAGAACTGAGGACGAAAACTTGTACACATATGATAGTAAATACATGACAGGAAATGATAGGAGCAGTGTTTCAACTTAAAGGGCATCTTAAGTCTTTGAATGGTCGACTCCAGCTGCAATTTACAAGCAGCCCAGCTACCTACCTCTTTCCTCTTTACCGTATGTGTGTGTGTGTTTATGTGTATATATATATATATATATATATATATATATATATATATATATATATATATATATTGTTATGTATGATGTTTATATAATATTATAAATATTATAAATATTTGAGGAAATTATAAATGTTTCTTGACTTTAATATTTGCTTAAACCTTAATGTTAAGTATAATGTTGACATGTTTAGCTATTGTCCTTGAATTATCTTGTTTACTTAATATTTGAGTTCAAGGACGGTTTTGGTAAAAAAGTTGTTGATTCAATTTGAGGTCAAGTTTGATTTTGTTTACAGATAAAACTAGAATTTCCTTTAGAGTTATGTGTCACAAATCACATACACCATAATATTCTAGAACATTCTGTCAGGTGACCTATCTTGATTTATACCATGTTTAGTGGACAGTTTTTGAGTTTCGACCTTAACATCAGTCTTTAAATAGCCATTACAGTTGTGAAAAATCATTCCAAATTCAGTGAGAGGAATTATTTAAAATATTCATTGGATTATAAAACTGCTCATAGACTTTTGGATTTGGGATTTTTAACTGATGATTTTGGGATTTATGTGAACTTATTCAAAGATATTTTGGAGTACTTAATTTTGGCACATCAGCACATTAAAGACTACTGGCCAATCAGGACCTTAAAGACTAGTGGCACATCAACACATTCAAGGCTACAGTCATTCATTCGGAAGATTCTATATTTAGGACTTGTGATTTGGACACTTAGGATTATTGGATTATTTGGATTTTAATTTCACATTACTGTAAGTGTCTTTTGAATGTTCACTTTAATTGTCTAGAAATAAATTGCTTGTTGATTTTTACTTGATTTGTTGGTTTCACTCTCTTTCTGTTACATTTTTTTTTAGACAATAGAGTCGTAACAATATATAAGCAAACTGATCTAAATGGAAAATAGACAAAGGGGAAGCTTGAAGAAAACTATGAATTAAACCATTTTAAACTAGAAGTTTTGAAAACTTATGAATTATTTTAATAGGAATGTATGCACATATCCTGAACTGTTACTACTACTACTACTACTACTACTACTACTACAACTACTACTACTACTACTACTAATAATAATAATAATAATGATACATGTAATAATAATAAAAAATAATAATAATAATAACGATAACGGCATTTGATGTATGGTATTTGTTCAAGAACCAATTCTGAAAGGTGAATCTGCATACAGAGGTCACCTGTGTACAAAGCCAGTTTAAACATTTCCATGGGTGGCTGCTATTCACAGATTTGAATATATAATAAAGCGTTGTTTTTTTCGAGAATCAAACACAAAGTACCTGGGTCTATCAGTGAACGTTAGAGAGAAAAGGAGACAGAGTAATGCATACACTGCATACACAAACGACGTAGGTAGATGATGGATGAGATTGCTTCGATTTCATGTGCGCTCACAAACAATCACGAAATTAAATATCTTCATTCAGTTGAGAGAGAGAGAGAGCTTCGGCGAATCCAGATGTGTGTGTGTGTGTGTGTGTGTGTGTGTGTGTGTGTGTGTGTGTGTGCGGGGAGATGGGGGAGGCTGTCCCTAACACACCCATCCACCCACCCACCCACCCCCCAAAAATGACTGCGAAACAACCGGAACGTTTTCTAGAGTAAGGTTTCTCTACAGTTAGATGGTCACAATATGCCCTAGAAATGCTTAAAATGCAGGAACTTCCAGGTGTTTCGCCCTCTGGGCCACCACTTGGGGTTCCACCCTACAGACCCCTTGCCTATTTGTGTACGCTCCCCCACTCCACCCCAAACGGTAGTTCGAGAGAGCGAGAGAGAGAGAGAGAGAGAGAGATTAGTTTTTGCTTGATTAAACGATTACAAACCTCACGCACAAACACGCACACACATGTACACACAACTGATATAGATACGCGGTGGATGAGTACACTTACGATTTAATGGACGATTTTAAAATATCACGATCTTAAATAATCCATTTATAAAATCGGGTAACGATGGAAAGGTACAGCCCCAACGGGAGTTGTGGGGTTGGGGTATGTATGTATGTATGTATGTATGTATGTATGTATGTATGTATGTATGTATGTATGTATGTATGTATGTATGTATGTATGTATGTATGTATGTATGTTTAACGGCATGTCAGCACAACACTGACTATATGGTGCCGATTAAAAGGTAAGTTCTACAAATATAAAAGACATGAATATAAATACTTAGGTTTTATGAGCTGTTTTCTACCGTTAACAAATGTGTATCACACACAGCATACCATTTGAACTCCGCTGGGTGATATTGTGACACTTAAGGTAGTGCGGTGATAAAAGGAATAAAAATACTCTCCAGTGTTATCCCTTGGTATGCAGAACTATAATCTTCTCTCTCTCTCTCTCTCTCTCTCTCTCTCTCTCTCTCTCTCTCTCTCTCTCTCTCTCTCTCTCTCTCTCAAATGAAAAATAGAGGAGTGGATGACAGATAAATGCAATCATGTTAATGAAAAAATGATTATTTTATTACTACTTGAATCCAGAACATTTGCTACTATGTAAGTGACTGTGAGTTTTCACGTTTATCTTATTTTAGAATCTGTGGGGAAAAGGTCAGTAATTATTAAAATATGCATACTGCGGAACAGGTTGCATAGCCTGTGTCAGTGCAATGGCGTCTCCCCCTCCCCCTTTTCTACTTCCCTTGTATCTAACTTGTAAAAACTTGAATACAAACATTAACGTTGATGCAGATGCCACCAGAAAAATTTATATATATATGATTCATCATGCGTACCCAGTTGAGATTACAAATATGAAAATAAATCCTCAATCGAATATCAGTGACTATCTAACTTGCAAAAACTTTTTATACAACATTAACGTTGAGGCAGATGCCACCAGGAAAATTGATATATACGATTCATCATGCTTACCCAGGTGAAAATAAATCATCAATAGAATATCAATGACTATCTAAAAAAAAAAAAATCAGATGGCATTATAGTTATGTCCTGTCCTGTCCGCGTGTTCCATTAGTTCGCACTCAGTCATCAGTTCTGTAATGTTCGCAACTTTGCGCTCCGACGTGTCTGCGCGTTCCGTTATGAACACAACTTTTCGTTCTGATATGTCAGCACGTACCATTCTGTCCGCAACTTTTCTTCCGATATATCAGCACGTACCATTATCTTCGCAACTTTCCATTAGGTCTTCACATTTTTGCCCCGGTCTCATAAAATGTCTACTTCCAAACCTTTTGTGGATACTATTTAAAAAATGTTCACCCTATATGACAGGCTGAGTGGTGATAATAAATTCCACTTCAACAGAACCGGACATAGCAAATTTCACAGTACTTTTTTGTGAAGGGATCTTATACCATTTAATATTAAATTTATTAACAAACTGTATATGCCATAGGTAGCTTGTAGCTATTCTCATATTGTATCATTTAACTTTTTTCAAATATCATGTAAAATGACGCTTCAGATTCTGTTTATCACTTTAAGTTGATGCATTGTTTTATGTCTTTCTGCGTGTTAAGTCAGACTGTGACAAATGCATTTTATACAACGAGGTCATGAAACTTTTGACCATTATGATTCTACATGAGTAATATAAACGATGCATTTTACGTCCAAACCGTATTTAATAGTGCAGTATGTACGTGTTATCAAAAGCAGGGCATTTCTGATTCTGGAAAGCATTGATCAATGGGATCACAGTGACCTCAACATTAACTGTTTTAGCCCCTCCCTCACCCCTACCCCACATAAGTTATGCAAGAGATACCTTCTTATGCCTCTAGGTTTGCCAGTCCTCTTTGCTCTGGTTTCCGCAGCATAACTTTACCAAGTTTTGGATATCAACCACTTTTGCAGCTTTATATTAATTATACCTTGTATTAATTTGAATTATATTGTTCCACGACATCATTACAGGAGATATCAGTTAGAGGAGGTATGACCCCTGAAAGTCTAGTACCTTTGGTTTAACAAAGCACAACTTCCTCTGCTTCAAGCACTGCCGAGCAAATGCTGTTGAGCACAGACCTGTGCGATGCACCCGTCGTCAATACCTTTTAATAATTTGTGTATTAGGTTACCTAAGCGAAGGACATGCGAGGTAATCATATGGCCCTGCGCCTGTCTTTCGTCCGCCTGACAACATACCAATATTTGAATTCCGTCTACAAATTTTTTTAAAAAAATCAAGGGGCCAATTGTAATAAAAAGTAGTTACAATATCCTTAGGACATATTCTACCTTTTTTCCCCTTCTTCAGCACAACTTAGCCAATACTGGTCAAGTTTTGTGGAATTGTTTTAAATACATTTTTTCACAAATAATGGTGAAAGATAAATCATTAACAGATTGATAAATAGAATATAAAATAGAAATGCAGGTGCAGGCAAAATGTCGATGTTACGGTGCCGCAGACCCAAGCTAATTATGAAGCTAAGATATGTCACAGTACCCCAGACCCAAGCTAATTACGAAGCTGACAGATGGCTCGTGCCCTCGGACCCAAGCTCACTATGAAGGGAATTGGGGCATGAGATGAGAAGGCCAAGTCACGAAAACTGGCGGCAGTAGAGTTAGAGTAGAGCAGGGGTTAAGCTCGGTTTGGTTGTAGAAGATAGAAGTGCATTTGTTCATTGGTAGATATATAAATGTGAAATAGCAAATAAAGGAATAAGAAGAATATACTCGTTGGGTTTCGGATACTTCGGGAAAGAACATAAGTGAACAATAACGACTCTATGACATCTATAGAAATGCCCTTAATACGCCAATCTTGTGAGCACATTAAGTTTTGCAGGTATATAACATAAGTATGTACTCATGTTAATAAGGGTTTTATATTCAACAGTATTGTCGAACAAAACATAGGGACTTTTGTAAAACATTTCGCTATTTTTTTAAGCAGGTAACAAACAGGTAAAGCATGACAGCTGATCCATAAATGCCAATTAGTGATTTTTTCACTTGCTTCTTCCCCAGTTAAAAAAATAAATTGAACAAAATGGAAATAAATGTTCTTCTTAGTTTCCCCTTTTGGAAAATAAAATGTGTATATACATCCTCTATTTCATTTCCGCGTCCCGTTCGTCCGTTACATCTTCGTTTCCAAAGCATGGGAACCGCGGTAGCTCATTTGGTAGATCGTTGACTCGTAATCTACGGGTAGCGGGTTTTATACCCGCCCAGGCCAACCAGTGTCGGCTGCCTCTATGTGTCCTTAGGAAAGGCACTTCACTTCTCTCCCATTTCCTCGGCTGGATATAACCAATAATGTGTTAAAAGTGCCGTTAAAACGAAGAAAAACAAAATCCAAATCATAACCAGAAATCGTTCCAAATATATTTTTAAAACTTAGTACATATATCAGACTAAGGGTATATAGGTACCTTTTACAAGAAATTTTTTTAATGTCGGTATTTTTGGCGTTGGTTCCCTCTCATACATTTATGTTAATTTGAACCTGTTTGTGAAGGCTATTTGTCCATATTTGACGATTTTAAACAAACAAATTTATACAAGCCACAGCACTTGTCCTTTAGACACAGGTTCTAATGTTCGGCTACTTTCATCTTGTAGAAAAGAATTATCTTTATTATTATTCTTTGATATCTTTGCCCTAGCTAAGGTACCAGTATGTCAAGGTCACTTTAGTCCGAATTTTTTTTACTTTCTATACGATAATTCATGCTGACAATGATAATGAATTTTTGAGAGTATTGAAAGCTCTGTAAAGTAGAACTAAGTAATTGGCGATTATATTCCAATTGTTCTTCAGAATACGCACGTTTCAGTTCACCTATTGCCACAACATATTGGAGAGCATGTTTTCTTGGGAAACAATGTAGAATCAACCCAACTGGATTTCATAAAAAGATTTTCCATCCAAATCGTAATGCCCGATAATAATAATAATAATAATACCATAAAAACAATAAATCAAACAGATCCCTTCAGAGTTTCAGTCTTGAAGATTTTCTAACCCAACGCATATTCAGAGCAAATTAAATCTATTGAAGAAGAAAAGTTGTCAACCACTGCATATTCGGTTAGACTGCCTACAACATATCAAGAAGATAATAGTAATGTATAACATATCATGAAGATCATAGTAATGTATAACATATCATGAAGATCATAGTAATGTATAACATCATGAAGATCATAGTAATGTATAACAGATCATGAAGATCATAGTAATGTATAGCAAACATATGAAGATCATAGTAATGTATAACATATCATGAAGATCATAGTAATGTATAATATCATGAAGATCATAGTAATGTATAACAAACATATCATGAAGATCATAGTAATATATAACATATCATGAAGATCATAGTAATATATAACATATCATGAAGATCATAGTAATATATAACATATCATGAAGATCATAGTAATATATAAAATATCATGAAGATCATAGTAATATATAACATATCATGAAGATCATAGTAATATATAACATATCATGCAGATCATAGTAATATATAACATATCATGAAGATCATAGTAATGTATAACATATGAAGATAATAATAATGTATAACATATGAAGATCATAGTAATGTATAACATAACATGAAGATCATAGTAATATATAACATATGAAGATCATAGTAATGTATAACATAACATGAAGATCATAGTAATGTATAACATATGCAGATCATAGTAATGTATAACATAACATGAAGATCATAGTAATGTATAACATATCATGAAGATAATAGTAATATATAACATATCAAGAAGATCATAGTAATATATTCTTAAGCTTTATAAAAATTTTATTTTTTCAAAATGTATTCTATGCATTTAATTCTCTTTACTTCCCCTTAATCCATGAGTTTATTCAGTTATTATATCATTATTTATTTATTTGAATATTGTACAACTAAATTCAAGAACGCCTATTTTTCTGAATAAAAACTAACAGGACAAAAACGTGTGTGTGTGTGTGTGTGTGTGTGTGGTGTTGCTGTTGTTGCTGAAATACAACTAACTGATTTCTAATCAATATGATTCGACTCAAACGTTTAGATTCAAACGGATAAGTTATCATTGCGACCATGTGATATTTTTTGTGATAATTAAAGCAAATCCTGAACCATGACTCGACTTCAGAGTATAACAAATAATTTCCATGTATTTAAACGCTACTAGCAAAAGAAAAAGCCAAGAAATTATGGAATATTTTTTGTAGGATCAGACTAAGATGGCATTTGTATATCTTATGGTTTCGACAGAATGGATCAACACATATGGGAACAAAAATGTCACAACAAGAGGACCAGGTAGGTAGGACCCTGGCCAAAACTCAAGTCTCTCTCTCTCTCTCTCTCTCTCTCTCTCTCTCTCTCTCTCTCTCTCTCTCTCTCTCTCTCTCTGACATTACCATTACACCATTACAATTTGGTAAAATAAATATCACCAAGCGCTGTTTGAGAAGGAAATAGTTATCTCCTCAATAAAAAGGACAAATTGAATGGTAAATTATCAATATTGATATAGTTATCATGATAATGAAGCGATGGAAGCAACACTGTAGCTTAAGAAACCACCCCACCCCACCCCCACCCCCAAGGTAAACATAATACAGCAAGCCCATAGCAAACATTTTCACCGAGTCATTTGTTTTTAAACAAATGTTTACGTTGTTTTCTTTTTTTCTCTTACTAGATTTCTGTGAAAGCCAAACTGCTGCTAAAGATGTAAACACTGATATTCTTAGACTATCTTCATTTGAGTATTCCTTTTAAATTCCTTACATTCGGCTGCGGTGTTTAAGACAAGATTTTTAAAATTAAGATAAAAATGAACAAGAAAATAATAATGGACATAGATTCATGCACGAATGAAAGACAGCCTAACGAGACCAGGGTCGATATATATATATATATATATATATATATATATATATATATATATATATATATATATATATATAGTCAGATAATTGTATTGTATACCAGGTGACCCGCTAACATGGACGAGGCGAATATCTGACGAGAAAACAAATATTAATGCTAGTCGACTGCTTTAATTCCCATTGAAACCTCTACAATGTGGACTTTTGACAGAATTTCTCAAGTTTAAATGAGTTGTGTAGGGAGAGTAGCTTTTCCAATGCAAATTACCCTCTAAGAAAATGAGAACATTCCATTGTTTTTAGCAACCCATGAACTGTTTAGACAAAGTCATTCGCACTACGGTGCATTTATGTCGGTGAACAGTACTTGTGGAACGAATATTATTTTGAACTTGATGAGTCAAAACAATGTGTAACGGAGATTATTTTTATGGATGGAGTGAAAACGGACCGATAGAGGAAATAAAACCCAACGCTCTAGAGATTTCATAAAGGATTCGGACCACTAAGTCACTTCCCACAGAATAAAAAATAAAAATAATTTCTGCATCAGATTGGCATACAAACTACACATGCTTCCGTTCATCAGAGGTACAAAATTTTTATTTAGCCTTGAAAAGCACGTGATTAGCGGCGGATTTTATTTTAATATTTTAATTTTAGTTTTGTTCTGTTGTTAAACAGGAGGACAGCCTGATCTGCACCCTTTTAACTTAGCTGAGTTCATATGATACTTTATCAGTAGGACATTAAATACAGGTATAACAATAAGAGCAGCTATTTTGTTGTCAACTATAGTACATAGATTGAGGTTTATGACATTAATAATGGAAAAAAATCAAATCTATTTACGAGTAAATGGGTGCATCTTAAAACATTTAGTACCCTATTCTTTTTATCCCCCCCCCCCCCCCGCCCCAATCCACCACCAGTAGACTGGTTCTCTAGCTATAAAATAATTAGTGGTCCGATACCTTAAACCTAAGTTAAAAGTGGCGTTGGCAGCAGTAGAAAACAGTACTCCTTTTCAATTTAAATCAGAACACATGTAAGTTGAGACGTATTCTCTCATACGTGAACAATGAAGAACGTGACGGTCAGACGCACAGGCTGGGGGGTGTTTTGTGGGAATTGACAGGAAATTCTGGTTACAGACGCGAATACACATCCATGACCGAGGTATTGGGATTCTCCAGTTTGCGCCCCCCCCCCCCATATATCTGTTTTCAGGCAGAAAAAAATATAAGCATCCCTTGTTAAACTTGACTCTATTCCACGCCCTTTGGAAAAAAAAATCCTAGATCTGTGCGTGATAAAGCGATGAAAGTTGTCCATATTTTAGTAAAAAATGTTTAAAAAAATACATATATACTACAACGTCCTATTTTTGCGGCATATGAACATTTCCGAGAACTGCTAACGTCATGCAAACAAACTGATTCAGAGGCTATCTTTCCTTACATCAAGAACACATTCGATTTCACGCAGTTATGAAATTTTCAAGTGATATTATGGATAATGTTGGTAGACTTCCTTCTGGGTATGTTTCTAAGTAGTAACGCGGCAAATAATAATATACGGCATATAATAATATAAAAAATGTGGAATCCCCAATTATATAGAATTTACAATAGGATGTATACATACACATCGAATTATATCTATAACAACGCTTAGCATTACCCATAAAAGAGATTAAATCAGCAAACGCTAGTGTAAATTGGTAACACCAATTGGCGGGACGACACTGACCAGTGTTACAATACAATTTTAATTTCTATCACAGTTTTCATTTCCAATACAAACCGAAACTGTCTCCAGTTCAAATCAGCGGCGAAATACTGATGAATCACACACACACACACACACACACACACACACACACACACACACACACACACACACAATCAAGCATTACAATAAAAAGTATGATACAACTAGAATGTAATATTACACGAATGCATTGTTTTCTTTTAGAAAAGCTTAGACGCTTGAAGCATTGTACTATCTGTAAATAGTCCGATTCTTTGCCCAACCGTGTGATAGCCAAGTATTGTTCTTAGTGACAATAAATCCGTCAAACGCCAAGATCGGAGTTTTGCTCGAACTATATCTTAAAAATTAAGAAATCCAAATATCGACATTGCAGGTACCAACAAAGTTACTAAACATGGAAAAGTAACACGGAATTATACCAGTTTAGTTGGGCAGCAATCTGTAATAAATAGTAGAAGTTTATAGGCAACCAAAAATACATGTATACTGTTTAATATATAGTTTGGTTATGAATTTATATACACAACTTTAAAATGTTAAAGCAGTAGCGTTTTCAGGTTAATTTGTGCAGGTTGAGATGTACGGGGGGTATTTGAAAAACATTTTGTTATAACTTTATTGTTTAATTGAACCTGTCAATAACTTTAATGCCAATCGATGTACAAAATAACGTCCTTTAAAATTATCTGGAGCTGCACGTACAGCATGCCAGACACCTGCAGATATATGCGTGTGACGTAACGTTAAGTAAATGACAGTGACATAAAAATGTCGGATTAATAGAACAACAATTCTGCTACTGAAAAAAGAGCATACTTTAAAAACTCAGCGCTCTTGCAGTTCTCTCTGACTGATATCAAGGCCGACTTGGATAAGTTTTCGCATGTAATTCTGTCATATCCTTCAATTTTGAGGTGGTTCCATCGTTTTAAAGATGGTCGCGAATCCAAGGATTTCTGGAAGATCGTTGTCTGCGATTGGTGAGCAGGAAGTGGCTGCTGTGAAAGGGGCAACTGATGTATATGCTGGATACACAGTGGAAGATACTTCTATTATCACGGGCATTAATTCGTCAGCTGTTTGTAATATATGGAAGAATCATTTGAAGCTCAGAAAGGTTTGTGCAATATGGGCTCTCGCATTTGCTGACGGCTGATCAAAAACAGAAAAGTGTGACCAGAGACGATTGAATGAGATTGTCAAAGGTGATGAAACATGGATTTACTTTTTGAACCCAACTCAAGAAAAAAAATTAAGTTCGGATCGGAGAAAACAAGCAGAGACCATAAATCTCTCGACGTGGTCGGACTGTCAAGTCAGTTTTATTCGCATTACTTTTCAAGGCAAAAAAAGAAGAGAAGAAAAACCAAAACGTTCGTCCAGGTACTTGTGCCTGACTCTGCTAGCGTCACTGGACATTTTTATATATCCAAAATCTTGCCAAACGTTGTGGACACTACCGAACTACCCATCCGCGCACAGGTACCTGAGGTATCCTAACACTCCATGACAACATAACAGCGCCTAAATCTGCTGTCGTGACAGATTTCCTGGAGGAGCACAGCATCCACATTTTGCCACAGCCTCCATACAGCTCTAATTTAGATCCAAAAGATTTTTGGTTGAATCCTGTTATCCAAAATTCGCTGAGGGGCAGACGACTTGAAAGCTGCCATGCGGTTGAAAGTGCAGTTTTTCAGTGAATGAACAATACATCAAAAAGTGAATACAAAATGACATTCAATAATTGGGTAATCAGACTGAGAAAGTGTGTAGAGGTTCATGGGGAGTGCTTTAAGATGATGAACTGACGCACTCTTCACTAATAAAGAAATTTGTTGTACAGCGCACTAAATTTCTGAACTTTTTAAATACCTCTCGTATTTCCATTCTTTACTTTGGAAAATTAACCAACATTTCTTGCAATCGCGTCTGCTCTGTCACGAATGGGCAATTTCTATTCTAATTTAGACCAGTGTGAACCTTATATATCACCTATAAATGAATTATCTCCCTTGGAATTTTTCACGTATCTTTCAGACGACTTATTCCTGTAATTCAGAACAATCAGAGATGTGCTGTCAAATTAAAAGAGCAACAACAAACAAACAACCAAAAAAAAGGGAGAGGACTGTTTATAAAATTAATCTTTGGTTCAGTTGGTGTCACATAGGTATATTATATTTGATATTCAGAATTTTATATGAGCCACAAGGGTTTACAAAATGTATGAGCAAAGTTTTTATCACAATGATCGAACGTTCCTATCCAACACACCTACCTACACACAGATATATACAGACTGACCGAAGTGAAAAGGGCGCATTGTGAATACTGACTCGAAACAATGAAACATCCGTTGAAAATTTCTTCACCTGCAGAAAAGCTAGGTTTATATTGAATAATTTATTGTTACCAATAAATGAGGGTTAAAAAATACAAAACAGTTGCTGAGAACAGCAATACTGAACGTTCGTAGTATGCACAATGATAAACAATTGCGATACGATTATATAATATGCACTGTTATCAAGAAAAGAAAAGTTAGGTTTATCTTGAAAAATGAACTGTTACCTATCAGCACTGACATATGAGAAAGAAAAAATGCGGACATAAAGGAACGTGTGGACATATCGGAACGGAACGTTGCATACGGATCTATAGGAACAAAAATTGCGGACAATACGAAACGCGCGGAGATATCAGAACGAAAAGTTTAGGACATTACAAACGCGCGGATATATCGGAATGAAATGTTGCGGTGCGGACATATCAGAACGAAAAGTTGCACACATAACGGAACGGACATTACACATGAACATCAAATCGAGAGTATAACGCTACATTATGTTAACACACTGTACAAATACATATGGTCATACGAGCGGCCTACCCCCACCCAACCCCACTCCCATCCCCCGGTAAATTTGAGGTCTTGGGGCCCCAGGATGACCTAGGAATCCACTCCAGACCCAAGGGCACCCTGGAAAATGTCTGGATATCCCGGTGGGCAAGTCAGACCCTGCAAGTATATGTAACAATTGTACGTATGTCATAGTTTCGCGCTCGATTATCGAAAAAAATTACGCTTTATACAACTATAAAGTATGTAATAAGAACAAGATATGAAAGGGCATTTTATTTTATTTTGAAATATTATTACTTCATGAAAATGAAGATGTTATGGCATCATGCAAGAGGGGATTAGTTTTCCTAGGTGTGAACAATCGTATCTAGTCGTTGTATAGTGTGGTGCCTTGACGAACGAATGCTTCAATAACGAATAGGAATTATGTTGCAAATCATTATTAGATTGTCCGACAATCAAGATTTCTACAGCACTTGAACAAGTGTATGAATAAGTCGACTTACGAGCCAATCAGTGGCAGTTAATTCTTTACACGAAACACCTCGAAACATGGATCTGACGGCATAAGTTTTGTTAATCTTTCCCACGGAAAAATACAGTGTTACACCTTGTTTGAAATCTCATAATCTTCGATATTTACATGGAGTTTTGCAGCCTGAAAAACGTGTTTGGAGTTCAAAATGACTCGGTGGATGGGATCATATCATAGCTTCACGACAACTGTACTGTATGAGAAAAACAGAACAGATATAAAAACATCATACACATATGTTGTTTTACATAGACTCTATAGCATGAACATCGTAGAGATTATCAGGGACTAAAACGAATTTAGCAGAATACCTATAAACCTACTTGCTTGTTTTAACAGTCTCACATTTTTTGCATTCCTAATTTGTGTAAATTTAAAAATATGCGCTTGCAGCAGTTCGCGTTGCCAGCTGTGAACTTGCCGATAATGATACTCCCTATTTCGTTCTCGTCCGCCAGCCAGACCTTCGTTCTCCGCGGCAGTTGCTTCGCTGAAGACTTTGGCCGCCAGCTCCAAGGCAGCTTCGCGCGAATCTGTGTACTTGCTGTAGTGCTCAATGATCTACGTGTGTTTTTCTTGGGTTCTGTAGCACCGGCTGTCTGCCAGCACGACCTGTTACATTCGCTTGGGTCCAGTTCTTTACCGTCCCCACCACCGATGATCCACAAGGCCTATGGAACAGCCGCTGTGACCAGCTGGATGGCCTCTCAGACATCATCCTCGTAGAAATCTATCCTGCGCACTTCCGCGAAGTGGAGGGTTGTTTACCGTGCGTGCCTGTTGTAGTAAAAGAGTTATACTGCCCGCCCCACCCCACGTTAGTGCTCCCTATTGAAGATGTCGCCGCCAGTGATGTCCCTCGAGATGATCGTTCGCTTGAGGCTTTATCCAGGTTGGCCACGTTGTCGACATTTGCTCCTTTTTCATGGTCCCGCTTTTTCTAGCTTCTTGCTACGGGCCTATGTCAGGCCTTTTTCTCTGATTGCGTTGTTGAAGTGTTCCACCACCCGCTGCGGAGTCGAGGGGGGGGGGGGTGTGCGTTGCAGGGTGTTGGGGTCGGACATCAGCATTTCCTATACCACTGCTGCAATTGGGTAAGCATAATCATTGATGGCGATGAGAAGCCCTAGCCACATGTTACGCGAGATTGTGACCTTGTGACCATTTCCACGCCACTACGCGATTTCGCCCTCAGTGGGTTGAAATTGTCCGTTACTCCCCACTCATCCGCGCCCCGGCATAGGGAGATGAACTTAACGTGGATGAAGTATTCTCTGCAGGGCCGCGAGGATGGCTGCCATGCTTTGGATTTTGCAAGGATGGTGGCGGCTGTTGATGTGCGACTTCGAACTATTCCTTGGCGTTGCAGAAGCTGTGGTACCATCCCGCGTCCAAGTGTTTGGGGATAGGCGTAGGGTGCGGTGCTGCCTTGTCGAAAGCGACCTCGTGCTCCTCGGGCTAAATGGCGCCAAGGCGGTTGTATTCCTGCCTCACTCTCTCCGCAGTAACAAGTCTCACAAGTTCTGCAAGGGCCGCCCGCAGGCGACTGAGCCATTACCTGGGCTGCTGCAGTGCTTAGCGGCTTTTGGGGTTAGGGGGTTGGACCCCGTCAGTGTCTCGAACTCATCGCGCAGCACACGTGCTCACTGTGCATGTTCCACCTGAGTGTCAACGTTTCTATCTAATAAGGCAATGATCTCTAAATGCACTTTTGGATCGCCTGCAGCTCAAAAATAACCTTTTTAAAACGGCTCCTTGCCTTGCTTTCTATTTGTTTCAATTTCTTTGCCATGTTGGCACCCCCACAGCGCGGGCAGATCCGATGAGGGGCGCCAACACTAACGCCACATTTCCAGCACGGCAAGGTCACACATCCATTTCTGATTTGCGCAGCGTGGATACCGCAGAACGCGCCACGCAGCTTTTCCCAAATAGCTCTTTTATTTTCCACAGTTTCAGCCAAGCGCTCTTGTTTTGGCCGCGGAACACTATGGCTATTCGAAGCGTTATATGTTCATATTGCTTTAAATAAAATCCGTTTTTGGAAACGAAAACACGCCACGGGGCGCTCGCTTCATGCCTGCTTCAGTGCTCTATTTTCGGAGCGCGTCGTCTATGTATGCTTCAAGCTCCTGACGGATTTCGTCCGCATAGCTTCGGGAATCCACGCGGCCGACATCTACATAGTTCTTGGCCTCTAAGGTATCCACCGCGTTATCCCGGGCCTCTTCCGCGAACTCTTAGATCGCGGAATCAGTGTAGGCTTTGGATTTTGCAAGGATGGTGGCGGCTTTGGCAGAGCTGGTTGTGGCATATGCGGTGTGCGGCTGGTCTAAGTGCTCTGATCGAAGGGGCCCCGGTAAAGGGCGCTGTTACCGGCGTGTTTGTTTGTTGGGGTCCTGGCTGCGGTCCGCCTGTGGGCATTGTCGGCTGCGTGCAGGCCTGGAATCATGTAGATAATGGCTTGGATATGTGTGACGAGCGCGAACATGGTGCGTGTATGAGCGAAGCGTTGTGCTCTTTTGCACATATTTCTTTTTTTTTTTAAAATAATGCGCCCCTGCAGCGTTCACAGACTGGGGACATCCTTCAATGTGGCCAGGATTTCTTGCCAGGGAGCGCCCATGGCCCGGGCCCTGGCACCCTCCAACTGTTTTCGGATGTCCTTGTAACCCGTTGTCTCGTGGTATTCGACTAAGGCGCAGCAGGTACGCGGGTCCCCCTCCGTGGACCCTGATGCCGCGCACCGGCAGCGTTCCTCAAGACCAAGAGATCGATCTCTGCACACTTCACGAAACACCGTCACTGCTCGTTTCTTCAGAGTCTTCATATGCCCTGTAGAATTGCGGCGTTTGCCCCAGCGACCTGGCGCCTGGCCTCCTCGATGCACGCACAGGCAATTGTGGCCTCAAGATACGCGAAGCCTGCCTCTTTCATCCTAGGCGTTGGAATTCTCATCTAGCGCGATATTCCCCTCCTGTGCTCCTTCAAGGAGAGGCAGACACGATTTCTGACAATGATGTTCTGCACACTAGGAGCATGGCATTAAGAAATTATCTCGCGTCTGCCGCAAGATCGTGATGTTTAGGCACGGTGGCGTGATATTCCGCCGTGTCCCCGTGCCGCTACTTTACAAAGGCTAGTTTTTGAAACATGGCCCCTGTGTAGTGCGCTATGGCCTTTTACACCTAACTGTAACGCCGAGGTTATGATGAGGTGGAGGGGGTGAGATTTGTCCTTAAAAACGTTAGGGGACTAACTAATTTCCAGCTGGAGCCGATTGCATGTCGTAAAAAAAGTTCGAGGGCTAATTTTCACCTGAGCCTAAATACTCGTCGCGAAAACCTTTCGGCGACTAACATTAAGCTGGGGCTGAATACAAACTTCGGTGACTAACTTCCGATTGGGGGTTTCCTGGGGCAGGGTGCGTGGTTTGTTCGTGGGGTGGGGGTTATTCGCTTGCTCCCCCCCCCCCTGATACATCCCGTTATCAGACTATGAAGAACTTGTGCATATTGAATCGAAATTCAACGTAACCACACGTGGACGTAAATGTCAAAATGATTTGTTATTTCTTCAGGAGACATATTTTGACCTCTTTTAGTCGCAGAGGCCTTGGGAAATAGCGCTTCCTCACGAAATTCGACAACCTACAAATTACAAGATACGAACGGAGACCGGGAAGTAAACTAGCCCTGCAATGGAGAGACAGTCAGCACTCATGAGCACAGTTGCGGTTAATTTTGTTAAATTTCAAACAAAATCAAAACAACATTTCATATAGACGTTATAGAGGAAAACAAACATGAAATAATTTCTCTTCATGTTAAAAATTAATTTAGGCTTACCAACTTTATAAGTTCTTTACAAAAATCTGCATTTGTAACATCCTATAAAGTTCTGTAAATAATCAAAAAACCAATTAACCAAAAGTAGCCAAAATAGTTTTGAGGTGTAGTGGAGAACTATTTCTCAATAATATTAGAACAGTTAAATACGACTTTCAAATAAATACAAAAGTTTGGATCTTAACTGTAAACGTCTAAATTCTAATATATAACCTTTAAAATATGAAACACCTATGTTCTAAAGAAATACCAGTAGAACAGGAAGTTGGCACATAAGTCTTTTATAATAACAAAAGTAATATTGACGAAACTAATAAAAGCACCATTCTTATTAGTAGTATATTGGGTAGGTATGGGTACAAGGAGAATTTAACATTAGCCCATAGGATTAACTTTATGGGTCGGTATAGGCACACGGGAAAACGCGTGTGACATAATTCAGTCAAGGCGTATTTATTATCGTTCAATCAGATTACAGTGGACGCGGCTCGTCACCTTCGATATATATATACCCATGAGAGTTCCTACCATTTACAAGTACGGAACAGTACGAGTACAGTATTACATATTGAAATGAAGACGTTGAGTTGGGGTGCGCCTGCATCGGATACCTCTTATACCCAAAGTGATAATACGACTATGATTGCTGTTGCGACTATTATTACAGAGAAGAATAACTTAAATTTGGATTTGGCTTTTTGCGATTTCTTATCTTTGTAAGAATTTTTGCCGGTACCACCTTCAACTACTTCTCCATCATTGCAGGTCTATGATGATTTGAAAAAGAAACAGAAGGAAGCGTGATAGACCTTTTTTACAACGCCAAAAACAAGAACAGAAATTTGTTCAAAAACAAGAAGAAAAAGAAGAAAAGATAAAAGAACAAACAGATAAAAAATTTGAACAGTGAACTGAAGGAAGTGAGTGAAAACAAAACTTTCAGTTATGTACAGGACATTTTGATGGAGTTAAAACATCTGAGAGAAATGTATGAAACTTCTTTGACGAAGCCTAGGAGAAAGAGACCTTTACAGTCCAAGATGTCTAAAACTTCCATGACTACATCAACGGTCACCACTGAGACGACAGCAACGGCAACAGTCACCACTACCACTACAGCAGCAGCAGTAGGACTTGGACGTGAAAAAGGTTCAAAGCAGTTACAGCTGATGTTTTCAAGTTCATCATTTTTTTTCTTCTTCAAAACCCTACGGCCTTTTTCAGAGCCACCCAAATCTCTTAGAAAAGAAATATTATTAAAATGATTACTAAATCAAACAAAACTAATCCCATCCCAAAAATGTGTCCATATCTGTGTATGAATATCTTATCAATACTAAAAAAAAACATCAAGACATAGATACACGTACGTTTGTGGTATATTCTCGTGAATAAGAATTACAATGAAATTTCAAAACATACAACAAAGAGTCCATTTTCTTCACCTTTGCACTCTTTTTTAAATTTTTTTTTTGTATTACTTCAATGGGTCCTTCTTCTGCTGTTTGTTCTCTTTGTCTTGCTCTGAATTTCTTCGCTGCAATGGGTTCTTCTTTTCCTTCTGCTTCTGAAATTTCCACTTTTTCTCTTATTTCACTTTATTTGGACAGCCCGAAGACCAATGCCCTTTTTCTGGACAATGATAAAATTTATCTTTACTTTTATCTCTGGACAAGGTTTATCCTGTCTTTGAAGTTCCTTTTCTTTGACGTTTTGGACATTCTGTATCCTAATGTCGTTTCTCCTAACAGACATAACAGGTATCTTCAATTTTATTTAGTCTCGATTTTCTACAGAAGTCTTGTTAAAGGTGTATATTCGAATGACTTTCTGTAAATATCTGACTAGATGAGTCATCTGTTGTGACTCTTCTATCTTCAAGATTGAAACTGAATGAGCGTATTCTCTCAGGTGGTAGTGGTGGTGGTGGTGGTGGTGGGGGGGGGGGCTCTATATATATGGCGAGAGAGGTAACCCTAGTCAAATCAATCTTGAATCCCCATGAAACGATCACACCTTTCCAAGGAAAAACCAGACGCCAAGCGACGACGACGTTCTGTGTCACCTCATACGCTGAGAGAAGTGTTAACAGAAGTTCATCCTAGCGAGTTTTGAAGAGGACGTGAGTGATCCTTATCCAAAACCATCTACCTCCTTAAGACCGAGAGAATCAAGATCAGCCAAGAAAGAAAGTCGTTCGGTAGCCCCTGAAGATTATTTTCACATTCGAGTTACCCTAAAAATGACTCCTAGAAAATTTAGAACGACTGCCTACACTTGCGCGGTCAAATTTAAAGAGTTCAAGTCTCGTCTCCAGTCCAAACAGAGAAAGCATGTGTCTTCATTACGGACTTACTGGAGTCTATGTTAGAGGAGTTGAAACGACAGTACCAAGATAAAAACCAAAATCGTTTGAGACTTTCATCGGAGATATGACAAGAAAATTATTGAATGACTAGAAGAAGAAAACGAAACGAGACTATCGTGTCGATTTTTTTATTATATATATATATATATATATATATATATATATATATATATATATATATATATATATATATATATATATATATATATATTTACTTCGAATGTTCTCAAGAGACTGGAATTCACATTCCTATCTTTTGCGTGGCTCACTGCGCATGTCAAGACTATTCAGAACATTTATTTCATCACTTTCGGAATTTTAGCTTGATTCCAGGGGAACGTGACAAGATATTTCGTTGAACCCATATTCTTTCGACCCCACCGGCGACACATTGAATGAAGAGGAGGTATATCGTTATGGGAACTGTCATCAATACGCTACAGTCATTGCTCACAATTTCTCAGGATACGACGGATATTGTCTCTTGAAACACTTTTCAGAAGTAGGAACTGAATTACCAGAAGTGACCATGAACGGAGGCAAAATCATTGACGTGAAAGTGACAAACGAACAATTTAAACATTCTCTGAGTTATTTGAATGTGCCTTTCTGAGTAGAATGCCTCAAACGTTTGGCATAACGCAAATGTCTAACGGCTATTTTCCACACTATTTCAAAACCAAAGCAAATCAACGTCGTCCTCCCACATTTGCCTGAAGCCCATTACTATGACCTTGACGATATGTGAACAGAACAGCGAGAAGTTTTCTACGCCTGGTACCAACCACACTCTTCGAACCCTTTTGATTTTCAAGAAGAAATGTTTAATTTTTCGGTCCAATGTGGACATTTTACGACGATGTTGTGGAAAATTTGTGGATCACGGAGGTATCGATCCCTTGAAGAAAGCTTCTACTATTGCCAAAGGGTGTGGATTAGTTTACCGAAAGAAGTTCATCCCCAAGAATAAACATGCTAGAAACGGTGAAAAAAGAAAATTGGATCTTTTTCCGTGAATGGTTGGGATTTAGAAAACCTACAGATTGTGTACGAATTTCAGGGATGTGTATTTTATGGATGTCTCACCTGTGGCTATCCTCACCAAGACCAAAAAAATCTATTGACAGTCTTCACTATGGAAGAGTTGTACGACAAGACTTACCAAGGACGCCAGACTTTGGAAAATCAAGGATACCAAGTGGTAGAAATGTGGGAACACGACTACTATTTACACTTCAAAACATCCAGAATTTCGACGAAACGTCGAAGACTACGATGTGATGGACATCGAACCTTTGAATCCACGCGACAGTTTTTTTGGGAGGACGAACAAATGCTACACAACGACGAATCTCAAGAAGAACAAATCAAACGTATCGCTGTGTGTTCGTTGTATCTTTGGGTGTGTAAATATGCTCGATTTCCTACCGGTCACCCTGAAATTTTGACAGAACACTTCGACGTCGAACACATTCGCCAGGACAAAGATTTGATCAAATGTCAAAGTTCTTTCACCGGCGAACTTGGACCATCTCGTGTTGTTTCATCATGCCACGAAAAACGGGTGTTTCCTGTAAGTCGTACGTGTGCTGAGAAGTGTAATCAACGGCAACTTTGTCGTCACGATGACCAAGAACGTGCCCTGACAGGAAAGTTGGTAAGTGTCGAATTGTTTCATGCTCTCGATCGTGGATACCGATTGTTAAAAGTGTACAAAATTTGGCACTTTGCTACCACAGAATAATACCAACAGAACGAAGATGCGAATACGGGGATTTTTATCAGGCTACGGCAACGAGTTTCTGAAATTAAAACAAGCCAGTGGCTATCCTTCCTGATGACACACTCCAGAAGAAAAAGATCAATTCAAACAAAGTACCGATCCCTAGAGGCATAACAGTGGAACATGTCGAACAGAACGAAGGAAGACGATTGTTTGCTAAAGTCATTGCCGAATTATTCGTGGGGAAAACTGGCTCAACATCCGATATTGCCAGCCAGAATACTTGGTGGATCCAAGTCAATACTCTCAGTTCATCGACGATAAAGGAAAACTCATCAAACACGTCGAAATCATACATGAAGATTTGACCTTGGTGAATTACGAAGGGGTCATGGAGCTTGTTTCCCACCTCCACCTCAAGCATACCCCCGACGAGTTTGGCAATTTCGTCATTGCTGCTCACGTGATGGACAATGCTCATTTAAAATTGTATTCAGTGTTGGAACCTTTAGGAGATCGCATCCTTTACTTTCATACCAATACTTGCATGTACATCGATCGCCCTGGAGGCTATCACCCACACATCCAAGACGAAACTTTTGAAGCGTGGACCGACGAACATTCTGAAGACACTATTCTGACTTTTGCCAGTGGCGGACCAAAACATTAGGGCTCCCAATACCTAGATATGAAAGGACAACTTTATACCAAATGTAAAGTGCAAGGGATCACAACGAACTATCGTTCAAGTCAAGTGGTAAACTTTGACGTGTTAAAAGAAGCCTTAAAGTCAGGTCAAGATTAAGACTTTCGTGTCCCTCCGGCCGACTCTAACAAGACTGTACGTTTGCCAGATCATCAAATCGTCGGTCTACCCTTGGAAAAAGTGTATCAGATCGTCAACAAAAAACGAGTGCGACTTTCCCAACACAAAACGGTACCGTACGGGTACCTTCCTTCAGTATTAAAAAGGACAGAGTTCGAAGACAGAAAGATCATTGTGACCAGAGATTTCCACCGAGAATGATGAATTTGAGACAGAAACCAGTGCGATGCTACGCCCTGCGACCAGAGTGATGTGGTGCCCTGCAACATGAGTGACGCTGTACCCTGCGACGTTAGCGATGCAGCACGACCTTGCAGCTCTCCTATCCAAAGCGATGCCATCCGAGTCCCCATTTATGGATGTCATCCACGCACTCACAAACCACTCTGTATACCATAAGCTCATCGAGAATCATAGATCAAACAAGGATATACGTTTTGCTTGGCAATTGTGATTTTGCCAGTCGATTCCAGCCCAAATATATAGCGAGAGCAGGACTTGTCTACTTGAGACAATGAGACCAAGTAGAGTGTTTCGATTGTGGTGTGAAACTTCACGAATGGGAGTATAAAGATACAGCTTACTTTGAACACGCCAAATGGTCTCCGTGCTGTCTCTACCTTCCTTTGGTGGATCCAGAATATTATCCTCATGGATATTTTAGAAGATAAGAGGATTCGTAGTTTACCTCCTGAGCTGCGAGAACGCAGAGACTTTGTACAGATTCAAGTGAAATAATTTAGGACCACGTGTCGTGTGTGTGTGTTAGTGACCACATTTCTTGGATTTCATTTACCGGCAGCTTTTCTCTGGCAAATTTATCACCAGTACAAGCAAAGACATGACACTCAGTTGCAGTGAGTTCACTCTCTAAATTATCTCCCTAGATGAAAACCCAAAAGAAAACCACCCCTGCAAGAAAGAGAGGTACTGCAACTAGGAAGCGCACTTATCCATGAAACCTCGATCTGTGACCGTCTCCTTCTGCTGCTTCAGCTGTTGCTGCTGTTGCAGCCAAAAAGGTAGCATCCCCTACGAAAAAATTGCAATACAGAACAGGCATGCAATAAAGTTTACTGGATTTGTCGAAACAAGAACTGCCACGATTTAGTCCTTTGACAACACCTAGTCGTCCAGTAGTGCCCAAAGTCAAGTTGGTACGACGTCCCGACAATCAGTGGAGAGGAATTGAGTATTAAAGAAGAAGTGTTGATGAAGATTCACTTCAGTTCCTCTGAACAACGATGTCTTCCTCTCAAAGTTCGCACCATCTTCGGCGTCCAAAGATGTCTACCAAAAAAGGAAAATAGACTATCCCTTGTGGTTTAGCTAAACATTGGAATATCTTGTCAGTCCTTACCATCTCCAAAGCTCCGATGCGAAAACAGATCATTCAAAAAGCACCTAAAGAATTCATCGATACGGTGTGTGAATGCAGAGATGCTGCCAGAATTTTATCTAAAGGGGGAGCTCCCCCTTGTCACCAAAATAAGGGGGGGGAGTAGAAAAAATGAAGGAGAGGAGGAAACGACCATAGTTCAATATTTACCTAACATTTTATGAGCACGGACACTCTAATATCGTTTATTTACTTATTGCTGAGCTGCTTCGTCCACGCGGAAAAAAAATTGCAGTCGTGATAATTTTACCCAAAAATATGTTATAGCGTTTCCATCAAGGGTAAAAAAAAAAAAAAAAAAAAAAAAAAAAAAAATCTACTCATCTCTGATTATGTTTTGCCCGGCCAAGTCTTACCTCATGTCACACCTGGGAAGTGTCTGACTCCAATTTTACCAACATGGGTCTTAACCTTAAGACCAGACTTCATACAATTGGTGAAATCCAGACCTGGGATACACAATCGCTGGCGAATTAATTCGGAGAAAACACATCAGCAACAAAACCAACAAAAATGTTTCAGAAATTTAAACATTCGTTTCTCTAGAATTAAAGACACCTAGTTAGCCACATCATCGTCATTGTTGAGGAAATTTGACCTGGTACTCTATCCGTGACAATTGGACCTCTGACGTCATGGACATCCAGGCTGCGAGATTTGGGTAGTCATGTGACTAGCAATACAAAATGGAGAGTACTAGGTCAAATTTTGTAATAATAATAGTGATAATGAGGACTTAGTACAGCACTTAATCTTTAGAAGCTCTAAGCGCTTTACAATATTAGTTAACACATAAGGACACAATAACAAAAAACAAAAAACATGAAATTACAAACAAAAAACATGCTGAAAATAATTAAGCTAAGGAAGCATTACTAACTCTTAAGTCTGTTCTTGCAGTCGAAATAGGTGAGTTTTAAGAGCACTCTTGGATGAGATCACAGTGTCACTGTGTATAAGTTCAACAGGCAATTCGTTCCATGTAGCTGGGCCCTGATACGCACTGAAACGTTGTCCGTAGGACTTCGTTCTGATAGTGGGAATAATGAGAATACGAGTGTCGGAAGAGGAGCGTAAGTATCTAGAAGGGGCGTATACGTGGGTGAGGTACGATAGGTATTTTGGACTGGAGGCAGTGAACGAAATGTAGTACTGAGAACAGATTTTGTTTTTGATTCTGGAGTGAACAGGTAACCAGTGGAGGGTACATAGCAGGGTGGAGGAGTGCTCGGTTCTTGGTACTCTAAGGATCATTCGAGCAGCAGTGTTTTGAACTTTCTGAAGTTTCTGCAGAATATACTGTAGTTTCGTCTCATCTGTCAGCGGATTAAAAGCATTACAAATGTTATACTCGCAATTTCTCAAAAGATTAATCATAATCCTATCGATTTGATCCAGGTAGGGCTCGATGTAAGGTCGTTTACGTTTGCTAAGCCCAGTAGTAAATGACTACCATATGCCGACACAGCGCGGTTTCGGCGAATTCTAACTTTTCGATAGGACACACACACTGACCTCACACCCCGACATGAATGTCCAAATATCTAGACACACCCTCTGTCTGACCTCGCACCACAGCATAAGTGTCAAAATATCTAAAATGGATGGGAAAGGTCAGAGGAAACTCAGACTAGGTATTAGTGTGCGTGCATCTTGCTTGCATGGTCTGAGAGAATTATTTTCTACTCATCCAGCATGCATAATGCATGCATACCACTATTACCTTTTTCTTCAAGTGGTCTAGGCGCTAAACTGTATTCTAATGAAAGGCCAAATGGACAAGTCATTCTTGTCGACCTAATAAAAATCTGAACTTGAAATTTACAACAGAACTGCATTTGAACGCATTTTTCTCCAAAAAACATCTAAGCATCTTACGTTTTTTCCCTCAACTTGATGTTTTTCAAAAACTTTTCTTGTCCCCTTGTTTGGAATTACAAATATATATATATATATATATATATATATATATATATATATATATATATATATATATATACACACACACACACACATACATACCTCTCACGACAAAATTCACATCTGCAGTATTGTCATAAAGACTGTAATCAATTAAGCAATTTAAGAATTTTTTTTATTTAGAAATTTAGTGAAACTGTGCCCTGATTCTGTACATATACATGGGATATAGGCGTTGATATTTTACCTCAAGTTTACTAACAAAGTACTATAATTCTAAAACTGAAATTTCTGACCTAGTCTCTATTTTAAATCCATTTGCTTTACCATAATGCTTCAGCATTTTTTAACTACTTCACGTCTATCCAGCTTAACACGGGTGAATTCTTCGCTGTGACAACACTGGTAATTTTATAAGTTCAAGTATCACAATCGTTAGTTTATGGTGGAATCTAAATATAATTTTGTTAATTTTACGTAAATCTTCGCACACTTTGTTTAAGTCTGCATTTAAGACATGATACATTCAAATCCATCACCCTTTTTTAAGCAATACGACAGTTAAAATTGCTTACATGAAAGTTTATAGTTGAGAGCGATTTAACTTAGATTAACAACCCGTAAAAAAACGGAATAAACATATATGGCACTTAGCATGTGTACTTTAGTTTCACTTGCTTTTGTTTCGTCTATACATATTTCATTAAGCACAGTATAATCGTTTCACGAGTAAAACATTTTAAATAGAAAAGTAGCATAAAATTAAATACATGAATTGAACACATGTATGCTTCATTATTTACTCATAAATTTACGTAAATATATTGTATTGTATAGCATGCTCAGTTTCTTCATTTTCATACCAATAGAAGGTCACAAAACCATCAAATAATGTCTTGCATGCTCAGTTCATTCGTGTTCATACCAATAACAAGTCACATCGTCGCCATCAAATAATGTCTTGCATGCTCAGTTCATTCGTGTTCATACCAATAACAAGTCACATCGTCGCCATCAAATAATGTCTTGCATGCTCAGTTCATTCGTGTTCATACCAATAACAAGTCACATCGTCGCCATCAAATAATGTCTTGCATGCTCAGTTCATTCGTGTTCATACCAATAACAAGTCACATCGTCACCATCAACTAATGTATTGCATGCTCAGTTAATTCATGTTTATACCAATAACAAGTCACATCAATATCAAATAATGCATTGCGTGCCCAGTTCATTCATGATCATACCAATATAAAGTCACATCACCACCATCAAATAATGTCTTGCATGCTCAGTTCATTCATGATCATACCAATACAAAGTCACATCACCACCATCAAATAATGTATTGCATGCTCATTACCTTCATGTTCATACCAATAAAAGGTCAGATCATCACCATCAAGTAATGTATAGCATGCACAGTTTATTCGTCTTCATATTGATAAAAAGTCACATCATAACCATTAAAGTATTGTATAGTATACTCAGTTGCTCATGCCAATAACAAGATACATCCTCACCATCAAATATTGTATAGAATGCTCAGTTTCTTCATGTTCACATCAATAACAAGCCACATCATAACGATCAAATAATGCATAGTATGCTCAGTTTCTTCCTGTTCATACCAATAACAAGTCCCATCATCATTATTGTCATCATCAAAGAACAATTGCATGCATGCAAGAGTCATTGTCCATGGTAGGTACAATATTGGTTCAAATAAATTACAACCTTATCAAGTAAAAATAACAAAATGAACAATACTCTCACATTTACTTATATACAATCCCTACCTTAACATCATATATTATAAAGTATTAATCAATATAGGGCAATGCAAAACTATTGTGATGTTGATACACTTCCCTCCAGCTGTTTATGATATCCTGTTATACCAGTCTCACAATTTTATCATACTTAAATAGTTTATAATAACTGTACATATACCTTATTTCCTTTCATTATAATGTCTTGAGACGATCCCTCGTCGAAAGCACAAGGATGCTTTGGATGAGGTCGATCGGCAATAATTTCATCCATTGTGCTGGTTTTTCTACCCCGTCACCACGTTGCGATTAACTGTTATATATTTATTTCTTACAGAACGACGATACTTTATACCGTCATGTTTGTTTAATGTGTATTTTCGTCTATTACTTGCCTCCCGGAACGTACCTCGCTATGTTGGTAATGGCGCCATTGTTCCCAGCATTCTTTGTTACTGAGCGCGAATTGGTATCTTTCCCATTTCCAACACCAGTATCGGCGAACCTTGGTTGTCTCAGTTAATTATGTTTGTTGTAAACATCCGAGGTTCCCTGAGGGTGCGGAGAGTATAAATACGACCCAGTCAATCCAGGTTTCAGACGTCCGGATATAAATTTCGGCCCATAATCAAAATTCTGAATTGCATCAAAATGTAGATTTTTCTTTTCAGGAACTGAACAATACTGGAAAATGTCAATCAGGTAAAATCATTTCTAAAATTATTAAGTTCAGAGTTGTGTTTATTTGTTATAATTCAAGAACTTGGCGCAATATATTTTCCCTGATCCAGATTTTGGACTTCTCCAGATTTTGGATTTGTCCAGACCGTTTGTCAGAGTTTTTCAAGTCATACAATACCCTTTCAACCTTCCATGCTTGATCTGGTGTTCGATACGGATGTTCAATCTGTAGTTCCGTATCGCACACCTTGACTGGAACTAGAGGTGCGCGGTATTATCGGTATACCGGTTTACCGAGATTTTGTTTTTTCCGGTGGTACGTAGCACGGTACTTTTTCACTCTACCGCTGCTTCAGTAGTTTCCGTCAGTAAGGAATGTACGGAAATTCCCTAATAATCTTGTTACGAATTTATTGATATTAACAGCATGTTTTCGTTTTTCAGGAAAAAATATTTCAATTTTTTTTAGCAAAATAGTTACAAATATAATTTTATTTATGATCCTTTAATCACATGTTTGACACGTGTCACGTATGCCAATGTGGTAGACAAATGGGATGTTGTGAAAGATATTCGGGCCAAATTTTGGGGTTTAAAAAAAGCAATTGTTAGTTATTTACTAGCGTATGTTAATGTGTTAAGTACCTGTATTCCTTTGTAAGACTGCAAATCATCCTAAGATTTTCAGGAGATCAGTTGTTTTCTGTTTGAAATTTACGTAATTTCTCAAGTCCACTAAATATTGTCTCGTTTCTTCAGCAAGTGTGTTTTATGTTTACTGACCCTCTCTGATAAATATCTTACCTGGGTGTTGGCATCCCACTCAACGTTTCCCTGCCTATTATATCAATAGTGCAGCTAGTAAATTGTAGGCTTCAGTATCAACACTTCCTATTTTGATCAACAAGCTCTCTAATGTCAGCACAATGTCTTTCACAGGGTGTCATCATGGGTGCAAGGAACAGTTTATAATCACAAATTTAATGCCGCATCCACCTCTCTAATATAAAAATTCATTTTTAAAAAATTTAAAAAATACACAAGTGAGGTCAAAAAGGTCCATATTTTTAAAAAAAAATAATAATAAAACAAAACATAAGAATATCATTCACTTGACCTGACAAGTCAATGGAAGTTCATAGCAAAAGAAGTTTATGCACCCCAACCCCAATTTATGCATCCATTTTTCACGTCCGAAGGACATTTTTGACACAAAGTGATGCTCACAGTGCAAATGCAAGCCCTTTCCTTGGATGATAATGTTGCAAAACAGTGTGTACTAAACAGCTTGAAGCAATTCAAAATAGTTGCCATCCAGGTCATTTTTGAGATATTCTACTTGTCTTAGACCCACATATCTACCGCTATGCGTGGCTAGATCTGCCACTAGCCAACTATTGGTATTTCACTGTCTACATACTGTGAAGTAACTATGGGAGGTGTACATGCCTCACATCAATTTCAAGAACAACATAAGCCCACAACACCTAATTCACAAATATATCCATATCTTCAATTATTAAACAATAATAGCTGAAAAAGTCACATCAAAGTCTTAAGTTAAGAAATCTGATAGGGGCCAATTTACGAAACTATCCCCTGCAACACTATAGCGTAAGATTAATCATCCCACTTTAATTACAGTTTTTAGATTACAACTTATATAACAATTAACATATACACAGAGCAAATTCATCTATAATAAGGTAATAACCATTTTAGTTTCGGTGGATGGAGAGGGATATCTTTTGAGCTGACATATTTTATTTTCTTTTATCTCAAGATAATTATTTTCATTTTTGAAATAATATGATGTATATAATATGGTGTTACTTTGCTATAAATCAGATCAAGATATTATTTCCAGCTATTGAAAGACGGAAATTTTTAGACAAAGTCCCTGGCCAATGCCCCATAACATTAAATTGTTCGTCCATAATATAACTGCGGTATATAGTGGTACGTATCGCGGTATGTTCAGAAATACCGCAGTATACTGCGGTACAAATTGTTTCCTGGTATCCAGCTCTAACTGGAACTGTGTAGGAGTTTTCACTATATTCCGCGAGTAGATACTCATGATGCATGGAACTGAAGTTGTATACATCCAACTTGTTTTGTTTCCCATTCACAAACTGTATCTTAAGAAAAAATATATGTAAGGCGTGAAAAGAGGAGGTTTGTAATCAATGCAAAACAGCATTCATATTTTGTTTTCAGACGGAGAGAACGAAATATCCTTTGATATGGCGTTTGAATACGTCTAGCTCTAACGGAGTCGACGTATCCGTACTCCATATTAAACCTTTCCGCCGACGCAAAACAAAATGCGCATCTAGTTTTGTTTATTTAGTCATCATCCATCTATCCATCCAATATACGAAAATAGTAATTCAATTAGAAGTTGGATGTGTCCGACAAAGTTTTGGGCATTAGTACTAAATCTGACCGAATTATCTCCCATAAGATTATATGCAAACTGAGCGAGTCAAATCATAATGACCTATGAGAGAAGAACAGTACAACCATAAACTTTACAATGATAAAATGACAGTCGCGTTCTAGATAACTCTAAACCACTCAGACAGGAAGGTAATTCTTCATTTATGTATTAAACAGATGTACACGACAGTAAGAGCATCAATGTCGCCTTTCCTTTCAAAGTGATAAACGCAAAGATTCCGGAAATGCATGTCCTTATCAAAGTGTGTGCATTAGGATACATCAAATATCACTTTAATTGACTGCATCCCAATAACATGTATATCTATTTGATTTTGGATGCATGAGAGTTAAAGATATACACGTATTTGTTTAATACGTGATCCTTCCAGAGATTAACAAATACATATTTCTTATTGTGCTTTTTGAAGGTGGCGTTTCTCTTATACTGGATTAAATCTGATTGTTTAATTATTCTCTCTCTCTCTCACACACACACACACACACACAAACAGACACACATTCTATAATTGTGCTCTAGCCAAAAAGGCAAATATTAACCGATCCGGACCCTTGCACCTTTGGGTAAAGCCTGAGGACCTACCTCCAATGAATGTTTTGTTCAAACGAAATTACACATGCACATGTATCCGTTTTTTTCTTTCAAATTTGATATAATGATAATGGTACCTATGTGGCGCTCTACAATTTCGTATTTTGCATAGGATTCGCTTTTTAAAGAAAAATAATTTCCCATGTTTTCCTCACTGGTTATCCTGGCTATTTATAAAATACCTTGCATATCTTAGGTATTATTAAAAGAACTTTTAATTCCCTTTATTTTGGTGTATGAGTGATGGGTGCAATTTGGTTATAGAGTATACAGCTTGGTCTTACTTCAGATGTGCACCTGTAAAAAAAAGACTGCTACCTCCACTTGGTCATTTTTACTTCCTGGACTTCAAAGGTAAATTGCTAAAAGAGAACCAATAACTTTTTTTTGTACTTTTTATATATTTTGTAACTCATTCGTTGCACTTTCAGAAGCTGGTGTTGCCTACTCTGGCAAACTTCGTTTTCCGTGTTATAGTAACTGCTAAAAATTAGTGTATTTTAGACTAATTTTCAGGCTGAATTTTCGAGCACATGGGAGTGGCCATCTTTGTCAGCTGTGTGCTTAGATAATGTACCATTTCCACATGTACAATATGTACAGAAATTTCAGCCACAGTACATGAAAATAGCATAGAGGTATGCCAACATTCTCTTCATTGTGCGTGTTGCAAATTGCAAATTCAAACAACTTCACCTTACACTTGTCACTCTCTCAGAAGTACATAATATATGTATAGCGCCTCCTAAAATAATAAGACTATGTACGAAGTATATAATAAGTTGATGTTTTAACATACTTCTCCTGTGTAGATGAAATATATCGAAAAAAATATTAATAATAGATGGAAGTTATAACTTAGATGGATTAATGCAAATCAATAGATTTTTTTAATAAAAATTCACCATGCTTCACTTTCCAAATTGAAGTTTACTTTCACCTTGACTATGATCTTTTTCCTTCTCTTTTTATCTATAAGCCTACTACTTGAATTCTCTCTAACTTCTTCTGCTTAAACATTTTAAGATCTTTTTCTTACCTGGTGTTACTCTTTATCGCCATATTTACAGGTTATGTTGTATTGTATATTTTTAAGAATTGTACTATTCTTTTTAATCATATCTGAACATTTTTTTTATTTTGACTTTAAATACAAGGGGACTAGCAGACAGACAAAACCGAAAAGATGTTTTTGAATTTTTAAGAAAAAATGTTCCATATATTGTTTACAAGATACTCATTTCGCAGAATCATATATTGAAATAGAGTGGTTATATAAATGTTATTTTAGCTCCGATACAAGCAGATCTCGTGGCCTGGCAATATTCTTAGCAAATAATACAGATTGTAAAGTTTCAATAACCTTGAAGGATAGCAAAGGAAATATAATTGCTCTTGATATGGACGTTGAGAATCAATAAATTACGCTTATTAATATGTATTGCCCAAATGAAGATTCTCCAATATTGTTTTATGCAATTGCGTCAATTATCAGAGAGTACGAAAGTCCTAGCACTGTCATCTGTGCTGTTTTGAACTTAGCTTAGAACAATAAATAACCCGAAAGCAAGGGTCGGAGTACTGGATGTGGAAAAAGAATTGCATCTCTGCGATCCGAAGAGAATTTATAATCCTGAGATTAAAGAGTATACTTAGATTCAGAAACATCCTTGTAAAATGGCACGTTTAGATTTATTATTGATAAATGAAGAAAGTTTAGTTTTATTGATAGTAAGAATACACACATGTTCCAGGTATAGGTCTGACCATTCTCCACAATACCCACCTTTCATTTTAGAAAATTTTAAAAGGGACCAGGTTTCTGGAAATTCAATAATTCGTTGCTAAAAGACAAAATATATGTCGAAAAGGTAAATACAAAATTAGAAGAAATAAATTTACTCTATACTACTACTACTACTACTAATAATAATAATACTAATAATAATAATATGGATGGTGAATTAATCTTCGAAATCCTTTTATCAGAAATCCGCGCCCTCACATTAGAACATTCCTTTTATAGAAAAAAAGGAAAAGGAAAAAGAAAAAGAAATGGAATTGTTGAAGGAAATCGAACATTTGGAAAATATATTAAAAACAAATTACAATATACTGAGTTTGGATATACTTGAAAATTAGGAAATTCGGCTCGACGAAATAAGAAAAGAGAAAGTAAAAGGGATAACTGTACGATCAAAAAGTAAGTGGATAGAAGAAGCGGAAAAGAAGGGGGGAAAAAACGAGAAAATATTTTTGTAACTTGTAAAAAAGACATTATATGACCAAAACAACAAGAGAAGTGAAAGATGAGTCAGGACAAATAATCACTGATCAATTCAAAATTTTGAAATAACTCTTGCGCAAGCTTCAGAATGCCTAAAAAAGCATGAGTAGCGCTAAAAGTCCAGGAAGTTATGGATTCACTATTGAATTTTATACATTCTTTTGGAAGGGTTTGGGACAGTTTTTTTTAATTAATTTAATAAATCAAAGATCATAAAGAGGGATTTTATCCGTAACACATAGGGAGGAAATTATCACATAATTACCAAAGGAAAATAAATCTAGGGAATGTTTTTGAAAAATTGAAGACCTATTCCTTTCTTAAATATTACTAAATAAAATAGCCTCATCAGTTACAGCTAGCTACCAAAATTAATACATGAAAATCAAAAAGGCTTTATGAAAGGTAGGCGTATGAGGGAGGTAGTCAGGCTGATATATGATAATATGTGTTTTACAGAAAAAAAATCACATAAAATGGTATTATTTTACAAGCTGATTTTCAAAAAGCTTTTGACGCTGTCTCTTGGAGATTTATAAAGGAAGTGCTTTCGTTTTGTAAATTTTGGTTAACAAATGAGATATTGGATATATATATATATATATATATATATATATATATATATATATATATATATATATATATATATATATATATATATACACACACAGAGAGATTTGCAAACATGAGTGATTCAAAATGGATTTGCATCGCAGTGTTTTCATATCGGAATTGGTTGTCGTCAAAGTGACCCTCTTTCTCCTTTTTTGTTTCTTTTATTAAAGAAAATTTCAGGAATTATGCTTTGGAACAATAATGATATTAAAAGCATATTCATAAATGGATGTGAAAATAAACTGGCACAGTATGCAGATGACACATCTTTTCTGTTAGATGGGTCAGAGAACTCTGTATGCCTCCGTAGAATAAAATGGTACAGTATGCAGATGACACATCGTTTCTATTAGATGGATCAGAGAACTCTTTGAATGCCTCGGTAGAAACATTGGACTTATTTGCATCAATGTCGGGATTAACGGTGAATATCAACAAAACAAAAGTGATAAAAATAGGGGCATTAAAGAATTCACAGACACATATATGTACAAGTTTAGGAAATGATTGGTTTGCACATTTCTTTTTATTATTAGTTGAATTATCCATGAATAGGTAAGAGATTGGCGAAATTAATTTTTATAACAAATACAAGATATGCAAACATGTTTAGGGGAATTGAATCGAAGAAAATTAACAACATATGGGAACATTATTGTTCTAAAATCAATGACTTTATCTAAACTGAGACATTTATTCTTAATGTTGCCAAATCCAAAACCAAGTCTTATAAAACGAATTAGAAAAATGTTTTATAAATTTATGTGGATTAACGGATCTGATAAAATAAGTAGAACAACACTTATTAATAAGTTAGGAGAAGGTGGATTGCGCATAAAACATCTAGCATCTTTTATAAAATCTTAAAAGTATCTTGGGTAAAGCATCTGTTGATTAACCGTTCTGAATGGCAGAATATAATTGATTATTTTCTCAATATATACGAGTTGTCATATTACATTTTTTTCAATTAAATGATTTGAAATATCGCAATTTTCCAAAAACATACAAAACTTGTTTTTTTAAGAATGTATTTTTAGCATGGTCAGAATTTATGACAATCGAAAAAAATACAGACTTCTTTGAAATTTCACACGAGGGTGTCTAGAAAAATACAAATATAACGATTAACCGCAATTTTGTAAGAATCGTTTTTGTCGAAGGAAGTTAAATTTATATATAATTTCCTTGATGAGCAAGGTTTATATTTATCATATGAAAGTTTCTTTGTGAGTTATACGATTTTTCACTCCAGATTACACAGTTTTACGGTATTATAAGTGCAATCAGGTTATATTTAAAAAGATTAAATTTGCAACATTAGAAAGAAAAAAATATGCATCCTTTTTATTCCCGAAGAATATTAAAGTTCTACTCAGGAATCGACTTGGATGCACAAATATATAATCATTTTTCAGTGTCACAAAGCTCAATAAATCTTTTTCTAAAATTAAATTAAAAATTCCAAAAGATATTGGTGGACAACGGTATATTTGATGCCGTACAAACATTACTTTGGATACAAATTATAGTGGCTCCAGTTTAGAATTAACCGCAATATACTGACTACAAAAAGTTTCTTATTAAAAAAAAGGTTTGGTAGCTGTTAAGGTGTGTTCTTTCTGTAATAATGAGGAAGAAACGACGAAACGTTTAATTTGCAGCTGTGTTGTTGTCAATTTTTGTAGAACCGACATTGGAGTAGATTTCGAGATTTCCGAAAATCTGATTGTATTTGGAGATTTAAATGAATCTTGCCAGTCAAGTTGTGTAAATCTAGTATTGCCACTAGCAAAATCTATTGTATTTAGATCGAAGTTTAGAATAAAAATTGATAACGGCGCAAATTCAAAACGGTTTCCCAACGTTTCGAGCTAGAAAAACTCTTCGTCAGGGGAATAAACAGCTTACATATACAAAACAGACACTAAACACAAAATCTATAATAAATTATGGACTCGTACACGTTAAAATCACTAGGGGGTATTTACAACAAGAGATATAATAAATAAAAAAAAGTTGTGCAACAATAATAATAATAAACGAGCGAGTTATTGAAAACCAACATGTTTTGACCTAATTCCATGTTGTGAACAAAAGTCCGAAACACAGCATGACGAAAAATCAACGCCATCTACAGGATTTGTGAAAGAAAATATATCCCGGCAGAGTTATGCATGGAGGTTCTAAAGGAATTATGTCACAAGAATTGTATAGTGGGATAAATAATAATAATAATAATAATAATAATAATAATGATAATAATAATAAAAATATAATACATGTTATTAGTTGGGTAAATATTATCGCAAAAAATTGCGTTCGGGTGAAACACTGGTGACTGGCTGTAATTTTCATAACACTGCAACGGGAAGAAGGTTAGATTTTTTTCATTTAGTCCGGAATCCCCGGGAGTTTAAAATTGTAATATCCAGTATCGTTCCCTACGTGTGCGTTCTGTGTCGGTCCACCCCAAGTTTGATTGGGTGGATAGCATCTCAAGGGACTCAACTGAATGTCCAGTCGAGTTGTAGTGGTTGGCGACTTTCGTGTTGATTTTGTTGCGAATGTGGGTTTATGATTATTCATTCGCTTTCTGAAATCAACGGTTCGCCAACATATTGAGTTGCACAGATCTTGCATGTGAGAAGATAGATTGCATTCTTGGCTCAAAATCGTAACTTCTGATTGATTGTGTAGCTAACTCCTGTTGTCGAACTTCTGAAAGATTCGGTCTTGGGCATATGTTTGCAAATTATGCAACACTTGTCTTTGCAGGGGTATGTGCCTGAATCTGGTCTTGTTACAAGTTATCTTGGCACGTACTAGATGGTCCTTGAGATTTTTAGGTCTACGGTACGCAACCATAGGAACATCTTTAAATATACCCTTCAGATGTTTGGACGATTCAATATGTTGACAATGCTTCCGAATGATCTGTTGTAGGTTCGGGGTATCGGGGTGGAAAGTTACCACGAAGAGGACACGCTTGTTGGTTTTCTTGGTGCTATATTTTAGGAGAGCTTCGAGGAGTCTAGTTTTGTTAGTAACCTCCTCAATGAAGCTCTTTTTTTATCCTCTCCTTCTAAGCTCCCCGAGTCTCTTTTCAAAGGTAGCAGGATTAGAGCATATACGGTAAGGGAGATTTTTTGTTACGTGCTGGGGTGGCAACGGGTCGAGAGTAGATACTGGTGAGAGTCAGTAGGTTTAAAACACAGGTCAGTTTCTATGTTCCCCTAAAGTAAAGGAGGGTAGATTGAGTATCTAAAAAGGTACTGGACCTATATATATATATATATATATATATATATATATATATATATATATATATATATATATATATATATATATATATATACAGGGCCAGATTAAGACCTTTAGAGGCCCCTAAGCACTGAAAAGATTAGGTGCCCCCCCATGTAATTAAAAAAAACCCCGTAATTTCACTCCTTTTATTTTATTTTTTTTTTTTTTTTTGCCCCTGCTTTGCTGGTGCTCTAAGCACGTGCTTAGTCTGCCTATTGGGTAATCCAGCACTGTTCGCATGAAGCAATAAAGACAGACATGGTTGTAGATAACCGTTGTTTTCGTTTCACCATCATAGCTTTGGCAGATTTGTAAAACATTAAGAAGCAAAATTAAGCATTGAATAAAGAGATGCTTAAAGTCCTTCACTGTATAAAATCAGTGTTTAGTGTTTTTCGTGATGTGATAAATGGAATTTTGCATTTATGATCACTTTACACGAAATCATTTGCAAAGTTTAATAATTTGTAGCTTTTGCTTTGCCACGGCATGCAAGAAATTGAAATCATCCAACTTGTTCAATACATTTTTATATACAACGAGCGCTCAAGCAGAGTCCTGTTTCATATGAGGTGATGATGGGTATAACAAATATCCTTTCATCACATTTCAGAAGTCTTCTTGCTACGCAAGTCTGATTGAGTCCTTATTGCCTAGATATTAGTTTATCAAGACATTTTCCTTTGGCACGAACATGTTTTGTCGGGGACTGGAATTATCATGCGAGCATGAATATTTTGTTTGTTCCGTATTAGAGACATTTTTTAAACACAAGAATATGTGACATGTGGGCAGACAGAGGGAGCAAAAACATTTAACATTTTTCGTTTCTTACCCCCTCCCCCCCCCCCCCAAGGCGAACGAAAATAAATAAATAGTTCTTCCACCACCCCATCCTCACCCCTCTGATTCTGTACCACCACCCGCTACCACCCCGTAAAGTATCATTTAATTTTATTCTACAAGCATATGAATATACCTGGAAAAGTTAACATTATGTCTCTCACACCTACAAATAAGATGTAATTACTTTGAAAGAGTAACTAAGAGACATTTAGAGATTATTTTACTGAGGAATTCTCCTTTCTTTTCTATGAAATGAACTAAAGAGTTAATACTTCTACGTCTAGTATCTTATAGTCATAAGAGCTATAATTATGTGTTATCAAGTAATATAGGATAGGCTTTGTCCACCGCTTCATATTCTTCACCAATTACATGTAGTTGACCTGTAATGTCGGACCTCGTTATTCGATTTATGTTATTCCTTTGAATCTGTTATCTGTTTGATTAGTAATTCGTATATTATTTGTCCAAGTTATCTCATGTGCAAATCTTTTTTAAATGAGTTATCCTTCGATAGATTGCATGCTATAATAATTACTGATTGAATCAGGGTAAATATAGCTGATATTACACGGGCAGTTCACGGAATGTAATATATTATAAATCGTTTCGTGTATTATATATCAAATGGACAGGAGTTTGAGATTTGGTTTCAATCTATGACGTAAATATGTTGTGTCGCTAAATGCTGTTCCAAAGTTTCCCGAACGAGTTTTATAATGTGACGGTATGACACTGGAAAAGATGAGTGTTTTGTAATGCGACGGTATGACACTGGAAAAGATGAGTGTTTTGTAATGTGACGGTATGACACTGGAAAAGATGAGTGTTTTGTAATGTGACGGTATGACACTGGAAAAGATGAGTGTTTTGTAATGTGACGGTATGACACTGGAAAAGATGAGTGTTTTGTAATGTGACGGTATGACACTGGAAAAGATGAGTGTTTTGTAATGTGACGGTATGACACTGGAAAAGATGAGTGTTTTGTAATGTGACGGTATGACACTGGAAAAGATGAGTGTTTTGTAATGTGACGGTATGACACTGGAAAAGATGAGTGTTTTGTAGTCACATGACTTCTGAGTTATTTAGGTTAATAAACTCATATAATATTTTCTACATTACACATGTCTAATCAAATCGCTCCCCAGATGGCGCTCTCGATTCTCCCAAAAAGCCGCTACCACCACAAGTTGAAATCAGTCAATTTCTTGCAGAAAAACTTACGCTTGTTGTTACCGAATTTTTGAAGAGATTCTCAAAAAGTAGCGGAAACAATAGAAATGTTAATAATTTAGCCAGCAACTCTGGCACTGTTTTTTGTTGACGTTTCATCCTTTTTCACCAAAATTCAAAGCAAATATGACTGAAATGACAACTCAAAACGAGGCTGAACCCGGCGTCAAACGATCTGTGGAGATAGTGGCATTGGTTACCTATGTCACTGGAGAGCAGATTGACGTTTAAAAGCACCTTATGATGTCACTATTTACGTCATGACTTCATATAACGGGAATGCGTAACGTCCGAGGCATACGAATGTACTTTAAATCATTTAAATTGATTTTTTTGCGATTTTACATAATAAATGCTGGGGGAGAAGGGTGGAGGCTGGGTTGGGTTGGATTGTCAAATGATAAATTGTATTCTGCTTTCGTGATCATTTCATTTCAAATGAAACTGGTGAAACTCGTTGAATGACTTCAATCTATTGCTCGCCAAGGTTTGAAAAAGATACATTTTTTCTACCAATTTCTTAAATTTTATTTAAAACGTGCAGTCTAAATTCTAGCTCAAAGGATCAAATTTTTCATGCTTCTAAATATGTCACCAAATTTTAAAATGAGGACAACATAGATTTTAAGTCGGTATAGATTTTCAGTCGGCATATTAATTTCAATTTTAGTTAGAGGTATGATTTGTAACAGACGACAGCAAACGAGGAAATTCCTGTACAAATCGGCCGGTTTAGCAAATCATTGTAGATAACTTTTTAAAAGGGCATTGTAGTTTATATCAATAAAAATCTGGACCAGTCATACACTGCAGAAAATTAATTACAATGAATTGTAAAAATGATGCCACTTTGTACCGGGATTTTCGTTGTGTATAAAGTCGTCTGCTACAAATTATACTTATAACTTGTAACGGAATTCATGCACCTACCCAAAAATATCGGGCTTCATATTGTTAAGGTTGATAGTTTCATTATTAATTTCGCGACTCATTTTTTTTTTTTATTTTTTTTTTTTTCGGAAAACTGGAAGCATGCACCAAATTAACCCTGCTGAACTAGACTTTAGTGAAAGACTGTCTGATCGCATTATGTAATTGATATGACGTTTTACAGAACTTTATTAAACTTTTGGATCTTACACGTGTGTAATATTATCTCATGATGTCAACATTTGGACATCGTGAGGAGATATCACACACCTCACGAAGTCATGGTTGAAGTCAATTACGTCATATATATTAATGCACATACGTACATGATGTCTTGAACGTTATGTATGGCGTAAAATCCGAGGTGTCCGAATGAACTGAAGAGTGATAATTTCACTATATTAATTTGCGATTTAAAACAAACAGTGGTTTTCATAATAATGATTAATATAGTAGAACATTTCTATTTTCTTTAAAGTGTAATTTAAAATCGATTTAAATAAATTCTATTTTTTGCTAGGCTCACAAAATATAAAATGATTCCACTTGATTTACAACACGCGTCTAATATCCTCTATGTATGAGTCTGTTGTCTTGGTTACAATAATGTGCTCCTTTTTATGTTTGACTGCAGTCTTTATAGATCTTGTATTTCAAAACCATTAGCAATGTATTACACAGTGTTTTTATTTTCATCCCAATCTTCATTATCCATGGCAATGTGATCTCGCGTCTCATGTTCTCCATATGTTTTCATTGTTAATGTTATTGTTTTGTCGCCTGTATATTTAGCGAATCGCATATTTATTTTCGTGGGTATCAATTTTCGTGTTTGTGCCAAAAATGACAAATTTATGGCTTGGAGCAGGTATATATATATATATATATATATATATATATATATATATTATATATATATATATATATATATATATATATATATATATATATAGAGAGAGAGAGAGAGAGAGAGAGAGTATGCTGAACATGATACAAATATACTGTATGACAATTAGTGTGCTAATGAATCATAAGTTGTATATTATATGACAATTAGTGTGCTAATCAGTTATAAGTTGTATATTATATGACAATTAGTGTGCTAATAAGTTATGTTGTATATTACATGACATTTAGTGTGCTAGTAGGTTATAAGTTTTTTATTACATAACATTTAGTGTGCTCATAAGTTATAAGTTGTAGTTAACATCTTGAACCATCACTTAGTTCATCTCAACAAAACTGTCCTCTACACTTATTGACGGGAAATTGTGTGTGTTGGTCTATCTATCTACCCAAACCTTTTCCTTTTACAAAACTGTTTCTTTTAAGCATATTTAATCAGTTGCTTAAAGAAACAACTGTTACGTCTTATTTATGATACGCTAGTTATATTTAAAGGGCCAAAGATAATACTGTTACATGCAAGGGGTTTCACTGCCGAGCAAATCAAAACAACTTCTGCGTCAGTCTGGCTTGAAGCCCATGTTTCCACTATTTCCAAGGACCTCAGGGTTCTTAAATGCTCGAATACAACACGACAAGTAATTTTCCACTAATCACCTAATGCCCACATATCACGAAACTCTAATTTCACACTTGCATGGTTTTTCTTGTTTCACATATCTATGACTTTTCAGTAAGCCTTTCCAAGCAGAATATTAGTACTTCACGCCACGCAATACAAAACACGACCCAAATACCTAATGCAAAGAATTATTCCTATCTCAAATTACTAAACACGTATACCTAAAATTATCCAGAGAATTCCTTATGTTAAGAAATTTGGTTCATTTTGCGAAACTAATCCATGCTAACATAAAGTCTCGGGAATACTGTACATTATGACGTATGCTCCTAAAAACTGGCTAATAAATCGGTTTGAGAAATATTTTCCCAACACCGAATTCCCATAATCAACAAATAATCACTAAAGTCAAACAAAGTTATAAACGGAGACGTAAATACAAATAGCACATACCCTAGGTTTATTACAATATCGTCTTGTTTCGTGCTTATCGAGCACCATATCCTCTAACAGATGGGACTTAGATCTGCGATTGCATAATGTACCGGTATATTCGTGTCGCCGCTGTCGCCGCTGTTTGTTGTACCAAAAATTTACAGCTGACAGGGTATTATTATCTTAGCCTATGATATTCTAAGTTGGATTACTTGGATATGACCGTCAATAAGAAAATATATTGAATCGAGGCTTGAACATTAGCGAATGCATTGCAGATTGCTTATGCAGCGAAACATTTCGTGTACGTCTATATACCAAAGGTAGCTATTTTGGTAAGTTTTTAAATGGTACAGTCCAAAATAAAAAAAATTCACCTCATTTGCACCTATTGCTACTTTACAATACCCCTAAAGCGTAACCGTCCCCCTCCCCAAAAAAAAAAAAAAAGAAAAAAAAAAAAGTTGATTATATAGTGTAATGTTAACAAGTTTTCTGCGGAAAGAATTGCAAACGTCTCCAGGATTACGCGCTCATATGAGATCAGTATTGCTTGTTTCAAGTAACTGACCCCCCCCCCCAACTCAAGTTGAGAGATTGTATTTTAATTATAGGTGGCAACTGTGTAACCCTACTCCACTCCCGCCTCACACACACACACACATTTTTTTAAAGGAAGCAGTCAATATTTAATGGAATGAGAGGGCGGGATAAAATTGAAATCATATTGAATAAAAATTCAACTCGACCCCCCCCCCCCCCCCCAGCACCACCACCCTCAGATATATTCCCACACCCTGATCTGACCAGTACAACTGTACCATATATTTCACTATACACAATATAGTGTATCGTAAATTTTTTGAGTGCTTAAAATAATCATAATATCCTAAATTAGATCGGCCTACTTCCACCGGAAATATTGACAACCACCTATATAAAACGCTATGATTTCTAAATCTTTAAAAATTGTGCTTCACAGGGCTGGATTAAGACCTTTAGAGGCCCTAAGCACTGAAAAGATTATGGTCCCCCCCCCCCCCCATGTAATAAAAAAAAAAACGTAATTTCTCTTCTTTTGTTTTTTTCTTTCTCTTTTTTGTGCCCTTCTTTGCTGGTGCCCTAAGCACGTGCTTAGTCTGCCTATTGGGTAATCCAGCCAGCACTGTATATATATATATATATATATATATATATATATATATATATATATATATATATATATATATATATATATATATATATATATATATATATATAGACAGATACATACAATTTTTCACAAATTTAGTAACCTGATAATGATAACAGTAACTAAGGAACAAAGGCTGTATGTTACATTTTCCATTCATTTAGGAGATTAACAATATAGAAATGTAAATACCATACCATTTTACTCTCTCTCTCTCTCTCTCTCTCTCTCTCTCTCTCTCTCTCTCTCTCTCTCTCTCTCTCTCTCTCTCTCTGCTGAAAGCTTCAGACATATGGAGTTGAAATATATATATATATATATATATATATATATATATATATATATATATATATATATATATATGTGTGTGTAATACATGCTTACTTGCTAATTCTAAAGATTTTATAGTGTGTATATTTACAAACGTCTTTGGTATACACAAGATGTCGAGCACTTCGCTTTTGTAAACGGTGAATACAAATCACCCAGACCTTGCCACCGAAATATGTCTGGGGCAATAAAACAAAAAGCACGGCACGCAACACACCGCAATCATGATGCTCTTTATTTTTAAGGCTTCAATTTTAACTTTTAGCACCCTCATTCTCCTGATGTCATATTTCTTATCCAATGTACACCTTTATTTGCAAGCTATATACCGTTGTCTTGTCTTTTAATCTGCTGTTATCACTGACATTGTGCATGCTTTTAACAATAAAATGATCATAGTCCCTACTTAAATTATTAAGTGCACTTCTTTCTGTGATGTGTTATATATGTTCATACTTATTTTAAAAAAAACTTTGTATAATTGCATGTTATTTGCTGTTGTATTGTCTTTTAATCTGCTGTTATCGTTGGCATTGTAATGTTTTTATGTGTATTGTTTCCCTATAAATATGTACTGTGTACTTGTCTGTTGAATTATGAAATACTTTTGTTATGTCATATCAGTAAAGTAGCTCGTACAGAGCTAGTGTTTTATATATTTTACCCAGACCACCGACGTTAAATAACATTTCTAGTATCTTGTACACCTGAGTAAAAGTTTCATCAAAATGTCTCTGAAGCTTTGTTTAGTTTAAACATTTTGCAGTGTTCATACAACTCAGTTCTATGACAAAGGTAGTTCAGTAGACTCAAACTGAGCACGGTGCTTCCACAGCCAAGTCGTTTCTGTTAACATCACCTTGTCAAATTGATTGCACAGTTCTGTTTATCTGAACATTTGTCTCCATCACTAATGTAACCAGATAACTCCACACACATGAGGATAGAAAGTATGTGCTTGTTAGCAATTGTCAAGCATTCAAAACCAGAGACAGACACATCGAATTTATAATGACCACGTTATTGTCTTCCTCGTAATAATCATTACAACATTTATTATTAATGGTTAATCGATTGGACTGACTGCCCAATAACCCCTAGAGACAGAGACAAATTTAGAGACATTACTAATTAATTTGTGCTCGTCGATGTATGGAGAAAATTCATGTATATTTGAAAGTATACGCTTTGAAGGGGAGGGGGCAGCATAAATATTGCCAAAGACGATTTCGTTCTTTTTTTATTTTAAAGAAAACTTAGAGATTTTGATAGCACAGACATTGAATCGGCAAATATAACTGATCATTTGTTATAATTTTAATGTATATAAAGTTGCGAACGTTCATAGAAAAAGATCATTTTGAAAATTATATAAATCGTGTCATAGAGAACGGATATATATTGAGAAGAAGAAAAAAAAACCAAGCACTTTTACTACTGAGTCCAATTAATCATATTATTAAAATAAAATTGTGATATACAAATATATTTGGTGAAAATATAGACAGAAGAATAAGCACACAAGTAGCGTTCATGTACATTGACTTAGGATTTCTCTCTCTCTCTCTCTCTCTCACACACACACACACACATACACACGCACATTAAGCAATGAATTTTTACTAATTTGGTATGCTTTACAAAACCTTAAATCATTTACACAGTTAAAATAGAGCACTTAAAACATGATAGAAAAGAACTGAACTTAATTCCCAATTCATTCCTAACAATAGACATTTGAGTTGAAGTACAAATACAAATTATTAATGGTGGTGGTTTAGGGGATAAAGAAAGCTAGAGAATGGAAGCGTAGAGAGAGATATTCTGATCAATATTTTCGACATACATGACAGATTGGTATTAAACGGTAATAAGAATATCTATTCTGAGTTTACACGGGAACAGAATTTATTTAATATAATCTGTATGGTAACATTCGTGTTATTTAACAACTAGATTGGTATGTATTAAATTTTTTTTTAGATACTTCTTACTTATATATTGTTGTCATATTTCAGCAAAATAAAGACATTGAAAAAGATAGTGAAATTCATCACTTATATCTTGTGAGTAACATAATGTCACATTTTCTTTCAGATATATCCAAATTTTGCTACCTTCCAGTTTCAATTGTAATTGTACGGAACTTTGTGTTAAATTTATTTTACACTTTTGTGACATAAGTGTTGAAAAAGGGTTCAAAATTTAAAGTTATTTTGTAAATATCCGACAAGTTCTACTTTTAGAAGAATCAAAAACACCAGAGTGCTAAGTTTTTGTATATATTTATCTTTCAGCCAATCAACAGAAGAGAATGACTAAGACAGCCATCAATGAGTCAGTCCTAAATTAATATTGCATATACCAGCAGCAGTATACTGTAAATATAATATCATATAATTTTTGAAATTTTACTCTTTTTTCCAGTAAGTAGTCTAGCCTAAAATATAACAGTTCTAATTTTGATTACAAAAAATGCTCGTAGGAAACCTACCGATTTCTCCGTACCGCATGAATAGTAAGATTCTTTTTCTTAAGAATAACACTTTTCGTAAGAAATTGGTGTGTGCATGTTAAAAAACAGAATAATCACTTAAACTCTAGACCTCACATCCATAAAACAATATCGGCAAAACAGTATGATTAAAAATAAATCAATTGTAAATCCCCTGATAAAGACAAATTTCTTATTCTTTTATGTAGAATAAACAATGCCTTTTTAGCTTGTTCTGCGATTCTTCTTTTTGTCAAATAAAAATTAACTATTGTGTTTAAAAAGCAACCCTAAATACTCATCAAGTATTTCCCAGTGATGTGTTTCCAAATACAAAAGAGAAGCGTTAGATTGCCTTGAACAAAATATTACCATTTTTGTTTTTTCAAGATTGAATTTTAATCTTCATTATCTGCAGTATATACAGAATTTATTCAATTTTGTTTGAAGATCTTTTTCGTTATCTGCAAGTTCTGTTATTAGTGTTCTACTGTTTCTGTATTTTAACTGTGTGAATAATTGAATACTTTTTAAAGCATACTAGATTAGCAACAATTCATTGTGTATTATATGTTACAAAGAGGGAGAGAAAGAGAAAAATCCAAATCCAGTGTACATGAACTATACTTGTGTGATTATTCTCTCTTATTTTCTCAATATATATCCATTCTCTAGGACACGAATTGTTGAATTTTCAACAACAAAAAATTTTCTCTGAAAGTTTGCAACTTTATATACAAGAAAACAATAAGAAATGATTGGTTACGTTTGCTGATTCAACGTAAACTCTTCACATCTCTGCCAGGTGTGTCCGCAACAACATTTACTTCTGCAGCTATTCACGTCCTCTTTGGAAATTGATAATTTGCTTCTTGTTTTAGCTTCTACTTTCATTCAGACTGATTAAATAAATAATAACATGAAAGTTGGTTTAAATGAACAAAGTACAGCACAAAAAAACATAGCGCAGCCATTCAATCATCTCAGTATATTGAAACGGGGGGTGGGGGGGGGGGACGAAATGATGTACTAACAAAAAGTAATTATAACATTTAAATTTATTTTTACAGTTGATTTAATTCATTATTATGCTTTATTTACCATTGCTACTTATCAAAATACTGTTTTTATCCTCCATTTATCTCTTTCTCTCTTTCTTCTGTCAGTTTTTTTTTATCATCATAGGTCCAGAGACAGTGTCGCATGCCACATGCGAAAATCAGCTAAGCTAGTTTTTCATGCATTTTCGCCTGTAGCGTGAAACGATGGTCCAGAGAGAGAGAAAGAGATTCATCCACTGAGGTAAAATTGACATGCTGGCTGACCAACAATCAGCGAGAGGGGTAAGAGTGGGGTGGATTGGTCAAAATTTTGTTGTCATTGTCCATCACTTTGTTTTTCTGTTGGTCGATTAGTCTGTCAGTTTTACCATCATAAACCCAGAGAATGACAGACAGACAGACAGACAGACAGACAGACTGAGAGTGAACTGGATTAACTGAGGTAAACTGATATGCTGGCTGACAACCAACACGGTGAGAGAGAAAGTGAGACGGAGAGAGGCCTTCAGACATTTAATCTTTAAAAATGATCTGCTTAGAATCTTAGAATAGGTTTTTAAATAAATAAATAAATGAATAAATACATATCGTCCAACTGCCAGTTGTCGTGTGTCTCCTTCAATCGTGCGCCATGTTTCTCGCGATCTAACGCACTTGGTGCGAGATAATGACGTCATCAGCTGTGTCACCAGCGTTCTTCAGAAGCGAAAGAATATAATTTTATAGTAAAATCAGACAAACTGCGATTCAAAAAAGTAATTTCATGTAATTTTAAAAAATCATAATGAAAATCTGTTTTCACTAATGCCTTTTTTGCGTCCGACTTTTTGACCTTGAATTTTCTATTATATGCTACAGACAGCGCCGCCGATCACACGTTGGCTTTGCTTACATATTTTGACAGTATAATCAACTTTGGGAATTTCTACAACTGGTTAGCCAATATAAATATTTGGTTTTAATCATGTTGAGTTCTTATACAACATAAGAAAAATTTACACTCGAAATGTATATTCACTACGGACTTTTTCGTTTCTGCATTATTTCATAATAAACATATAGTCTACATCAAAAGACATTGAATCTATTATAATAAAATGTGTATCCATTCACCAGTGTCTATTTTTAAATTTCTCTCTCCCTCTGTCTCCCAGTCTGTCTGACTGTCTCTCTCTCGGTCTATTGAGTCATGTATCTATATGATAAAGAACAGGCAAGCAGTAATGTAACTGAACAAACTGCATGTAGAATTAACGGAAAAAAATTATTCATTTTTAAATTTAATTTTTTTTTAATTTCAAAAACACGGAGACGCTATAAACTAATAATATCCATACCTATCTGGCACGGTCCGGTCATATGCCACGTGACTTTTTAGTGAGTGTCACGAATCATGGACGTCACTTCCGGAAATAAGTAAACATACACACGCTGGGAAAAACGGTAATTATAAACTAATGTACATGAATTCCAATTTTTTTTCACGCTGATTAAATAAAGTAGATATAGTTGAACTCTTTTTATGGTGTATTTGAATAGATTATCATAATATTATAACGAACGCGTTAAAATTCACGTTAAGTGAACGAAAAGTGGTTATTCGAGGCTAAAACAAAGCATTCAATAGACAGAGTATATGTGTGCCTCCTAACTAAGAAATTTACACTGCGGCCTTCCTCGTCTCGACAGGCTGTTGCAACTTTGTATCATTGCTATCGTGAAACACTGTAGATAAAAATCCCATAGAAAGTGTGCACATAACATTATAACGACTCGGGTTTCTCTATATTAGTTGATGTAAGTTAGGCTGTGTTACAGTCCGATTTAGTTCTCAGTATCGCCACAATCTCAGTAGGACTCACGGTACTAATTATATGGAACAACTGTGAACCAGTCTAAAAATGGGTTCAGATTCAATAGAGCAGTGGTCCCCAACGCGGTGCCCGCGGGCGCCATGGCGCCCGCCAAGGTATTTTGTATGCCCGCAGAAGAGGTTATAATGAATAATAATAAATACAAAAAATGGGTCAAGTCAATTGGTTGGTGCCCGCCACTCTCTCATAAATTCACAAATGTGACCGTAAGCACAAAAAGATTGGGGACCCCTGCAATAGAGTATATACGGGTTTGGTGGTCCATAATTGGTTAATAATGAAAAGTACAATTTTAGTGAAAAATTCTTTTGAGAGCCTATCCTATCTGTACCTAAAAAAGAAAAAATAGAGACAAGATTCTATTGATGCAATTTTAGTATTTTGTAGACTTGACTTGGGAACAATCAATAACAACAGTAGCACCTGATTCATTTGGTGCAGAATGGATAGCACATGTTTCATGTACATGTTTTCTTAACACTGAAGCTTGCATCAAGGATGGGTCTATACTGATAAATATATGTTTGGTTATGAGCTTTTAGAAATTTAAAGTTATTGAATTTTTAATATCATGGTGTTACTATGGGAGCTGAATTAGTACCGTGAGTCCTAAAGGGAGCCGTTAATTGATAATAATCTATTTTCGAGGGATTATCAGCGGGGGAATAAAAAGAAAAGAATATATTGGCAAAGCAAACATATATCGACGACTGTACCCAGGCTAGTTGTAAGTTCAAGTTCAAAGTTTTCATCCAGCTCAAAATTCTCTTTTCTCTCTCACTCCACAGTTTTCCGTGTATTTTTTATCACTGAGAGAGAGAGAGATAAAGAGAGAGAGAGAGAGAGAGAGAGAGAGAGAGAGAGAGAGAGAGAGAGAGAGAGAGAGAGAGAGAGAGAGAGAGAAAGCAGACGGGGTTTGAACGAAATGGTGTACCATGTTTAATTTATTTAGAAAACAGGGATTATTAATATTTTGCCTCGCTATTTTTTTATTTTACTAATGATTAATAAATGGGAATTCATCACCGATCTAGAGTGCATAGAAGCAATAGTCTACTGTGAAATTATATGCGTATTCATACGCCGAGGGCGAATCACAATTTAATATACCGATATACCAACATTGTTAGTATATCAAATTGCTTGATACAACACTTTAATAGCTATGATATATATATATATATATATATATATATATATATATATATAAATATATATATATATATATATATATATATATATATATATATTATGTGGGCCTAAGTGGGTCTTAATATACAATTTTTTTATGGAAAAGAATAATCTTTAGAATGAAATAATCAAATACATTTTTTATTAAATTACAGCTCAATATTTTGGTAGATCTGCCAAAGTACAACAAAAGTCCGACCATATACACATTTAATAATGCTGTACTTTGACACATAAGAGCTTCCATACATTTTGCTATGATTTTACCCTTGAGCACAATAATGAATGATATTGCCTAAATAATATTACTTATTTACAAGGTCTTCTTTACGTTGACAGAAACTATTGCTTTATTTGAAGCTTTTGGAGATGAGGTAACTCTATTTCTTAAGAAGTGTGGTTCGAGGTTATGTAGGTCAAATCGAGATTTGACGAGTTCTAGTAGGTGCTTTATTTTCTCAAGGAAAAAACAAACATTGTGGCAAACAAAATGGCCCAATTACAGACCAGTAATTCCAACGTGTTTAGGATAGATATGCAGTTTTGTCAGGACTTAACATTATGGCAAAGAAGCTGATAATAACGTAATACACTGGTTTCTCAACATACGGTATTTTCGAATCGAGTATAGGCCCCTATCACCAAAAATGTTCCTTTATTAAATGCTCCACGGATATTATGTACTTCTGACAGAGTGACAGGTGTAAGGTGAAGTTGTTTGCATTTGCACAATGCAAAGAATGTTGGAATACCTCTATACTACTTTCATGTACTGTGACTGAAGTTTCTTTACATATTGTAGTTGTGGAAATCGTGCATAATCTATGCACATATTTGACACACATTATATAGAAATGGCTGCCCCCATGTCCTCAAATAATCAGCCTGAACTAGTTAAAAGTACACTAACTTTAGCAGCTATTAAGATAGGGAAAACGAATTTCGCCAGAGTAGGCAATACTAGCTTCTGAAAGTGCAATGAATGAATTAAAAAATATACAAAAAGTAAAAAAGTTATCGGCTGTTTTTTTTTTTTTTTTTTTTTTTTTTCAATTCACCTTTGAAGTCCAGAAAGTGACAATGACGAAGCGGAGCTAGCATTTTTTTTTTAATTTTTTTTTTTTTTTTTCATTAATGCACATCTTTTAAAGAGCGACTGAAAGGCAATAGAAATGGCGATGTTGTGAGCAATGTGACTATTCAGAATTTAGACATTATGATTACCTTGGGAGTGGAAGTTTGAGTTTTAGATGATGTAGCCGGTTCAAGGTTCTTAATTTGTAAATTATTTTAATGTTTTTTGTAGTCTAGATTATATTTCGCCTTCTTTGGTTCTTCTACATATGCTGCCAAATTCGATAGGTAACAAATGAATATTCGAATACCAATTTTCTATTCGAATATTCGCAACAACAAAATATGTATTCTGATTCGAATGTTCGGTTATTCGTTTCAGCTCTATAAAGAATCCAATAATTTCAAGCTTGCCTAGCATAAATAAAGATGATTGCAGATGCTTTCAACACATATCCTATTGCTGAGTCAGAAATACAAACTCCTGTTTAATATATGAGGAATATTCTCTCGTCAATATAGATAGCGTAAATTTGTACCTTGAATGAATCAATATCCTCGGAATCTTGAAGCACGCTGTGGAAGGAAAGACTCTTATTTCGTACAATTATTCGTGGATTGTAATACTGTATATATCCAAATCGAAACGTTATCCGTCCCTCCTGGTACTGTCTGCAGCAAATTGTTTGTTTCCGTTTTCGCTCCCACCCTTCCTTGTTCATATCCATCGTACGAAGCACAGCATGAAGCTAAGTGAGTCAGTGTTTGAATTAAAATCACTTTCGACTCTTTGGTTACGAGACTATACATGAAGCTAAGCGTAGCGCGGCCTTTTATATAGTGAGCACGCGGACGTCAGGGAGAGCATTCATTGCATGAGAGTTTGCAGAACCGCAAATTTAGAACATATATCTGTGCTTCTTCTAGAATAAGAATTTCGACATCGATGGTTAAAAGTAAAAGAAGAATTATAACCATTGTTTATAGACAAAAGATGCACATATGAAATTGCCGTGTAGCTGGGAAATACTTAGCCTTGCCAGTGTAAAGCCTTTACAAATGTTGTGAAAGATCATTCGATAGAAACGCTACTGGGGTTTCTTCCTTTAAAATGGATCTAATGCACAATATTCAGTGCGATACTAGATTCGAAACGTAAGAATCTACTTCAAATGGGTTTAGGCCAAACTAATTCATTAATGTGAATTATGGAAGAAAATTCCCCAAATATTCAAATTCGGTGATTAAAATCATTTTGGCACATACGGACTAGTAAAAAAGTGCAAGGGAGACAAATCAAAATTACACAATAGCTGGTGTAATTTTGCAGTTGCCTCCATTCGCAATTTCTGACGGTCTCCTGGAGAGTCGGTGACTTTAGCAAAGAAATCAACACTTAGTCCTGATACCATACCGTTTTATTAGGTTTCCATCGTTAAGTTATTTTTAATTAACACATCCCCCAAGGAGAAGTAAAAATTATGTTGTTTATGCGTAATGCCATAATTCACGGTAATATGAAACATATTACCTGGTTTTTCACTCGTTTTTAATTGGATTTCAACCTGTGATAAGAAACGTAACATAGTTGATTGGGCTATACAGTTAAGGAGCATAACGTAGTAATGACCTTACTGACAGATTCACGAAAATACAAGAACGTTTGTTAACGTCGGATGTCTGTGTAACATAAAAGCACTGTATGTATACAAGCTATTTTACCGACGCAATATTTAAACAAGTCTGAAAATAAATAAGACAAACAACTCACCCTTCCCAATTTTTGCTCATAATTATATTTTTCTAGGATGAACATTTCTCTCTGGATCCAGATATGTCAATAATTCTTCTCTTTGGTCTCCTATATTGATTTATCACACACACACGCACGCACAAGCGCATGCGCTCTCTCTCTCTCTCTCTCTCTCTCTCTCTCTCTCTCTCTCTCTCTCTCTCTCTCTCACACACACACACACACAAACACATGTACACACCGACACACACACACCTCGTCTGCTTCTTTTCCTTGCCACGTGCTGGTGTTAAGAGAAATAAACTTTGATAAATAGTAGATAAATAATGAGAGCACAAGGCCACTAGTTCAATTTAAATAGTTTCATCTCTAATTATTTACCTACTATGTTCACCGTTTCCCACCCACTCACCCAATATATGTATGTGATCACGAGGATACCTACCTTGCTTATATGTCAAAGTATAAAAAAAAAAAAACACCATTGAATGCGAGGCCACTTCCTCAACTACTGGATTTTCAGAGATGAGGTCTATGATTCTAATACACGTTACTACTGAAATACTACCATGCCAATGTTATATTTGAAACAATAATGCTATCTTAAATGAAACTTATAAAATGCTATAATTGTGGAATCGGAAAATCACAACACAAAATATTTTGGAATTTTCTGAACAAATTAAACCATGGAGTAAAGCTACATTGTGATCAACCAACAGTTTTCAGAGAGGTGATATAAATATTCAGTTAGTTTAATATAAAAGCAACAATCTCGGCATCAAAAGATAACGTGTATTTGTTCGCAAGTTTGAATGGGATTGAAGTGTGGTCAAAGTTAGTTGTGATACTATACAACAATGAAGATAATACAAACATCGAAAAGAAGTACTGCAATGTTTCAGGAAAGATGCTGATTTAGAGATTGGATTCAATTCTGAAAACTTTGAGATATGCAATATTAACTCATTATAGCAAGATGATCAACACAGTTCGGTACGAAGAGGGATTAAATTACGTATTTAACGTGCATAAATACACAAATTGGCATTCCGCTAAATTTACCGCACAACTTGAAGATCCAATAAACTTTACTAGATAAATATACACCGATTCGTCAAAAACAGAGATAGAATTTGTGAAAAAACAAAGTTAGATTCAAAACAGAACACGGTGACTGAGGGTATGAAGTTGCTATTTTTGAATCAACCATTGGAATGACAAAATTTGACATAAATATGAAATCATTAATACGGTTCAAAGAATTTTTAAAAAATGCACATTGATGAAGTTAAAGTACCAGTTGTAGATGTTGATCGCTCCAAAAGACAATTTATCAAGCGTAACGTCCTCTCTGGACATTTTTATACCGTTTCAATTGCATGACGTTGGAAACAGCGTACACTCGTCGACAAAGAGTCGAGGTCTGCCTAAAAATAAAGTTGTTTTTACAAAAAAAACAACCAATTATGGGAAAAAATTAAACGGGACAAATTTAAAATAAAGTATGCTGAATTGAAATGATGGTTAACTGAATAGTCTACCTTCACATTCCACAAGCAAGAGAGAAAATAATTCCTCTTCTGAAGGGTACTATTATATGTTACTCAAATGGATGATCGATGGAAAGCGAAACTTATTGACCTGCAATCATATCAAACATTCAACGACGGATACAAATACATCTTAATAGTGATTGACGCTTTATCAAAATATGCATGGGTTCAGAGAGTAAAAACTAAAAGGAGAGATGACATACACGACGCATTCGTAAACATCTTCAAAAAGATAAAAGCCTGAAAATATACAGCTTGATGAGGGTTAAGAATGTTACAACAATAGAGTCAAGGATTTGTTGCTCAATGAAAACATTGAATACATTTCAACGTACTCGGACAAAAAAGCATCAGTAGTTCAAAGGTTTAACAGAACTCTGAAGACTAGGATGTGGAAGTATTTTACACAATATGAAAACAGAAAATGGTTTTGACGTTTTACCAAAGCTAATTCAAAGATATAATAACACTCATGACACATAAATAGACATGACTGCAGTTGAAGCGAGCGAGGACAAAATTTGGGCAATAGGATGGATCATTCTTTCTGTTATTCGACAACTTATTCATAGTGAATACCTATATTCAAAACTGGTGAAACGGTAAGAATTTCAATATGCCAAGAACTATTTGCAAAGGGATACATACCTAACGTCACCGAGGAAATATTCAAAATCAGGCAAGTAATACTACGTGATCCAGTTGTTTACAAACTGGAAGATTTTAATGGAGTGGACAAGAGGGCATGCTTCATCAGCAAGAATTATCACTATTCGACAAACAGGATGACTTATGGAAAGTTGAAAAGATTTTGAAGACCACGAGACTGAAAGGAAGAAAAGTATGTATTCGTGAAATGGAATAGTTACGTTGGCTTGCTTAACAGATGAGAACCAGTATGAAACATTATTTCATTACCATAAATGGTAGAAGTGCCATACACAGATAGTAGTGTCACGCAGCATAAACATATTTAGTGTTTCGAAGATAACGAGTTTCAAGAATGTGACAGATATGGTAAAAACAGTGCATTGCATAATGAGGATTTAAAACATGCACGCCAAACGAATTTGTATTCATCACCAGAGATAAAAGGAAAAACGAAACTACACCCACAAACATCGCAGTTAAAGAACAAGATGCTGCATATTGAAAACGTGATATGGCGACTGCAATGTTTTAGTTGTGTAATGAAAAGAGGTAACATTTAAACATATGAAGTAGATTGAAACTGCACTTTAAAAATGCTGAAGAGCACATACAACCTAAAAGACTACAAGTTCCTCTGCGAGAATTCGATCAGAAAGAGGAATTTAAACTCGAATAGACGTTGTAAAATCATTAGGACATTTAAACTTTTTTCAAATTTCATTCAAAAAAGGTATAGCACAACTGCTCTATTAACTATGCATTTTTTTCCCTGATAACATTTCTACCATGAACAATATTTGGCAGATCCATAAAACCTTTGATCACAAAGACTTACCACAAATGTTTAAACCCAAATAGTTGATTTGGGAAGAGTTTTCACCGAATCAAGTCAAACCTAGTAGATTTTTCATAGTGTGCGGATATACAGACATTGATGATCTAGTTTTCATAGACGTCCAGTAGTAATTGAAACTGAGCTACTTAAAATAAATGAAACAATCAGATGTACCACCAGTTGTAAAATGCTTCAAATGCCGCTAAAAATATGCTGGTGGAGGAAATGGAAATACCAAGTACCAGATATACAGATATTGTATAAAACAGACAAGATTCATATGATATTACGATGGAGGAAATGCAAAGATTAAAGATAGAAATCAACAGAGAATTACACGTGAGTGCAGAAAAACAGTAAATAGGGCATCAATGTATTTGCACGAGATAAGCCAAATGTATATAGAGATGGTAATACTTAGCACTTTCTGGTAGACAATAGACTTCAGATTTTAAAACTTAACCAGTACAACACCTTACCTTTGTCCCGCAACTCAGTTTAACGCATTGAATTGGTTAGCTCACCTTAATCAAGGTTATATAACAAATGAATTTAACGAGATACAAATGTACTGCATTTATACACAACCTTTCACACGCAGATTACGGAACATTATGAAAAACTAGTGTCTAAATTTCACAGTCAGGAATCAATGAAATGTTCCTCATCACAGTGTGACATGACTTTTGGCAGAATCAGCTAAACTCGGCAGTATGTATGGCAACATCTGGTTGCGGTATTTCATACGGACATTTAATAGTCAATAACATACAAAAGTTAGTGAAATCAGTGTAAATATTTCACGTTTATTTAAAGATGAGAAAACTTCTATCTGAATGTAAAATACCTCTGCCAGATTATGATTTGTTCAAATCGAATAGCAACATAGATTTGAAACAATTTAATTTGACCTGCAGCAATTTTAAAAATTCCCTCGCGCCATTACTGGATATACCTGGGGGGGGGGGGATAAAGCAAATACTTGACAGATAATGGGCCAGAAGAAGATAAAACTGTACACTAAAGTTTTAGAGAGCCAACTTCTGCCGTTGTATTTGCCTCTTACCTATAACTATGCGGACGGTACTGCTGAATACTGAAGAAGATTGCGAGCTGATGAAATAATTTCTATAGTAGGCAAAGAAAGGCCAAAAGGTTGGACATACGCCTTTCTACCGGATAGTAATGGCCTGACAGATGAGGAAATATTTGCACTGAGTTTAAGTATCAGATAATCTGCACCTTAGGTGCACATGTTCAAAACAGCACATCAGTTACTCAGTCCGTTGCAGTGGTATCAGACATTATTAAAAAAGTTGATGGAGATACTAATTCTAGCACAGCAAGGTTAAGACACAAATGAAAACATCTTGGTAAAATTCGACAGTACATAACAGATTCAAAAGTGAAATTGGGCTATGCTGTTGGTGGTGGCGATATATTTTTCTTACCGAGTGGTATGGTAATGAAAATGGAGAGTATCGTTGGACACAACAACGATTTGCAGAAATCCAGTGACTCGTCTAAACTGGGGTTAAACCCTATCAATAATACCAATGAACCCAAGAGAGGTATTCCAGATGCTGATAAACAACCAGTAACAGTACGACAAACAACTGTAAGTACAAAAAAGAAGACTCAGTTGGTAAATATTACGTAGAGAAGAAGGACCATGAATCTTCCGTTTCTTCGAAAAAACTCGTCTCAGTCGTCGATGTTGTGCATAGCACATCTGCTAATTATATCACATTCTCTGACGTTCAAAAGATACATGGTAATCACGAAGTGTGAACAAAGCCCAATTTTGGTATTCATAATTGTGGGAGCTGGTACGGTTTAGTTAATGAAATAGGCTACGAACCTTTAATGCACCTAGTGGGTTCTCCCTTCGTCAGACCTCACCTTTAGCGACGATGTGCTTCGCAAATTCTTCTAGTTGCTTTATTTAGTACTTTCACCAATAATGCGAGTAACAACAAACTAAAGGCGAGAAAAGTAACATAACATACTCTGAAAGGAATGAAACAATTTGTCCAGCACTCTAAAGCAACTACCAATAATTACAGGTAGTGCTGCTGCTGATCATTGGGCTAAATCAAACAAATAATCGGCAACATTGATCAAGCCTTTGTTGATCATTCAAAAATATGATTGTCCTGGAGCAGGTGGAGGTGGGATAGGAAGAGTGTGTAGAGTAGGAAAAACAGTATTACCAAATCTGCTTTGGACAGTGAAGCTGTTGATATTGTCATTGCAATAGCGATAGCAATTGCTGCTATTGTTACACTCTTTTCTTTAAACAGTTGTTTCAGTCTTTAACCTAATGGTAATTTTACAACTATTTAGCTCAAACATTTGTCAATTTTTCGTGTAAAAGAGCCTTTTGTGTCTTATTCCTTGCTGTTGTGTGTTGGGGGGGGGGGGGGGTAGCTTATCAATCAGTTTTAAATACGTTTCAGCATCAAGTTGTATGAACTCTAATTTTGATTTTATAGCTTCTCCAACATTTGCATATCCCCTTGATACTCTTTACTATTCTGTTGTAAATAATCTTTTCTCTGCAGGTAGAAGTTCTTTACTTTGAAATTTGGTCGTGGTAATCATCGACTATAGTCTGCGCACCTCTTTCCAGCTGATTAAAGGTTCACTTGTGTCTATTGTTTGCATCTGAATTTCCTTGGGTATTTGTATTAGTTCTCTGATAGTATCAGATGGTTTAATCGGATATTCTCTTGCAGTGTTGGTAAACAATCGACTTCCCCAATATTCTCCCATTTCATATGTACCTCTAATCTCAATCCTCCTGGTTTTCTCTCTATTGAACGACGTGATAAAGGTTTTTCGCCACGAGTTTGAGTGGTCTTTAATTCAACTGGATTCCGTATATGTCTAAGCACTATATGTAATATTCGTCATTACAATCTCTTGAGATATTATATGAATATTTTCTCACAAAGTCTGAGCTTACATTGTGACCATAATTTCTCAGTAGTCTCTCCAGTATGACTTGCTTTTGTTTCTTAGTGTATACTATGGGATTAACACGATATTTTGATCTTCAAAACCACTAGCAATATATACATGATCATCAATTCCTTTTGAATTTGCGTGTGTATCACATCATCATCTTCATATTAAGGATTTTCAATTCCTTCTATTCAAAATCTTCGCCACCTTCGGCCATTTATTTAATTACAGCGAAGACAGTGGATAAGACACAATTGCAAAAAAAGAATTAGGATTCACCTTAATGACGCTTTGAGATTTATCGAAGAACAAAATATTTAAACTTATCCTGGAACAGTACCTGAAATTGATGAGTACAAACAGGAATTGATCATAGCAATAGCAAAATGGAACATGGAAAGAGATAACTGGTAAAAGCTTGACGCTAAGGTTGGAAAACGTGAATGAAGAAAGAGTAAAAAAGATGTATGAAATAATTGTCGATGTCAGAGTTGCAAAACGCTCCAAGACATTCGTAGATGTTGCAATTTACACTGTGACATCATTGTTCGGTAAGATGTTTCCAATCAATATCTTGGGCATTTAATAAAATGAATTGAAAAGATGTCTACATTACATTCAAAGAAATCAGATATTTCACCTGATTGTGATAATTTATGCTAGGCATGCCACTATCCGCGTTGAGTGTTAGTTTCAGAATGTTTAACTCATTAACCACTAGCGCAAATGTTTATGCGTCATGAGGTTGTACCCTAATTCCTAGCTCTGTCACGTCAACATCATTTAAGATACGCTAAAGTGGATGGTATTGCAGGATAGTATATAGATGTAGCTCTACAATGATATCAAATAATGTCGACTTTCTACTTGCATTAAAACATACAGCGAAAACAATGTATTTTTGAGACCCGATTTTTTCAAGGTCGAAAATTGCCAGTTTCGGAACGGGAGTTTGTGTCCGGATTTTAGATTTTTTGTCCTTAGAACTTAAGCAAACTGGTCCGACCTGCAAACAGACAGACGAACCTTTGGAAAAAGTAGGATAAGTTTGAGATTTGTAGTAAAAAGGGGCTAGGAATCAAAAATTGACGGTCCAATACGAAAAAAAAGTCCAACTTTTACCCTTCTGCACATGCGCGAGCGTAATAGCCAATCAAAAATAATGTTTCTGATACATCTAAGCATCCGGCTAAACGAAAAACTTTCTTAAGGAGATGTGTTTGGCTGCATTCAGAAGTAACCCCAAAAATGCGTTTTCTACCCCCATTTAAGGCGAAAATGAAAAGAATCTCCCGGGGTTAATGAGTTAAGCACATATATTTCAACAAGACATCAAAATTCAACGGAGAAATAAAAGCTTTGAAAACATTATTGACAATTTTAATGTGTACTGGCTGCTTTGATGTTGATGCATTTGTGCCTTTAACCACAATAGTTGCAATAGTTGCCATTATAGGAGTAGTTGTTAACTATTCAATGATATATATATATAATCTTCACCACACTTTGAACAAATATTTTTACCCATCTTTTCTTTTCCCAACTAGAATTCAATATATATTTTACTACACATTGTATAGTCATCTTGCAATTCCTTTTCATTTCATCTTGAATTAGTGTTTATGTAACATAGAAAACTCCTGTCAATTAAACGGAAGATAGCAAAGATAAAACGCAAGATGAAATCAAGGTTATCAAAGAACCAGAGAAAATAACTTCAAAAAAGAACAAAAGATCCACTTTGAATTCAACTAGGAATGAAACGTTCAAAAGCATTTATTGAAACAAGCCGAAGCCGAACGTTAATGGCAAAAGTCACAAGATCCAAAAAAAGCACCCAAATATTACAAGAAGGATCAAATGAAACGAGCTCGAAACAAGATAATATTTTTTATAGGTTGTAAAGTTGTTGTTTTGGAAATCTTATTCATTTGGTCAAAAAGTAAAGTTGCTTCTTTGCCAGAGTTTGAACACACAGTGGTAACAAATGTTACAAATAACAATGTACAATCAACCAATGTACAAGAACAACATCCAGCCATACCAGTATCATACAACGCAATACCAGATATGCTTTAACAGAATTTTAAGTACTAACTTTTTCAGATATATAAATAACCAACATGTCTATCGAAACAAACATCACCAACACAATTTATCACGCGACATTAAGCTCTGCTTTAACTGTTGAATACTGCATGCTTTTAAAGAAGCTATTGATGTTTAGAATGTATTCTCCATCAAGAATGGATACTGGAGAAGTGTTCGTTTGCTCAATTCACAAAAGACTACCTGGTAGCCAATAGACTTACCTCACAAAATTGTAGCTTTTGTTATTAGGTAAACGAAAATGCAACATCGCTGCACCTACAGTGCATGACTTGTCACAGAGCGGCAGCAATGTCTTTGAGATGTTACTGAGATACAAATTATTTGGTTTAGGAGATCCAACACTACAAAGTCATGAGAACAAAACAAATAGGATGATATACAAAGATTTGAAGTAGTTAGAGGCACGTATGGAAACATTTTCAGCTGATGTAGGTATTTTAGCAGCTAGGTTGTGTTTATCTGGAATAACTATTGGCATAGTTGTTCCATTAACCTTCAATTTTAATTAGCATAGCCGTCGTAAGAATTGTTTCAAAAACATTGAATGAAAACTTGATCCGCAACAAAGTTGTCAAAGGTGATGAAATATTAGCATCAGCTATTAATAACAGTATCGATGAATTGTTATGAGAATTGATCACTGATGGCAAGATAAGCGACCATGAGTTGTTTTCCATCATCAAATTGTACAACGAGTACAAAGAGATTAAAAATCGACCACAAAAAATATGAAGGGATGAAATTGAAAAGAAGGACCGCTAGATAAATAGACAGCTCAAATCAGGAATGCGATATTACAGTTGACTCATCTCCTGAAAACGAAATATATTTTAAAAATAAATTTATAACCGAAATGGCAGACTACCCATTTCATTACAGACAACAGTACATTTTGTTGTTAGGTTTTACAACATTTCAGATGAACTCAAAAGAAATTTCTTTTATTGCACCAAAATATCGAATATAACTAATTCCCGATTACTTCTACAACCTTGAAATGTACATGGGAAAAAAATCAAAGAGAAAATGACTGCATATGGTGACAGCGAAGAAAGTCTTGGTATTGAATGTTTGAAACAACTTAAAAGTTAGAATCACTCCAAGTGACAAGTATCAAGTATACAGTATACATAACCAACTATAATGCTAAATTGTTAAGACTAAATAGCCAGAGAACTATGCATGCATCTCCTGGATCAGATACAGTTTGTCGGGTTTGAAACCCTAATCTATACATTTTTCTGAACCAAGACAACAGCACAAGTACTTATTATTTGTGTTTACTCTAGTCTTTAACAGTTAACAATGTGTTTCACGGAGACTTTGTTTAGTACAATGCTTATAGCAATGAGAAGCAATTACAAAGGGCTACAATTAACAGGTTGAGTACAAGCATAAAAATAATGATGGAAAAGTAATAGATTTTAATGGCATGCCTGAAACGTGTTTTCCACGAAAAGGAAGTAGAAGAGGTACAGAATGTTTGGAAATATATTACCTTGAGGTTCCAGTAAAAATTCTACATTGAGACAAAAACGGGTTTAAAAGATACAACACTAAGTCAAACGATTAACAGTTACTCAGATCTCAATAATAACTGTTTGGTCAATTACATGACCTTGACAAATTAACTGATGCAGAAAAAAAAAGATTTGTATTGGTAACAGTTGATACTTAGATGCTAAACACATTTAATGAGAACAATTTGAAAGACATCAATACGTGGAGGAAACAAAATGATAATAAATTAACTGCAAGTTAACAGAATGGCAATGAAAGAGCTAGCAAAAAACCTAGAGCAACAAAAACAGATCGATGAGAGCAGAAGAAGAAACAAAAAGGTTTTAGAAGCTTAAAAAGATATTCAATGCGTTATCTACTGCTAATGAAGACATACAAGCTGTAAGTGAAAAAGTACATGATTTACCTAACGTTAGAGGTTTTTGGGGTTTTTTTTACAACCGATCGAACAGAAGATAAACAGTGAAATTGACGCATTGGAGAGTGACATGGAAACATAAAAATAAATTTTGTATAAAAAAACATATTGGAAAAGTTAAAGAGAGATTTGAATAACGAAATCAAGCAAAGCAATCACGAAATTAGAAAGCTAATGAATGATTTTAACACTCAAATTACTGGACTAAAAATAGCAAGATAACAGCAAACACTAATACATGACAGAGTTGCAGAAAAAGAATGATCCAAAAAGAGAGAACAAAACGATAAATGACGTAGAAAGAAAAACAAACTGAATGTGAATGAAAGCACGATCATATCAGTTAAAAGAACATACGATCTATCAAATGCAGAGCTGAATAACAGAATCAAAACGATTGAAGATGTTACATTCACTGAATTTGATAATAAATTACACGCTGAGGTATACTACCTAAAAAAGATAGAGAAGAGTATACTGATCAAGAAGTGGTCAATAATATAGTTATTGTGCAGGATGGATAGCATTAATGAAATAGACAAGCAGATGAAGAGGCTGAGAAAAGATTTAACTGATTTGGACAAAGCATTACCAACAGCTACAGATGCATTCAAACAGAAGTAGATAAAAAGACACTTGCGTTTATCGGTAGCACTGATGGAATTAACACCCACATAGAGTCTGTTAAAACTGAGATCAACAAAGAGACATTAGCGTTTAGTGGTACAATTTAAAGAGTTAACACTACAATACACGCAAACATAGAGGAATTCAAAACAGAACTGAACACGCAAATGGATGTAAAGAGCATTGAATTGAGAGTTAAAATGGAGAATGGATAAACTGAAGAAGAAAATCGAGAAACATAAACGACTTTGATGTAAAACCTAAACTAATTAATTGATGTATCTTACTTTATGAATTATGCATTGTACCGAGTCAGGAGAATCCGGATGGCATTTATTAAGTGTAAAAATTAGCAGATGTAGTTTCAACAGCGGAAGAAGCACAATCGCGACGCGGGGTTGGTCTTGGATTTAGGTACAATAAAGGGTTGTTGGATGCCTTTGAAACAGAAATATATCCCACGAAATTAGTTGACACTGACGGTTTTAACTATGCTCTCTCACGTTTTGCTGAGTACAAGTTACACATGATAGATGGAGTAGAGTCAACAAATCAGGTTTATACACAGTGATTGTCAACTTGCATATTGAACCATCAATTACAAGACTGTTTGGCTTTTATGTTGATTTTAACAATCCATTAGAGGTAAACAGCCAACATTTTGCATATTGTTTAGACGTTAAACAAGAATATGTCAAATATGTACCGAGTTAACGAAACACGTACATAAGATCTGGAAGAGAACACCATTTTAGTCAGCAAGTGTTGAAAAATTAAAATGTGCATGCATTACGTCATTAAAATCACGATAACGTCATGGAACCAGAAGTAACGTCATTTTATGTAGGTAAACTTTTGGTGCCTCCAGCATACATAATTTGATTAAATTCAACAACATTTTTATTATTCTGAACAAAATGCATCCTAAACAGTCTTTATACAAAACTTACAGCCTTTTGGTGGTTGGGCCAAATTTGACCCTTGTAGTACCTAGTCGATCAGCCTTTCTAATTTTTTTGAAATTTATTTAAATGTATTCGGTTCACTAACTTACACGATTTATGACAGGCCACAAATTATAGCAACAGTTAAAGAATGAAACTAGCGATATATTTTTTATAAGATTGAAGGGAATAGACATGCATAACAGAAAGAAACGTTATCATCGTTATCGGTGAGAGAGAGAGAGAGAGAGAGAGAGAGAGAGAGAGAGAGAGAGAGAGAGAGAGAGAGAGAGAGAGAGAGCGTATTTTGCTCAATTCTGGATTTGTTTTTCAATAACAGATTTGATCGAATGATAATTTTGTGGTCTGGCAATTGGGAATATATCATCTGAGTATGATTATTTTGTCTTAATTCAATCTTTAAAGTTGTCGAAATCGCCTGATATACAATTTTTTTTTAAAACTCGAAATTAACCGCCGCTAACAAATAAAAAAAAAATCAGATTCTTATACAGGTCTATATTTCCTCAAAGTATTATTACTCCATATTTTGGCGATTTTGTAAAACTTTTAAGTAATTTTTAAAACCGTATTATAGAGATTCAACACTTTTACTTTTCAAAAAACATTATTTCGTATTTGAACAGGGAATCATGAGCAATAAAAAGCAGGATGCCCAGTTGTTTATATGATTATAAGAATTCAATTGAGGAAGTTTAGTAGTATGGGAATGGCCCATTCTCAGAAATCAAAATAAAAAAGCAAATTCATCTTAACTATATTACTTACGGTTGCATTGACTAATTTTATTGAAAGAAATACATTTGCACAAAATGAAGAGGATAAAATTTCTATCGGAAAGTTTAACATTCGCCCTATCGTTATCCAATAAAATCTATTTGATAAATATTAATTTGAACAATGGTCTTTCTGAATCAAAGTGAAATAAAGAAATTTTATTTACTCTTGCATGCTTTTCAAAAAGTGTGAGAATGACAATTCAGTATTTATTTTCGTATTTTTTTAAAAAGGCTAAAGGGGACAAAAGCGTACAAGGATTGTACAAAAAATAACGAATGAGTAATCAATTTTTTTTATTACTTTGAATGGTTTGTTCTGAGATCATTTTTGCTCAAGAGTCAATGAGAGTTATCATCGATTTTTACAACATTTGCATTGAGAAAGACAAAATAATTAACTAATTTTGTAAATTCTTTGTTTGACTTTAGGTATTTTAGTATTTTTTCAACGTTTTTATATCTCATTCAGGGATATGACCTTTTTTCTTTCACCTTTAGCAATATTATCTCTTGTCAATTACTGTTAGAAATATTTAACAATTCGCTAAGTAAGATTTCAAATCCATTATTTAGAACAAACAGTTATATGTTACGGAATGTATATGTTCAATTTGTATTCTGGGAGAATTGCTTATAAATCGATTTGACTCAGTTTTAGTCCTTTCTTTGATGATTTCCAAAAGTTTTGGTTAAACGAAGTTTTGCTGATTGTTATCAGCTCTGCTGATAGCTGAGCCAGCCGGTGCTGTTAAATTCTTCTTCTCTGTTACTCATTCAATTTCTTCAACTTTTTTGTATTGACCTGTAATTTTTGATCCATTGATTCTAAACTCTTATTCATGTTGTGGACAAAATGTTTATTACTGTAAAAAAAAAATGTGGATAACCTGTGTTCTGTTTCATCGTGCACCTAAGATGCAACGTACTGATTTTGACACCATGGCTCTGCAGCAGTGCTTGTTCCTTTAGAACAAGGCCATTTTCTGTCATAGTTATGATCTTCATAGTTTACATTTTGGATTGAAACTCATTCTTTACAGCTTCTGCTTCGTCGAATAATTAAATGCCCCCACCCCCTCCTTTCAAATATTGATAATTGGTATTCTGGTTTTCCGTGAGCACGTCTTCACCCTTAAAATTTTTTGTTTGCTACTTTTCTCTCTTTTTTCTCAACTTGTCGGATTTCTAAATTTTTGTCATCGTCAATTCTTTTGGTGCCAGTGTTAGTAAATACTTTCCGTCGATTTAATTATATTGTTACACATATCCCGCGCTACCATGTTGATCAATATTTACTTGCCTAATGTTTTTGCAAACATAATATTTTACTACTGATTAACTTATTCGTGCCTATATTTTTCAAATTTCCTTCTATCAGTTATTTCTCTGTTTTATTTGTAATATTTTACAACTAACTGCAAATTTGGTGCAAGTTGTCTCTGACACATTGTTACAGTCTGTTGTGACACACCATCTCAAATAGAGATGATACCATTTATTTCTGTAGAATAATTTCAGTTACTATTAGATGTTAGATGAAATTTCACGAAAATAATTGTGTTTTACAAAACTGTAGATCCACACACAGCTGAGCGTGTATTTTATTTTTTATTTCATCCACGTTTTGTAAAAAGACTTCCTATATCAATTGATTCTGCTTAATTTTGTGATAATTCTTTGTGATTGAAGGTTTTATTTAGATCAAATACATATTTTATTATTTCCTCGTACCGCACAGTTTTCTGGACGTCTTTACATTGTTCATGGTAAGAAGTTTGTCAAGGAAATATGTGTAATTGAATGTGTATTTGGCACGACTGCTATACCTTCTCTAAGTGAAATGTGAAAGGAGTTTTAAAACCGTCATGATTTCATCAACATTTATGTGACTTTCATTACCATTTATTTTGTTCAAATTATCATAGACTAACTTGTAGTCTTTATTATTTTATTTTTTAGCATATTTGAGATGTAGTTTGAATCAGCCTTATATTTTTTTAAATGTTATCTCGCTTTATTTCTTCCGTATTGTCATTAGTTATATGTGACGCTCTGGGTACCAAAATGACCCTCTGGGTACAAGGGGAATTTAACATTAGTCCATTGATGTAACATTAGTATGACCCTCTGGGTACAAGGGAAATTTAACATTAGTTCATATGCCTATGATGGTTATGAGAATGGTTTTTAAAATTATTTCTGGGTACAATTGGAATAGTAATGTTAAAAATGTTTATAGGAATAACATGATGGGACTGTATGGGTACAAGGGGGAATATAATGTTAAAACTCCACCTAATATTAATACGCCGTTTCGACTGACCAACATCCAGTCATCTACTGGCCAACACCCATACTTACTAACCAACACGCCTTTTGAATGACCGACACCCACACTTTCTGACCAACGAATAGGGTCGGAATATACACACACTATACACACAAACACACATATATACTATCACACAAATGTTATGATGTGAAAGAAGGGAAATAAAATATAAGTGACACCCCTTATAAACAAAACTAAAACTTCCATTTCGACCCTTATCACACTATAACTTCCCTACCATCCCCTTACAAACAAAACTAAAATACCCCTACCACCCTTATAATCCCTATAACCCTATTTGTGATGCGAAAGGAGAAAAAGGATGTACACACACTATGCACAAACATATTTATATGCTGTCACACACAAGTGTGTAAGAGTGCTCACGCTCACACACACACACACACACGCACACACACACGCATGGTAGGAGTGCTCGCGTTGTTATGTACATTTAATTTATTATATGTATCCATGAGGTAAGTTGTACTTTAGTCATTTTGTAAATAACATATTTACTGCATTTGAGTTCAAGGTCAGTTTTGTTTACATAGCATTTAACAATTAGATTGGAATTTTCCATATCTTGTTTTGAGAAAAGTCACGTACGCACCGGAAATTTCCAATAGAGTTACTCATATTCTAGAATATTCTCTCAGGTGATTTATCCTTATATTTATACAGGTTTGGTATACAAGATTTCATTCCTATACTAAACTTTATATTATTAAGATCAGTCTATTAAGGAATTAATTTTAGCAATCAGATGTTACAGCTGTGAAAACCGGGGCAAATTCAGAGAGAGGAATTATTTATTTGAAATATTCATTGGAATTACTAAAAGTGCTCATTCTCATATTGGATTAATACTTGACTTTGGGATTGATGTGAATTTATTCAAAGATATTATGGATTACATCATTCAGGCATATCAGAACATTCAAGACTACTGACATATCAGGACATTCAAGGCTACTGGAATTCATTCGGAACATTCTATATTTAGGACTTGTGATTAGGACACTTAGGATTATTGGATTATTTGGATTTTAATTCACGTTACTGTAAGTGTCTTTTGAATTTTCACCTTAATTGTCTACAAATAAATTGCTTCTTGATTTTACTCACATTGTTGGTTTCACTTTCTTTCTGTTACATTATTTTAAGACCTAGAGTCGTAACAACGCTCACACACACAAACACATACACTATGCACAGAAATATCCATGGGGGGTTTAAGTTTTAGTTTCGCAAGATACACGGACATGAAACACAATATTTTGGAAATGAGTGAGTAGAGTAGTATCTCTTTTCCGTTAGTTTTGACCACACTCATCTTAGTGTCCACACTTCCCGGGCCGGGTTCCAAAAGCACCACATCTACTTCTCCGTTCGTTTTCTCCACAAGAATTGACGGAGACAGAGGGCCTAAAACTATTCTTGTCTGCCTCCATCTCCCAGTCCTCACTTTGAGGGATCATGAATTGTTCTGGCTGTTGTTCCTGCTGCTCTTAGTGTCATTCTTCTTCTTATTATTCCCTTTGCCTCCTCCTCTCCTGTACCCTCATCCATCTTTCATTGAGGCGCGGAAATTTTCTCTCCCTCCTCTCTTGCGTCCGCGCCTGCTTCTCTTCCGCCCATACCCTATTTATCTTCTCTGTGTCTTCCTCCAACACTTCTCGGATCAATTGTTTTGCCTTTCTAAAGGCTACCATCACCATCTTCAGTTGCCTTCGATACGGATAGCATTCCATTATTCCATCCGGCACAGGAAGAGCTCTACTCTGTTTAGCAAGCACATGGCTTCAATCAACTTTCCGACTTGCACTGGCTGTCTCATTCTTGACATCTTTCTCGAGACGACGATGGATGACAAGACCGACTTTATATGCTAGAGACGCGGACGACAAGGAAAACATTTCTCATATTCGGTACGCGAACGTGAAAGAAAACAGGTACGTAAAAAAATTCAAAGATCGACAGGGAGAAAGGAGAAGACTATGTCAAAAGAAACGACAACAACATCAACCCCCTCCCCCAACCAACCAACCAAACAGCACCATTTGTTTCAACATCAACAAAATTGAATACGCCCTGCTCACTCAAAAGTCAACAAAGAATGAAGAGGAAGGATTAGGACTAGTCCGATTATCTTCATGTACAACTGCCAAATACCCAAACAAAACACTGTTAAAAAGAACGTATTTATAAGGTTGACAAAGTTGAGAAGTAAGACTTGACTTTCAATGATCTATTACATCGTCATTTTACCATCGATGGACACTACGTTTTTGAACTAAAGAAAACAGATATCCATAATGATCACTAAACTACATTTCTATTTTTGGCATCGTTTCTAGAGAAATCACGTCCAAAACAAGTCAGTAAATGTTCTAATGGGAACCCAAGACTGCAATAATGAAGAAAATACACACAGTATTGTCCACACACTCTCGAATCTGATCCTTGTAATTTCACATTATTGAATTGAGTGGATACAGCATTTCTTCTCATAAAGTCTATGATCTCGTCTTTGAGAGGAGGTAATCCATAGGAATAAAAATATTCCACAATGTGGTCGTTAGGAAAGTAAACGCCTACTGAATGGGTTTCTGGGTGATGACTGTCGCCCGAGTTGATGACATAAACTCAAGCGTCTTTAAGTATTTAATGAGGAAGGTCATCTTTAGCACACACCACTGGATTCCAAAGAGCTATGTACGAGATTATAAAGATTTTGCAAGTAAGTCCATGAACGGGAAGTCTTCTTTTCTCTGTTGCAAGAGAGCTTTGATGCGTTTCTTCTCCAAGGAAGTCAATGGATGTAGGGGATGGTTACTCGAATTTGTATACCACTCTCTCAAGATATTCTCATCCGGGATGAGTGTCCATGCTTCTTGCAGATAGTCTTCAAACTTTCGTTCTTGACGCATCGTCAAACATTTGTCGTGTCGCATATGACGAGGATGATCGATTTGACAACCATAGGAATGTTCTCTGGTCAGGAGTGTGGTTCTTCCAGACAAGTGGAGAGCAAATCAGGAGATTATGTGTTGTTCTTGTTTTGGCCATCATTACGTCATGGGTCTGTGGCTCCTGTTATGGATGGAAACCATCATCGTTTTCGCCTATGTCTATGGCGTCGTGTTCAAGTTAGTTTTAAAAGTCTAGGATCACTTCTCTCAGACTGTTGATTTCCAGAGTATTATTAAATTCTGCATACAACATCACGTTCACTGTGTTCACGAGGGCTAGTGTAAACTGAAGTTCCATACGGAGTTGACCTGATTTTATAGGGTGGAAATGTCCCTCGTCGCTGCCTTGATCAGGAGTTAAATCAAATACCCACAAAGCACATCCTCCTGCATAATCGTCGTACGAAATGCCGTGGCTACTGTTGGTTCCTAATTGTCCTGTGGCTTCAGATTCAAGTAAGATCTCGAGTAATTTTCTGGGCAACGTTATGTTCAAACGGCCTGGTACACCACATCTGACCGTCTCTGGTGACTTCTATCTAGGACACGTTTAAGTGTTGGAACTGGAAAGGAGTTTGATCAATAGTTCCCTTGAGGGCAGCATTGTGGACGATGCCAATGAACAAACGTTAAGGCAGTTGACTTTGGAAGACATGATCTTCGATCTTGGATAGGAGTCCAGAGGCAATGATGAAAATTATGAGTTTCATTCGTCACAGCGGATACTTGGCTGTAGTTCTGATCAGAGTTTGACTGATTTCGTTTCCCTCTTGAGGTAGGACTTCCACACAACGAACATATAGTCTGGCTTCTTCGATGATAGTTTTGTACTCGTTAGTATCAGCCATCAAATGGAACACGGTACTACTTCAATTCAGTCTCAGACGCACATTCACGCCATTCACCAAATACTTGTCTTGGAACCACATGTCCAATTGTTAACGATCAATCACTTCTAAACTACGGCCTTGTTTGATTTTCTTTTGGCGGTCGTTAAATCCAACATTGTGAGGATCGTCAGCTTCTGTAAAGGCATCCAAGATGTCAGGTTTGCACACCACACAAGCATCGAGGTGTGTGTTCTTGGCTTCTTTTCCGTACATCAAGTGATTTTCGAGGTAAGCTCGGTAAGGGTAAGTGTCCATGCTGCTGCTAACCAGTTAGTTGTTCAAGTACAAATCCACTTTGCTGAACAATGAATGCGTGATATTGTTGGCAGTAGCCACTCTGGCATCGGCGCATGGATTGTTGTTGTCCGTTTTGAAGACTTTGACTTTCAGGTTGATTCAATACGAGCTGCGGTGGTAAATGAAGACAACGGATGAAATTCTATCCGCTGTGATTCTTGTATCGTCATCATTGTCGCTGGTATTGCAAACAGATCGAGTTCTGTTTTGGAACATTCTTTTTCTGGTCATGTCTATGAGGTCTGAAAGGTTTTCGACGTCTCTTTCTGCCTTGTCTTTTGCTGTGGCGTAGAAGATGAATCAATGCCTTCGACTGGAGTGTGAAGCGAATTTATAGGGGTCTCTCGGCGCGTCATGAGTTATTTTTCTTTCTGAATCAGCACATTTTTCCTACTTTCATTAAGGCTTGTTTGGGATTTTGCTGGTCGTTCAACACCTTGCGTCAAGGCAGCATCTTTTAAAGCATATAATCAACGAATCACCATAAGTTTCAAGACGGCTATTACCAAGGATTTTGAAGAAGATAGCCAATACAGTTGCTGAGTCAAATAGTCCACAGTTGTTTATCTCATTGTTGCAAAAATCAAATTCCAATCGCTGCTCCAATGACACAATACACCACAAATATATGACAGAAAAAGACCATTTTACTTTAGGAACACGTTCTCCACACCACAAACACTGTGGTTGTTGTTTTTGTAGTTCTTGGAGCGATGAACTCTAAGAAGGGGCTGAATCAGCGTTTAACAGCAAGTTTGTGACGTCTACTTCTTTTTATAGTCCATTACTTGTGAAGCTGCAACCCAAGAATCGAAAGTGGGTGGATATCCTTTCCAACTGACTTTTAACTTCTTGGATACGATGTTTTTCCACTTTTGTGTTCTTCGATCCAGAATGCTTTGGATATCGTACACGTCATCTTTCTTGGTCACTTGTTGTAACTCGGGGAAGTAAAAAGTTCATTTTAAAACTTCTACGTTCACATCCTCCAATTTATAAACAAGTGGGTCACGTCCACGCGCTTTTCCTGTGACACAAAACAATTCTGTCGTCTAATTCAGTAAATAACCCTTGTCAAAAGTGCGTTTTGCTTTTTCCAGTGCCAACACAATCTCCGATGTATAACACTTCTCTCTTTTTTTCTGGTCTTCGACGTTCCAAACAATCGATCAAACACGGTCACTTCATTTTGAAGTGTCACTTCTTCTGGAGCACATCCGATGCTACGATGGTACGATTGATTTTAAACTTTGATCAAACGTGGTAATACGTCGATGTATTTGAGAGTATGCTGATGTGTAAATCATTTCCAGACACCTCCTTTCAAGGTTCTTTGAAAACATTCCATGACACTGGCTTTAGTTTCAAGATTTTCAGTGGTAAAAAAATGAATGTGTCTTTTTGTCAATTCTTTTTGAAAAGCTTGCTTAAGAAATTCGGTGCTTTTGTCTGTTTGCAATCGCAGCGGATATCGACCACTTTGGTTCAAGACGATTTTTAAAGATCGCATTAACTCAACCTGTTTTAGAGGTCAAATGAACTACCCAAGCCGATTTTGAAAATATATCAATGACACAAAGCAAATATTTGTGACCTCGATTGTACGAAGCTAAACGACAGACATTGGCTAAATCGGCTTGGCACTGTTGATCGATTCCTGCTACTGTAATATGACTTCTTTGAAATTTTCGTCGAATGGATTTGTGTTACGTTTGAGTCGATTGTTCTTGTAACCATTATCGTACACCTTGCAAACGTAGACTTTTTAGTTTGGGGTTTTACTGCACGATACAAGTTTTGAATTCCTTTGTAGCCAGCTGCACAAGCAGGATTGTAGTAAATGCTGGCTAAAAGTGCATCCATGTTGCTGCTCAAAGACTCACTTACTGTTCGGTACTCCTCTTAGGTTCTTGTAGTAAATTGGATTGTGATCCTTGACGTACCAAGGAGCAATAGGAGTAAGAAAGAAAGTTTCGGTTTCCACACAAATCATCAGTTCTTTTATCACCTTTTTCTTGATTTTGTTTACTTCTGTCTTCCCCCTTTTATTTTCTTCTGTTAAAGAGGGTGTCTACGTCATCTTTTTGACAAAAGCTGTCATTTCTTCTCGCTTTGGAATAGGGGAAGGTGTCAACAAGGCTGACACACTGGGAGAAAAAGTGTTTGAGCAGAGTTTTTAAAAAAAATACTTCTCTTGTTTCTATCTCTTCTTCTATGACCGTGTCTGTCATCGTCTTGGTAACTTCTACTGCTGCTGCTGCTTTTTGTTTTTCTTCGTTTTTCCTGGCATTCTTGAAATCTCTCAGAGTAGGTTTAGGCGTCTCATCTAAAGCTTTCTGGTGAAACAGTTGAAGACTTTGCAATAATTATCCGTACTACTACTGTTTTTTTTCCTCTGTTTCTGACAAATATGTTTGATCCGTCAACGATTGTAACTCTTGTTGTAAGTTTGACATCTCTGTGAGATTAGGATTAGGAGGTAAGTTTTCTTCTTGTTGGGAGAAGTTGATGTAGATGGTGAACTTAATATATCTCCATTCTTTTTTGTCAGTCTTTTGGATTTTTTTAGTAGGTTTTGTTTTGTTTGCTACGGTATTATGATCCCATCGTAGAAGCGAACGAATAATGACACCTTCACGATCCACCTCCAACCGGTTTCATGATGATTTGTTTCTTGGTTTGAATATCAATTCTTGGATGAGCCAGTTGCTTCAAAGCTACTTTACGTTTTTTTTTTTAAAAAAAAACATTTTGTTTGATGAGGAATATGAATAATTTCTTGTAGTAACTGACGTGCTGTCAAGCCAAACCATCGTAATACTTCTTTGATACTTTCTTTTAACAACTGTAAAGGAAACGGTGCATTTCTTTCGCGACTGATGGCTTACAGTACACAAATCAATTTGGCAGGAGGATGAGACTGCAAGGAAGTCATGTTGAATACTGTTACAAACTAAAGAAGTGATTAATGTTTTTATGTATTGTTTTAGACAGACAAAAACGAGGGAGGTAACGTGTAAATGACTGGACCGTCTTCTTGATACCAGTTGTAAAACAAATCCTTACACAATCTCAAATAATCTGGAATACTAGGTTTTAAATCGATAGTAAATACTTATGTGGCAACTGAATGGCATCGGCAAGTGCTAGGACATTGTGTACGATGTACTTTCATTTTCCCCCTGGTGTTTGATATATCAGCATGTTTTAATTTCTTGATTTTCAACTGCACCGTTGTCTCCACATCCGTCACACTGTAAAAGCTCATTATCTCGCAAAAGCTTAGAGTTTTCATGTTCCTTGATACACATAGCTCTTATTGTGCTTTCTCCGTCTACGGAGGACAGGTGTGTCTTTGATACATCATTTATTTTAATGGCAAAATGTTTTTAGCTGGTTCCAAACTGTTAAATGATTCATATTATCATTTCTATTCCATGATTATATGCTTTTTACCATTCATCCGTTTTGCTTTTAACATCTTTTCAACTTTGTATATGTCATCTTGTTTGTCGTATGGAGATAACCATTGCTCACAAAACATGACTTCTATACCCGCTCCCTTCAGGTCTTCCAGTTTGCAAACAACTGGATCACCTAAAATTACTTGCCAGATTTTAAATATTTCCTTAGTAAAATTATGAATGTAGCCCTTTGCAAAAATTGTTTTGTATTTTGAACTTCAATTAACTTGGGTAAAATGTCAAGCGATTTTCTTGTTTCATTTTGAGTGGAAGACTACCACATTCTGGTCTTTAGGAATCCGTTAAACCGTACCAATGCAGATGGTTTTTGTCTGAGTATGTTGAATAGTATTCTATGTTTTCCATTTCTAACAAGCCCTCAACTTTTTTGCTGTAAAAAAAATCTTTTATTTCATAAACTATACTTTTTCATCTCTCTTTAGAGATTTTCCCAAAGCGTCGTGCATGTCATTTTTTTTTTATTTGTCACTTTTTCAGCCCAATAGTATTTCGAAAATAAACAATACTTCTCACTGTCAAAATGTATTAGCTTGCATATAAAATATGTATGCCTGACACTGATCATCCCCGTAAGTGATTAAAGTAAGCTCTTTTGTTGGAAACATTTTTGCTTACTTGTGTAATGTGTATGTACATTGTTAAGTTAACTGTTATTTCAATTGAGCGTATTTTATTTTATTTTGTCACGTTTAATTTGTCACCACAATGTATTGCTTTTTTTGTTTGTAAGCAACTGGATTTTCAGGATGATAGTAAAGATTCTTAAATAATGTTCTTTATATTTTGTCTCCAATCGATAGGTGTACATTTGGTACGCCATTTGAAACGGTTTAAAAATTCAAAGAATACTTATGATTGATAATTTGTTTTTATGTGTTATCAACAAGCTAACAGAAAATCTATCAACAGCAGGTACTTTCATTTTCAACAATTTGTAACGTTTCTACAATCTGTTGAAACGGATGAATGATTTAAGATTTAAGTGAAAGTTTACCATTCCTACGGTTGATTCTAAAAGAGCTACTTCATACGTTGCGTCACCATATGTTGTTTTAAATCTTTGTTCTGCATACATTCTGCATCTATTTTTGTTGAATCGTAATTGATTGACCATGTAAAATGTATGAGATGTTTAAAGTGTACTGTAAATTTAGCCGAATATAGATATGTGTCTTTGCTCAAATCAAAGACGTTATTTATTCCTTCCTTATACCGCGCTACCATTTTGATATCAGAGTTTAGGATGTTATTGTTATAATCATTAAATGTAATATGTAAATCAGTATATTTTCTGAAGCTTTGTAGTATACATTTTTGTATATCTTAAATATAAAAATCAACAGTGTTATTTTTCTCTATGCTATTTTGTAGCAAAAATAGCTTTGAGAGCACTGTTATCCCATCTGAACTTGCAAACATATACACATTATATGTTGACATCGATATTGTTGTTTTCATTTTAAACTAATGAAATATTTCTATCGGCTCTCTGAAAATTGTTGATTTCAATATAATGTAGCTTTGTGCCATTATTTATGATGTGATAAACAAACATCAAATTACTGTTGTGTATAGCTAATTGTCTTCATAGTCTGAGTTGTCAGGTATTTTTAATGAGTTTGAACAATTAATTGGTCAATAAATGTTGTCATATCCTACACGAGATGGTAATATACAAAAAATATCAGTGGACCAGAAATGTTGTTACAAGATGGCAACATACAAAATTTCAGTGGTCTAGTGATTTTTAAAAAATTATTTTGATTTTTAATTTTCTCGTATTCTTATAAGGCAATATAATAATATTTTTAATAATGACTGGTCGAAAAGCATCCATTTTCACATTACTAACAACATTTGCCGACAGGAAAAAGTACCCCAAAATGCAACAGATTCTTAAAGGCTGCAATAAAGTTTAATTCATATTAGGGCATACTACTCAAAATTGTACATCAGTAACGTTATATAGCCACTTAATTTTTAGATCTGCTGAGTAATTCTTCTGATTCAGCGATATTTTGTTTTCAAAATGTTTGACTTTTGCACATTGGAAATATTTATAGAGAGTGATGCCATTTAGTTGTATATTTTAGTCAAATTTAGTGAATACAGCACATATGATTAAGTTAAATTATAAAGGATGTATATCTCTATTGCTCAAAAATTTGGGTGCCTGAATGGTCTAAAGCGCTCGCATTTTAGGATCACTCACACATCTCACATCTGTCTTCGAGTCTCGACTTGACCAACGTGTATATGTAAGAAAGCTTGCCAGTTTTAAAACTTGAAACTCAGTCACTGACTGGTCCTATAAACAAACTCATAAACTACAGCCTTGACCAAAACATTTTCCCATCAAGACTCAAGGAAGCCCAGGTTCTCCCGATATACAAGAAAAACTATCCACTTGATAAACAAAACTATCGTAATGTCAGTATTCTCCCAACTGTATCGAAGCTCTTTGAACAAGCAATCTGGGACCAGATCAATAATTACTTTGACAATATCTTACACCCGTATATCTCTGCTTTCAGAAAGGGTTTCAGCTGTCATACAACACTAATTCGACTACTAGAAGATTTGAGCTTAGCCCTAGACAAAAACAAATATGCTGCAGCGAATTTTGATGGATTTATCAAAATCATTTGTCCGTTTCCCCAACAATCTCCTCCTCCAGAAACTGGCAGCATATGGGCTTTCAGATTCGGTCGTAAACACTTTGGCAGATTACCTCTTAAACAGAAGACAATGTGTCAAAATAGGAAACTCAACTACTTCATGGGCAAATATCTATAAAGGGGTACAGCAGGGATCAATTCTTGGACCCATACTTTTTAATATCTTTATTAATGATATCTTCTTTTTCATAAATGATTCTGATCTATACAACTATGATAATGACAACACACTTGCCTACGCTCACCACGACTTTAATATTATGAAATCTACTTTGGGAACAGAGTGCAGTACTTTGATTAGGTGATTTACCAATAATAAAATGAAAGCGAACCCTAATAAGTTCCAGGCTATTACACTTGGGAAGAAAACCAACGAACAACTTCAGACCTTCTCCTCCAGCGAGGCTTAATTATGTTGTGAAGATTCAGTAAAACAACTGAGAGTCACTTTGGACTTTATGCTAAACGTTAATCAGCAAGTCACTGAAATTTGTCAGAAAGCATCTAAACAACTAAATGTGCTCAAACGAATCGGAACATACCTTACAACCGAAGGAAGACTGACTGTGTACCACTCTTTCATCATGAAAAACTTCAACTACTGTCCCCTAACCTGGCATTTCAGCAGTCTCACTAACATGAACAAACTTGAAAAACTACATGAACGAGCTCTGAGATTTGTCTTCATTGATTTCAAGAAACGTTACTCTGAACTCTTCAATTTGCAAATGTATCAACTCTCCACAGCCAAAGAATGAAGACCATGGCACTTGAAATATTCAACATTTTAAACAAAAAATGTCTAGCATACTTAAATGATCTGGTAGTTTAAAAAAAATCGGCTTACTCTTTTAGGTAAGTAAACACTTTGGAGATTCCTAAAGTAAGAACGTCCACATATGGGCTAAAATCTGTTAGGTATGCAGCAGCAAAACTATGGAATTCTCTCCCCAATAACTTACGAACACCCTCAGATTTTAATCATTTTAAATCCCTCTTAAGACCTGGTCTGGGAGCTTATTGTGTAAATGCTCCATATGTAAGCAAAAGTAAATTAGTTTTTGCTGCTACTTAAATCGGCTGATTGCTTAGTATTTTAGATTCTAGTCTTGTATAGATGCTGGTAGATATTGATTGCACTAAATGTTGTATACAGAACATGCTTGTAGTTATTGATTGCCATAAATGTTGGCTTGTGACGCTTACACGTGGTTTTGGATGGATTTTCCTCCATTTTAGAAGATACTTTCATTAATTATATGCTTCTGATGCAATGATACTTATCGTATATGTGTGCTTAGTATGTTTTGCATAGTCTATCCTTGTCCTTGTATATTTAAAATCGGTATGCATGTAAATGGTATCTTAAGGGTGTATTGGCCAGCCATTATTTTAACCAGTATATCTTAACACTGCATGTAAGCGTAGAATATATCCTGTAAATTACTCTCTGCATTTAATTTTAAACTGAAATTATACATTGGGGGAGGGGAATATCTTAAGTGTGTATTAGCCAGCAATTACATATGTGTATTTGAACACTGCATATGATTGAAGAGAGAGTATAATCTTTACATGTACAAATTTTCCTGCATTGAATATTAAAATATTAATTATAAATGGGATGAGGGGTATGCAGTTTAGGTCAGAATTATAATTGTACACACACTCACACACACACACACACACACACACACACACACACAAAATGCGACGACAAAGCGGTCCATTTTTGCGCCTGCTTTTTGTTGTTTTTTTTTAGCAAATTTTAAAAAATCGAAGCCCCCTCACGCATAATTGCCCTTATTCAATATGGCCTGGATGTTAGCAGTAGAAGATCGTGAACTATCAATATTGCTGTCAACATTTTCGTTTTGACGAGCCGGCTTTTGATGCGTATACACCCAGTCCAACCACAACCATGGCTGCTACAACCAAAGTTGTCAGTACACATTTTAGCTAATGAACCTAATAGAACATCTCTAAATAAACGCCGGGAAAAAAGATTACAACTATAGTGGACAAAAGGACATCTGCTAGCCCTAATCTGTAAATTCGAGACAGTCCTCCTCTGGTTTATGCACTTAGATCGTCCTGGACAGAATTAATTCCGTCTTCTTACGGCCAATTGCGCCGGTTGTTGCTTCCACTGATGACATATCTGTTTGTGTTCAGCCCTAGGTCGAAACGAAACGCTAGAGATTCCGAAGATATTTCAAACTATATACACAATCACGTATTTGAATTCCACCCCCATTGGAGTTCCTAGGGAGAAGAGAAACGAGACGCTAGAGATTCCGAAGATATTTCAAACTATATACACAATCACGTATTTGAATTCCACCCCCATTGGAGTTCCTAGGGAGAAGAGAAACGAAACTCTAGAGATTCCGAAGATATTTCAAACTATATACATAATCACGTATTTGAATTCCACCCCCATCGGAGTTCCTAGGGAGAAGAGAAACGAAACTCTAGAGATTCCGAAGATATTTCAAACTATATACATAATCACGTATTTGAATTCCACCCCCATTGGAATTCCTAGGGAGAAGAGAAACGAAACGCTAGAGATTCCAGAGATAATTCAAACCTTTATATAGCAGTTAACCCCAGAGGATGAAGTGCAGATTACTGCTTGTGTGTATGTAATCATTTTTCACTTAAGACCGCACCACAATTGACGTTCATACTAGAGAACAAATTAATAATGGCTAACAGTTGTCTCCAACTAATTAAGAAAAGACTTCAGTCCGCGTGCGAGCTTGACCACATAGTAGGTTGTAAACCTCTGATCCAGTTTCTAACTCATATAGCACCAAGGCTAATAACTCGCGTACGATGCACCTGTTTAATTTTTAACAAAAGCTGTCTCGACTAACCCCAAAATGTACCTGTGCAAAAATAAAATATTATTTTTTTAAAAAACCTGTCAGTTTGTATCAACATCCGTCCCATTGTAGAAAATATAAAGTAATTTCAACCCATATATTCTCCACACTGACAGAATGTCTAATTTCTTTGTAATTCATATAGGGAACTCCTCTGGTTTGTGTACAATAATTCCCTACATGTACTGAAATTCAACTGTGTATATATCGAGCAGATAACACAGACAGCGCTTAATTTACTTGGGCCGTACATCCTTTATAAATTGATTATAATGCACAAGTAGCGTAAATGGTGTTGGCTGATTTGAATATGCCCTGTGTTTTCGTCAAAAATCTTTAATATGCTTGCATAATGATTTTAAAATTTAGCACATGAAAGGCTTAAATATTTACAAAAGTTTTATTACTTAGTAGACAGCCTAAATTGTACAGTGTTTAAACCTTATGCACCTAGTCAAGCAAGTCGTTATTTGGAAGAAACAATAGACTTGCCTCTATCGATTGATAACTTTTGGAATGCGGTGGACTGGCTGGTTTAAAAATAACACATGAGTAATGTATAATCAACGGTCGGCCAGAAAAGAATAGCGTTGTGGGTCAGTCTATAGGGGGCTGACTGGTGCAAGTCAACGCTCTAAAGGCTCCCTGAGAGTTCGGACGGTCTCTGAGTGGGTGGGGTGGGTGGGCGGGGTAGTGAAGCAAAAAAAACTTTTATTTCACATCAACTCCTTTACTTTAATGCGCGCTCTCTCTCTCAGTTAATTTCCCATGACGTCAGCGGTGCGATACCACCGATATATCACGTTCATATTCACCAAGCCACTTAGGGATGTCATGGTCATCTTCGAACTCGAAGAACAAACAACACCACCGATATAGCGCACTTAATTATATTGATATCATAGATGTAGCACACTTGACTGTGCTGATACCAGGACAGAAAACATGAAAGATCTTGCAAATTCACCAAGCTGCACCTAAATCATGAAATAATGAACGGGTGTGACCTCGGTAACTCTAGAACATCCGTAGTTCGCTCTTAAGAAAACTTTATGACAGGGGCTATTTGTATCACGACTGAAGTTTTAAAGTGGTCCCTGTAATAAATAAGATACTATTTAATGTGTGATAAAATTAGACTAATGAGTCACATCCCCTGGATCATGGAAGTAGCTCTGGCTTCATTTCATCTACATATTTAACCACTCCTTAACAGTCACCTCCCTTAACCAACAAAAATATATCCATTCATTGGCTGCTCAAGAAAGGTGCTACTAGAATAACAGGTATTTTGTTGGTTTCTTAATTAACACCTTTCTCACTCATAATGTTTGAGTTTGCATAGCATTTAATGTCCCTCTTTTACGACATATACTCTTCTTAAAGTTTGCAAATAATTGGAAATCAAATTTATTCCTAAAAGTCTTGAACATTGCTTTATATTTGATTGGTATGTTAAAAACGATTGCATAGTGATCTGCAACAAAGAAATATGATCTTCCCAGTTACTAGTCCACCTAACCCACAACTTACCACTACCACAGTTCATTTGTATGCTCCCCCCATATTCTGTGGAGGAGCTTATGGTGTTACCCGTACCCGTCGCACAGTCTGTCTATCTGTCTGAGGCCAGCTTCGATATAAGGTTTCCTAACAAGACAGCATAGGTCTGGTTCAGTTGTCACCTTTTGTTTTAAAAATTTGAATTATGGCCCGTGTTTAGTGTCTTTTCAATTATAACCGTGACCGTACAAACACCCCCCCCCCACCACCACCACCACCACACGGCGACCACTTCCTTTTCTTTCGTAGAAAGCAGAGGATATTAAATTAGGATTGTCCGTCCTTCAGTTCGCCAATTCCACTTTCGTTTCCGCATAATAATGCCTTTAATTATTATTATCTTACAACCAAATTTGGGATGCCACTTGATATTGGTGAGACCTCGACTAAATTCGACTGACAGCTTGCTTCATCATCTAGTAGAGTTATTGTTCCAAATTGACAGACCCACCCACTTTCGCTTCTGCACAAAAACTCCCTTAATTATTAGTAGATTTCAACCAAATTTGGTATATAGCTTAATTTTCAAAAGCCCTTGGCTGATTTGGATTGTTAGAGTTCTGTGTCACCGTTTAGTTGAGTTATCAGACCACGAACTTATTTTTCCGCACAATAACTCCCTTCAGTATTATTGGATTTCAACCAAATTTGTTTTGTTGCTTGATATTGACGAGTCCTTGGCCGGGGTCGATTTTCAGACTTCTATATGATAGTTTGGCAGTGTTGTAGCCCTTACTTCGCAGACCCACCCACTTTCTTTTCCGCCCAATAAATCCCATGATTATTATTTGATTTCAAACACATTTGGCGTGCAACTTGGTTGTGATGAATCCTTGGCTGAATTCGATTGGTAGCTTGCTGTATAATCGTTTAGCAGAGATATAGCTCTTGATTAACTGACCCACCCAGTTTTATTTTCTCAAATCAACCTTTTCAATTTGAGATTAGATTATTTGAACCAAATTTGGTAAACAGCTTGATATTGGTAGAACCTTTGCTAGATGAGACCTCGGCTGAGTTCATTTATCAGCATTTTAAGTCACGTAGCCTACAGTCCCTGATTGTCAGACCGATCCACAGTTTAATATTTATGAGACCTCTACTGAGTTTGATGTTGCTTACGTACATGTTCCGCGATCAATGTCATCTACAAGCGGAGTTGTGGGCCTTGAATGTCAGACTCAGTCGGTTTCCTTTCTGTGCTAAAACTCCCTTTATTCCTGTTGGATTTAAATCGAATTTGGTAGGCAATATAATGTTGATAACACCTTGGCTTAATTTGGTTTTTCAGCGTGCTATGTGCATCATGGTATAGCGTTGTTCTTGTTTACACACAGTAATTCCCTTGATTATTATCGGATCTCAAGAAAATTGCGTACACAGATCTATATTGATATATCTTCAACAGTAAGGCCAAGTGTGCTATGGTATGGTCCTTGGTCTGTCGTGCGTCGATCGTTCACAATTGGTATTTACAACCTCTTTTCAATAGCCGTTGACCAATTTCCACATGATTTTACAGAGAACATTCTGGCATCAAGACCTTTCAAGTTTGTTCAGTGGATGTTGACCCATTATCCAATATGGCAATCGTTACTGAAAATGGCATTATTTTTAAAAACAATTTCTTCTCTGAATTTGACAAAAGGTGACACAAAGCAGCCCGGAATGAAGATCTTTCATATTTTTTTCAACTGATGCCTATCCGCCATCAAATATTGTCGATGAAACTAAAAGTAGATACACATTTAAATGACCCTGTCTCGATAACTGCTGAATAGAATTTAACTGAATGTCACAGAAAGCATCCTGACATAGAGGATTTCGATATTCGACAAATGATCCTGATTCACCATCAAATATAAAAAAGCAAAACCTTATAAACCACTTCATCTCCAAAAGAGCCAAACATAATTTGACCACATGTAACAGAACGCATTCTGGCCCAGATATCTTTCAAGTTTTTATAAATTATGCAAATCGGCCATGAAATATGTCCACCATCACTGAAAATAGATAAACATTCAAGCGAGGTCTTCTTTAAAGCCGCTCAACAGAATTTAACCAAATCTGACTGAAAGCATCATGGCATAGTGGTGTTTTAATTTGATGCATATGATGCCGATCCGCCATCAAATATGGTCGCTCTTACTAATAAAAAAAAAAAAAAAAAAATTAAAACTTTAAATGGCTTCTTCTCACAAACTGCTCTACAGAATTCAACACAATTTACAGAACGTGTCCTGTCATATATGGTTTATGCCTATGATGCACTTTCGCCGTCGGATAAGGCCAGACGACCATTACTAAAATAGTGAACGTCTGCGTGATTATTCACTGTTACTTTAGAATTCTTTATACGACGTCTTCTAGCAACTGTTGAACAGATTTTCAGCAAATCTGATAGAAAGTATCATGGAATAGTGGGCCTTCAAGTTTATATAAATGATGTCAGTCTGCCATCAAATATGGCCAACATTACTATAAATATAAAAACCTTTCAACGACTTCTTAAATACCACTCAGCAGAATGTGACTAAATTTGACAGCATTCTGACACTAAGCCTTTCAAGTTTCTACAAATGATGCCGATCCGCCAGCATATATGGTGGACCGTTAATAAAAATCGAAATTCATTTAGATTACTTCCTCTAAAAACAATTCAACGCAGTGAGACCAAATGTGACATAAGGCATCCTGGCATAAAGGGCTTTAAATTGTGTCCAATTGATGCCGATCTCCCCTCAAATATGGCTGCTATTACTAAAAAGTAGAAAGAAAAACACTGTAATAATATGTTTAAATAATCCACTTAACCGAATGTGACCAAATTGGATAGAAAGCATTTAAGATTGAATGTCTTGCAAATTTATACAAATGATGCTAATCCGCTGTCAAATACAGCTGATGTTACTTAAACTAGAAAGATATTAAGTAAACTTTTGTAAAACTGGTCAACAGAAGTTGACAAACTTTCACAGAAAGCATCCTGGTATTTTAATATTGGACAATTTGAACCGCTGTGGTATCAAGCTTGAAACAGTTGTCTTACAAAATATGCAGTCAGCAGCATTGGAAGGAATTGCTACAGAAAACATCTTAATGGCCCAGATTTCTTAGCCAGCTGCTCTTGAATATGACTATTAGGCAGTTGTCATCCAGGCGAGCGATCTCAGGCCCACTTAGGCCCCTTGTTTGAGATTTAGGGTTGAAACTGAGGCAATGTTAAACCGTTAGTTGTGTAGTTAATAGTCAATGATAATAATGTAAAGACATAAAGCTGGTCAATACAAGAATGAATCAGTTGAAGAAAGTGTATCAAGTAAAAGTTTGATTGGCATAGAAGCGACAATATGAAGGGAGAATAAGGGGCTCTGCATTTCTAATATGAAGCACAAAATAAACCAAATGAACAATTGCTGATGCTCTTTAAGTTATTTCAGGGTTCCCGTAGATCATGGAATTGCTAACAAATTAGTTTGATTAATTTGTATATACCTCAGTTGACAGTAAGGACCAGTGACTTTTTGTTATGGTCGTTCGTCACTCGTCTGTTCACTATTGTTATTTACAACTTCTTCTCACAAATCGCTCGGTGAACATTCTGGCATCAAGGCCTTTCAAATTTGTTGAGAGGATGACGATCTGTCAGTCAATATGGCCGCCGTTATTAAAAGTATAAAAACTTGTAAAGATCTTCTCAAAAACAACTCAACATAATTATCCAAAAGTTGACACAAACAGCTTCACAGAAATGTCTTTCATATTCAAACAAATGATGCTGATCCGCAATCAAATATAGCCACCGTTATTAAAACTAGAGAACCTTTAAACCACTTCTCATAAACTGCTAAATAGAATTTAACCAAATTTGACAACAACAACAACAACAACAACAAAATTCTTGACATAGACAGCTTTCAAGTTTGAACAAATGATGCTGATGCGCCATCAAGTATGGCTGCAGTTGCTAATAGTATATAAACCGACTTCTTTTCAAAAACCGCTGAACAAAATTGGACTAAATTTGACAGCATCCTGGCATACAGAGTTTTGGGGTTTCTTCAAATCATGCCAATCCGCTATCAAATATAACCATCGTTGCTAAAATTAAAATAAATATATGTCGCTTCTACTCAAAAAATAGCCAAAAGACTTTTACCAAATTTGACAGAAAGCATCCTCTTGGCACACAGGGCATTCAAGTTTGCAGAATTAGAGCCAATCTATCATTAACTATGATCACTGTTACTAAAAATATAAAATATTGTAATGACTTTCTCTCAAAAACCACTGAACAGAATTTGAACAAATTTGACAGAAATCTATCTGGCATAAAAGTCTTTCAGTTTAGTACAAATGATACCAATCTGAGATCAAATATGGCATCTATTAATAAAAATAGAAATGTCATCATGTGATTTATTCTCACAAACCACTGTACAAAATTTGACCTAATCTGCGACAAAATATCCTGGTATAAAGGCTTTCACATTTATATAAACGATGGCGATTAACCATCAACAGAGGCGGCGCGAGGGTTTGAGGCTCTCGGGCGCAATGTTCTTTAATGGCGCCTCCCTACCGAGGCGCCCGGGGGTTAAGTTTTTTAGTGGCGCCCCTTCTTTGCCACAGAGAACAGTTTTTATGTCAGTTGCCAACCTCCACCCCCTCCCATCTAAGCCCTGAAACCGGGGGCTTAGATGCTCAGATGTGTGTGGGGGTGTGTGGGGGATGGCAAGAAAGCTACCGACGGCGCTCCCGCCCTCGCCCGGCGCCTGGGGGCAATTCTTCCCCCTCGACCCCCCCCCCCTCTCGCGCCGCCAATGGCAATCAAATATGGTCCCTGTTACTAAAAATTGAACAAACTTCAAATGATTTCTTCTCAAACACTGCTGAACAGAATTTGACCAAATTTGACAGAAAGCACATTTGGCATAGATGGCTTTCAGATTTGTACATATGATATCAATCGGTCGTCAAATATAGCCACCATTCCCAAAACAGAAGAACGTTTTCACAACTTTAAAAAAAAAAAAAAAGAAACAAACAAACAAAACGAAACAAACCCAATCAATAGAATTCGGCCGACTTGGATACGAAGCATCCTGGCCTAGAGGCTTTTCAATATGATACAAATTATGTTGATTTAACAGCAAATAAAAATGAAGATACAAAAACCAGAGAAACCTTCCAAAAATTGTTTTCATAACGAATGCATTGGAATACATTTATACAGTAAGCACCCTACTGATCCAGATCCCTTGATCAACTGTTCTTGTATTTGGTTATTAGGCAGATGTCAGCCAGATCAGCGATATTAGACCCACTTGGACCTCTTGTATTGCTTTCCGTGGTTGCTGTCAATCCCGAAATTAAAGAACCAGTAATTATTGACCCGTTCATAGAAATAATAAGACCCTTTCCCTATCTACGAATGTAAGTATCATCAGAAACGTGTTTCCAAATCAAAAATATTGATATTAAAAAAAAAATTAAAAAAAAAAAAAAAAAAAAAAATCAAAAATTAATCCATAGCAAATTATTATTAACAATAACATGCCCCATCGTACTTGCCCTTTGAAGTGTGGGAGTTTTACACTGAACTGACTTTGGTACCTGAACTTTCATCTTTCTTGTGTTCGTGTTTTCTGGGAAAGGGGAGGGGGGGACTGCTTTTCTAATGACATTTTTCCAGTGGGAAACTCAACCCTGGAGGAAAGGTGGCTCAGTACCACCGGTTCCGTGAATTGAAACCAGGACTGCTGCATAGGTGCAAAATGAGCTTCGTACTTCTTGTATACCAAATATGGTATTAAACCACAGCTGGAATTTACTCATTAAGGACAGCGTCGACGAATGCGACAGGCAACAGTCCGCTCTGCTTTTTTATCACCCGTGGCTGCCTGCGATACGATTTCCTCGTTAGATATGAATACGCATAAATTTGCTTAATCAATCACTGCGAAAGCGAGTAACATTTACTCGCATTGTTTACCCCACTTGACCTTTCAAACTGTTTGGATGAGCCAATCGAAGTTTCTCTTCCAAACACAGTCACTTATCGGTCGATACAAAGGACACTTTCATTAATGTGTAGGAGATTGTTACAGTGTGTTGTTGATGACGTATATTTGTTTATGTATAGTCATGAAAAACGAGGAAATCTAGTCGCAGGCAGCCAGGGGTGAAAAAGGAGCAAGACGGATTGTCGCCCGTGGCTTGCGACGATGTAAGGACAGGTCTACTACTACTTTCAACTATTTTTCATGCGGTAGCAATTTTCATGCTTTCTTTGTTGCTACAGCCCAGGAATTTAAAGACCCAGCAAACAATTATCATTATGCAAAATCAATAGGACCCCTTCCCAGATCCACAAATTTAGGTACTGATGAAAAGTTAATTTTCCTCAAAAACATTAACTTTCAATCCGACGAAAATAAATGAAATCGTAGCAGATTTGTCTTACTCTGTTCATCACCATTTGGTGTCATGCTCTAAAAATGTAAAGACTTCTAGATATACTAGCCTCAACTGGAAATAAAATGAATTCCAGTAACATCAGTACTCTCTAAATGTTTTTTATACAGATGACATATATACTGTAGTATCCGTGGAATTTTACATGTTACAAAAGCCCTTATCTATGATTTTAAAGTATCAAACTTAGGATAGGAGATGAATGCAAGCTAATACCAATAGTCCCTAACTACAAATATGATAGGCATGGTGTTACTGGTTAAAGATTTGGTGAAAGAAGACAAAGAAATACAAAAGGTAAAACCTTAAGAAAGATTCAGCTCATCATTGATATATCCTGTTGATAATTTTATAACTGTCATACCTGGGATAAATATTAGCATCAATCGGATTGTGCTTCGCCACCTTATATAGCTGACTAGCATACAGGCCTTCCTAGTTTGAACAATAATATGTCTTGTTACAAGAGAAAGTAGTCATGGATTAAAATAATTTGCCATCTTGGTCCCAATTGACAGAAAACTTACTACTATTACAAATTCCTTGATATAAAGAACAATTACATTGGACGAATGACATATCATGATAAATATATACTAATTCGTTATAGTGAACTATTCCCTTCAAAACGGGAAAAGTATTGTTATTATTATTGTTATTATTATTAGTAGTAGTAGTAGTGGTAGTAGTAGTACTCGTAGCATTAGTAATACCAGACATATCAAGATCTACACTGTCTTTATTTTTCATAACTGTTGAACACAGTTCATTATTCACTACAATTCGCAAATATTTTTCCCAAAATTAAATTTTGTAAAGGGTCTTAAGCCATTATCTTTGATAATGAAATTTGCCCCGAGCATCGAGCAGACAGCATGATTGAACTCAATTACTTATAACTTGAATTCTTCAAACACTTTCTTGTATGGCGGCATGATCTTTTCGTGTAAAACATGCGCAACACATGCACACTGATATACATATTTCTCAGATAGTTTGGTTTGGTATTCGGTGTCTTATAGTTTGGTTTGGTTTGGTATTCGGTGTCTTTCGGTGTCTTACGGTATAGCAACACTTGACGATTACATTGTGCCTCAGCATGTTGTGTAAAGTGCCCTGCCTAAGGGCACACAATGGTGGCCAATCCGGGAATAAAATCCGCACCCTTCTGGTCATGAGTTCAATGCCTTAACCACCGAGCTGCCTCGGCCCCTCAGATGAATTAGACCCTAATAGATATTCTAATAAAAGTTCAAACCGAGATGATGTGGGTCAAGTTATACTCCCCCCTGTAAAAAGTGGAACAGTTTCCTCAATGAGAGATTAGTTATATTTTAGATAATATCTTAATGACATAAGATCTTATTTTGTAATTATTTTCCTGTTTTTTCATCATCATAAGACTGTAAAATAAATGTTAAATAATTCTCACTCTATAATACGGGTGATCGCAAAGATAAAGCTCTGATAGTAATTGTACCTGAAGAACGAGATAAGATCTAGTCTGGAAAAAATATAATGGAGCAATATAAATTAATTTTCATTATATCATGTGTCCATTCCATTTATATTTCTATATGTGTATTGCATTCCAGGACTGAACTACCAATGAACTGTTACAGTGCCAAACCTGTCTTATAGCAGAAAATCTCTGTAATCTGACATGTAGTTGTATTGGTCTCTTCCTTGCAAGCCGTGTAGCTCTGTAACGAGCAACAATCACAGTAATGTCTACCCTTCCATATATACGCTGAGTTTGAGTTACATCCCCTGGATCAGGTACCAGATTGGAGGCGCGGTGGGGGGGGGGGGGGGGGATTTGCCATGGTGTAAGTAGCCCTGGCTTCATCTCATCCGCATAGTTAACTCTTCCTCAACAGCTACCTCCCTTAACCAACAAAATTGTGTCCAATCTTTGGCTGCTCAAGCGAGGCTTTGCTGGAATAACAGGTTTTCCTCGCTTTCTTGTTTACCACCTATCTGTTAATAATTTTATTAGCTTGTATTGTAGAAATATAAGATTTCATGTCCCTCTTTTGCGACATTCATACTTTTTAAAGTTTGCAGGTAACTGGAAATTGAATATTTGAGAAAAAGTCTTAAACATAACTTCATATTTGATCGGTATGATCGGTATGCTTAAAAATGATCAAATTGATCTGCAGCAAAGAAATCTGTTTTTATCAGTTACTAGTCCTCCTAACCATCCTCCCCCGACCCCAGATCCTGCTGCTTTTCGTAGAAAGCAGAGGATATTAAATTGGACGTGTCTTTCCTTAAGTCCCTCCATCCAACTTTCGTTTCCATGTAATAATGTTCTTAATTATTATTGAATTTCAACCAAATTTGGCATGCAGCTTGATATTGATGAGACCGTGACTACGTTATATTATCAACTTTCTTCATAATCGTCTAGCGGAGTTGTACCTCACATTGTCAGACCCACCCACTTCCGTTTCCGTACAAAAGCTCCCTTAATTATTAGTAGATTTCAAGCAAATTTGGCATGCATCTTGATTTTTAAGCCTTTTGCTGAGTTCGATTGTCAGCATTCTGTGTAGTCGTTTACTTGAGTTATTGTCCCTGACTATCAGACCTTGGAACTTTCTTGTCCACTTAAAAACTCCCTTAAATATTATTGGATTTCAACCAAATTTGTTTTGTCGATTGATATTGATGATTCCTTGGCCGGGATCGATTGTCAGACTTCTAAATGATCGTTTAGCGGTGTTGTAGACCCTGTAGACCCTAATTGTGACCCCCCACTCCCACTTTTTTCCGCCCAATAAATCCCTTGATTATTATCTGATTTCAAGCAAATTTGGTATGCTGATTGCTTGTGATAATTCCTTGGCCGAATTTGATTGTGAGCTTAATGCATCATCGTTTAGCAGAGGTATAGCCCCTGATTATCTGATCCACCCACTTTCATTTCCTCAAATCAACTTTTTGTGTGATTGGATTTGATTATTCGCTAAATTTGGTAAACAGCTTGATATTGATAGAACAATGGTTTGATTGGATGAGACTTAGGCTGAGTTCAGTTGTCATCATTTTACGTCATGTAGCCTACAGTCCCTGACTGCCAGACCCATCCACTTTAATTTCTGCATAATGACTCCCTTTATTGGATTTTAATCAAATTTAGAAGACAGTTTCATATTTATAAGACCTCTGCTGAGTTTGATTGTCAATGTTGCTTACGTACATGTTCTGCTTTCAACGTCATCTAAAAGCGGAGTCATGGGCCTTGATTGTCAGACTCACTCGCTTTCCTTTTTGTGCAAGGACTCCCTTTATTCCGGTTGGATTTAAATCGAATTTGGTAGGCAATTTAATGTTGATAACACCTTGGCTTAGTCTGGTCTTTCAGCGTGCGATGCGCATCATCATATAACGATGTTCTTATCCCTGATTGATGTACCCACCCACATTTGTTTGCACACAGTAATTCCCTTAGTTATTATTGGATCTCATATGGTACTTTGTTTGTCGTGCGTCGACCGTTCACAATTGTTATTTACAACACATCTTTTTAATAGCCGTTTGAACAATTTGCACAAAATTGTAAATAGAGCATTCTGGCATAAAGGCCTTTACATTTGTTCAGTGAATGCTGTCCCGCTATCCAACGTGGCAAACGTTATTAAAAATATTTTTTTTAAAAACAATTTCTTCTCCGAGTTTGACCACATTTGACACAAACCAGCCTGGCATGAAGGTCTTTCATATTTGTTCAACTGATGCCTATACGCCATCAAATATGGCAAGCTGTAACTTAAAGTAGATAAACATTTAAATTACCTTGTCTCAAAAACTGCTGAATAGAATTTAACTGAATGTCACAGAAAGCATCCTGGCATAGAGGATTTCGATATTTGACAAATGATGCTGATTCACCATCAAACATAAAATAAAAAATATATAAACCTTACAAACCACTTCTTCTCCAATACAGACAAACAGAACTTAAACAAGTTTGAAAGAATGCACCCTGGACTAGATCGCTTTCAAATATTTAGAAATGATGCAAAACAGCCATCAAATATGGCCACCATTACTGAAAATAGACAAACCTTTAAGCGAGGTTTTCTCTAAAACCGCTTAACAGAATTTAACCAATTTCACTGAAAGCATCCTGGCTGAGGGCTTTCAATTTAATGCCGATCCGCCATCAAATATGGCCGGCCTTACAAAGAAAAATCGTTAAATGGCTTCTTCTCAACAACTATTAACAAAACCGAGTTGACTTGTCGCCATAATTTAAAAAAAAAAAAAAAAAAAAATACGAAGCCACTGGTAGCCAAAATTTAGCTACACAAAACCGAGGCCAATGGTCGCCAAAATATACTAAAAAATAAACCAAGGCCACTGGTCGCCAAATTGTTACTAAAAGGTTGAGGCTACTGGTCGTCACAATTTTACTAAAAAACCCTAAGGCCACTGGTCGCCAAATTTTACCCTCAAAAGACCCCAAGGCCACTGGTCGCCTGGCCACTAAATATCCTGGGCCACCCAACCTCTGACCTTGGACTATTAAATATTACGACTGATATTGCTCCAGACCACCGACCTTTTTTATGACAGGGCCGATCCTCATGACTGTGAGAGGGGCCCACCCCGAGATGCAGTCCCGTCATGTCCCACACCAAACAATATAGGATAAAGAGCCAGCGCCCATCAATAGTAATATATGACAGAGTATATATGACAGAGTAGACTTAGATAGATAGGTAATACTTTCAATAATAATTATCATCATCATCGTCACCATCTTTTTCATCCTCATTAGAATCGTTGTCGTCTGCATTAGGATTACGTATCTAATACACCAGAAGGTATATACATGTACACTTAGTACTTCTATTTAAGTGTGAATAAATTATGTATTTGATGTTCGTTAATACACATATTTATATTCGACTACATTTTCAGTACAACTTGATGATCTCGCTCATTTTACAAGGTCAATCTACAAGGATTCGACAAAAAAGAGATAGAATTTATGGTAAACAAAGGTCGATTTAAACAACACATGCTAACTCAGTATACAAAGTAGATGTAGTAGAGTCAACCATAGGAATGGCAACATTTGACATAAATCTGAAATCATTCATACTTTTGAAAGAATTGAAGAAACATTGCAAATTGTTGAAAATAAAAGTACATATTTTAAACTGTCATCCTGTTGGCTTTTTTATAATACCTAAAAGCAACATAACAAGTATGTTCTCTGCATGTCTCTATTTCATTTTAAATGAATGACAAAGTACAGTATTTAAGACATATTTACTAAGATCCTGGAGGTCTATGTCTTTACCCAAATACCAATGAATTGTAGCAACAAATTAAACACAACGAAAATAAAATAACACACGCTGAGTTGAAAGAATGGTTAACTGAACAATCTGCTTATCAATTACACAAGCAAGCGAAAAATATAAAACTTACACAAGAGTGTATGTAAGTCGTTTGGATGAACAGTAGCAGGCCAAACTATGTTCACATGCAAACATAGGAAAAAAAAGAACAATGGATACAAATACGTTTTGACAGTGATATATATTCTTTTAAATATGCTGGGCTGAAAAGTTAAAACAAAAAAGGGAGATGACATACACGATGGTTTTAGAGAAATCTGTGTAGAGCTAATATCTGGAAAGACACAGTTTGATGAAGGAAAAGTTTACAACAAAAAATTTAGGATTTGTTGGAAACAAAAGCAATTGAATACGTTTCAACTTACATTGATAAAACCAAAAACACAAAAAAAAAAAAAAAAAAAAAAAAAAAAACAAACAGCAAAAACAATTAATTAAAGAAACAAACAACACCTCTCCCTAACATATGTAGTAAGAAGGTTAAACAGAACTCTAAAGATTATAATGTGAAATATTTAAATAAAAAAAAATGAAACCAGACATCGTTGACGTTTTACAAATTTTAATTGGGGGATACAATAACAGTTAGTAGGAATCAATAGAGTTGACTGGTTGAAGCAAGCAAGGAAGAAAACAGATAAAAGTATAACTTAACCTATTTAGTTGCTTTACAACAGATACATTGGGAATTCCTAAATTTAAAATCAATGAAACAGTCATAATTTCAATATACTAAACAATGTTTGAAAACTGATGCCTGCTTAACATGACCCCAAAAATATATAAAATCAGGCAAGCAAATTTAAGCGATCCAGATATTTACAAATTGGAAGACTTGAAGGGACTGGATGTAGAGAGCATGTTTTATAAACAAAAGTTGTCACAGTATGACGAGCAAGATAACAAATACAAAGCTGAAAAAGTTTGAATACTTAAAGAATGAACGGCAAAAAGTATTTACTGGCTAAATGAAAAGGGCAGAATTGACCTTTTAACAGGTAGGAGCCAGCTGAAAATAAACCATGTGCCAAAGATACACCAATCGACCTTAAACGAATGAAGTTTTTGAAAAATGAAGAGTTTGTAGGATGTGACAGATGTAAAACATAACCCACAGAAAAGAAACAAAACAAAATAACAACAGCGCATTAGATAATGAAGAAGTTGAAACTTGTATGATTTATGACTTTGTCTGATTACAAAAGCTGACGAATCCGGTCCTAAAGTAACAGGATCTAGACCAAAATTAACATAATCTAGTTCTACGGTGTTACTACTCCAGGTCTTAAAATAATGTAACAGAAATAAAGTGAAACCAGCAATGGAAGTAAATTCAACAAACAATTTATTTCAAGACAATCAAAGTGAAAATTCAAAAAAAGACACTTACAATAACGTGAATTAAAGTCCAAATAATACAACAATCCTAAGTGTCCTAATCACAAGTCCTAAATATAGAATATTCCGAATGAATTCAAGTAGCTTTGAATGTCCTGATGTGCTAGTAGTCTTGAATGTTATGATGTGTCAGTAGTCTTGAATGTCCTGATATGTCTGAATAAATGTAATCCAGAATATCTTTGAATGAATTCACATAAATTCCAAAGTCAAGTATTAATCCAAAATGAAAATGAGTACTTTTAGTAATTCTAATGAATATTTCAAATAAATAACATCCTCTCTCTGAATTTGCTCTGATTTTCACAACTGTAACATCTGATTATTGAAATAAATTCCTTAATAGACTGATCTTAATAATATGAAGTTGAGCATAAGAATGAAATCTTTTTTACCAAATCTGAATAAATATAAAGATAGGTCACCTGACAGAATATTCTAGAATATGAGTAACTCTAATGGAAAATTACGGTGCGTACGTGACTTTTCTCACATCAAGATATGAAAAATTCCAATCTAAGTACTAAATTCTATGTAAACAAGAGTGACCTTTAACTCAAATGCAGTAAATATGTTATTTACAAAATGACCACTAAAGAGCAATTTACCTCATGGACACATATTATAAATTCAATATACATAGAAAAGTAATGTAATGAATTGTATATTTAACAAAATGCATTTTATTATTGTCTTGCGATTCAGTTTAATGCAATAAAATGGTTAAGTGAAAACCATTAAACATAGTTTTATAACCGCACTTTAAAATTTGACAACGATTACCCTGTGAACAGATGCAGAGCTCTGTGTGAAATCAGACTTTGGCAGACTCAAATAAAGTGAGCCGCGTTGATGGCAACGTATGGTTACATGATGTCCTACTGGAATATAACAGATCCAAATGTTCCAAAGTTAGTTTATCTGTTTACAGATTTCACATTTATTTCCAGATACAAAAAGTACTGAGTGTGCAATATCTCTATCTTTTGATGATATATTCAATCTGACCAACAAAATCAAAAATTTGAATCAATTTAACATAGTGTGCAAGAATTGTTAACATTACAGAAAATCAAGACTGGAGATACTAAAAGGGAAAAAAACAAATACTTGCTTGGCAATAGGCCAGAAGAAAATAAAACTATACACAAAAGTTTTGTGGAGCCTACATCTGCTGTTATGCTACCTCGTTATTAGAGGCATTATAACTATGGAGCATATACTGTTGAACTCTGGATAACATTGTCAGCTGATTAAATGAATAATATGGCTGTTACAATGATGAACCTACTCTCAGGACCAACTTATTTTCTGCAATATAGCAATGGATTAACAGACCAAGGTATTAAAAGAGCAAACCAAAGCATTAGGATTTGTGTAATCTGCAAACTTTTCCTGATCCAGCATCATCTGAGGGTTCTTTTACAATAATCAAGATAAACATTAATTGCAACGTATTTACATCCTACAATGTGCAGCATTTCAAGCCAGTGTCCCACAAACAAGACATTTCTCACTGATCGACCTAGCTATAGGTACATATTCTGAAGTCTGGTTTGAAGTCGAAAAAAAAATTGTAATTATTTTTTAAATTAGTTATGAAAGGAAAATCAATACTAGATCATAGTTGAATCAAGGACTATATCAAATATTTTTCTCTGTGTCGTTTAAGGGATAAGAGTGGACTTTATTGTTTTAACTGTTAACACTTCTACCATTTTTGTGCTCTATTTTAAGTTGAGGAAACGTTAAAGACATGCTTTGCTGTTGTAAAGTTGCATCAATATTCATAATAAGCCTAATCACCTGCATGACTACTGGGGATGCAGAATAGGCCCGATGCGCTCTCCTACATGTCACAAGAGGCGATTAATGGAGAGGATCCACGGTGGCTCAGAGGTTAGTGTGCTGGACTCGCGACTGAAAGGGTCGGGTTGCAACCCTATCATCGGCTGGCTATGGTCCTCAGACAAGGCACTTTACTACAACTGCCTCAGCACTAAATTACCTACTTGTGTTGCTGTGCCATAAAACACCAAACTAAACCACCAGAATAAGTCATATAGACTTCGACCAACTTTTTTTTGTTCAACACCGTGAGCCAAATAATCCTTCATCATGCATTGGTATTCGGTATTAAAATTCCATCCTTCTTTAACAGAATTTTCTATCAACAACTCTGCAAAGCTTCATTTCAGATGCAAAATGTTGACCCTCAGATGGAATTTTCCTATACCAATGCATATGAACAATTATATTAGGCTTGCCATCACAGGTAAGACAAACATTAATGGGACAATGCTGTGTTACAGCAAAATGTCTCATTTATAGCAAACCTCAAATATGAGAGTGGGTCTAACCACCACCCTGAGCGAAAGATATTAGGGGCAAGTACTTGTAGGGGAAGATGCACTGGGAGGTAAATTTTAATGCTGAACTTAAATTTGATCAAAACACTATGACTATGTAAGAGAGGATCAGTAATGGAAAATACGTTTTTTGTCATGTTCTAACTTTTGACTTTGGTTAAATGTGATAAATTGGTCTCGGTTTGTATATCTGCTACATCAGTGAAGAAAATCAACCGTGGAAATGTTTGAAATGATTCACTGTTCTTTTTCATCGAATAGAGGAAATTACACTTATTATCAGTTCAGGAAACCTAACCTTTCCTTTAAACATTTTCTTTCAATGTTACCATTGTTCATGTATATGTAACACTTTTCCAACAAACTGGAAGAAATCCATCCACTACAACTTCATTTATTCGTTCTAAATGATCAATTCTTGACATACAAAAATATTTGGGTTTTTTCGTAATTATTTTTTTGAAACTTGAATGCAGGAGTTTACACATTCCCTTCAACAGTATCTGACACAGTGTTTTGCGAGTTATGCATAATTACTGAGAAGTCCTGATTCTTATTATCAAGATGAAATATTCATGGATGAAACAAAAATCTTAGTTTTAAACAAAAGCACACATTTGTCGCCCTAATACTGCGTCGCCATAATGCCTACACACAACTGTGATAATCAAAACATCCTTATGGCAACAGAATCTTCACACACATATTCTATCTAACCCAGCATTAAGGCGACACTCTTTCTAAGGCCCCTTTTGTCATACCAAACAAAACAGGAAAATAAAAGTGTATTTACCATGATCAGAATCATAAATATATGCCTTTTAAAACTGTATTACCACGCCTGCAGATCCATTTGCAAACCCTTTCATGTTAAACTTTTTTCTTAGAAGTGTGATAAGGGAGAAGGTGTAGATGGACTTCAGAAGCTGAAATATTATTTTCAAGCAAAAATAATTTTTTAACGCCTTATGAAGAGGTGTGGTCAAAATAATTTTGGAGCCAAGAATAGAGAGATGATATTTGCTTGAAACGAGCGAATAACGGATATATTTCATCTAGTGGGTCAAAATACTTAAGTTTGTCATCCACGAGATCAAATATATCTGTTATTCATTTGGAGCAAGCAAATTTTTTTAAAAATTTTATGCTCAAACATATTAGTTATCAATATGTATAACAGATTGAAGTAACAGTATCACTGTATCCCACGCGATAATGTCAGCGGTTATCAGTTTACTTTTTGCTGTGTTTTGTGTATATTCGCACAGAAAATATCAGCAGCAACATAATTTTACTTCGCAATTCAAAGTAAAACAACACATAAAAAATATGAAAGATTGAAGAAAAGAAATTATATGCACATTATTTTTATCTTATCAATCTGTTCAATTTAGTCAACAACCAAATTTACATCATATTAATATGTAACTTCTATTTATGTTGATACATTTCTATCAAATATTCCAACTGATTTTTTAGCTATCATAAATATATACCATAAACATACAATAAACTGTCCAGGTAACTACAGTGTAATAACACTGGTATTTAATGATGCAAATTTCTGTTATTATGAGGACTATCATTAAACTTGTTCCACAATTACCTATTTACAATGACAGAAAATTATCCTTATTCAAGTTGAAAGAAACAATTGACAAAGTCTACTTGCCCAAGCTTTGAATTCATTGGACATGCACATTTCTTCAGCAATTCACCTGTCTGAAACAGCTTTTTAATATTTCTGTGTACCATTTTTTGTTCATTACATACCCATTTAATCTTATATGGTTGATCTGGCTTTAAATACGAATGTTTATTCCTTATTTCGATCTCATACACGCAGAATGGAACTTTTTTAACTTATGTCTACACTTTAATATATTTCTATATGTTGAATGAAACTTTTAGCAATCTTACTGATTTAAAAATTTGATTTATTGTCTCTCTCACCCAGAGTTTGGATCCAAATCACATTCTTAGAATAGTGATGTTTAGCTTTAGTTAACGCTTTCCATTTGCTTACATTTACTATCTTCCTGTATTGATTGTATTCATAATCTGGATATATCATTATAGTGCAAAAAAAATATAAATAAACAGTTTCATTTAGTGACCCTTACTATTTGACCTATGTGGGTCAAGGTCACAGTCTCTGAATATAAGTTTTAATATTTTGGTGAAAGTTTTAATTTATTATTTAATAGTTTAATATATTTATATTTTCTTAAAACCTCAATGTGTTCTGTTTGCACTGTGGCTGTTGAAGACAATTCATTATTTGACACACCCATGACTATAACCTTGGCATCTTGGTCACAGTCTCAGAAAATCTTGAGTAAGTATTTGGTGAGGTTATCATTTGCATCTATGTCCTAAACGTTTTGATTGTTTCTATTTATTCTTTGTATTGTTCATTACTGAGTAAAGATAAATCATTATGCAATGTACTCAACTACCCCTATTACTCTGGTGTAAAAGTTAGGTATACAAATATTTGTGTTAAGGTTTTGGTGAAATTTATTCTTTCGCTTACATAATTTTAACTATGTGATGGATTTTTTTCATACTTGGGTATTTTGTTTTATAGCGAGGACAATTTATTTTGCATCACTTTTTTTCTCACCATTTGATCCTGCATTTAAGTTCAGAGGCATAGTACTTATGTATATATGTATACATATGCTTGACCTTAGTGTTATTACACATGTATGTAGATGTGCAAGTATATATCTCCAGATGGGCTGTTAAACTTATGAAAAAGCAAGGCTGACAATCCATTGCCATATCATCTTGTTAGTATGCTCAAATGTTGATTGTGATAACATTTCTCAAAGATACTAATATTACAGTCATAGATACTAAGTTTTATCAAATTTGCATCTCAAATGGTCAGATTCCAAATCATATGCAGATTTGTTGCTCACAGGTCAGTCTTACTTGTTTTACATTGAAACCTGTATATAAAGGACAATCAAAGGACCACAAAGATGTGTCCCTTATCGTCAATTAAAAAGATAAATGGTCACAAATTGCTTTCACTAAAGTTATGAACATGCATTACTGAAAAGCCTTAATTGTATTGCATTATTTTAAAGTATGTTGCAAATTAAAATATTATTATGTACTCTGATTTTGTCACACAGACTTAAGGTAGGAGACAATTGAACAGGACTTCCCTGTATACGTCGTCGATATGGACGGGAATGATGACATTATGACATCAAAGAATGTTTTACATTATGACATCATTCTACTCACCTGATATATTCATGCGCGTCAGGATTGAAATTATGAATGAAATTCAGTAAAGAAGCACCAGATCATACTTATTTCAATATTTGTAATTTCCTCCATTGAGTAAAGTTAAAAGTTCTAGTAACTTATGCTAATTATAAATGAAAGTCTGCAATAAATATGTTATTGTAGGTGTACTCATATCCCTGGTGGACGATTTTTTTTCTCTTTGGTGTAGCTGACTTGCAAGCTCGTCGGTCACACTGCTGGAACAACTTGTTCACTCAAGAAATTAGACAATACACAAACAGTAACTTTCAAATATTTCATAGGAACAATCAAGCACAAACATTTGATAGGAACATAGAATTGTACTATTTTTATCACATAATTCTTACTTTTGTCGGGAGTTATAAACCAGTGAAACCCAGATTATCAACTACATCTGTTTGTATTGAATTGTACTCCCAGTATCTGACTACACAAATGTTAACATAAAACTTTAGCATTGTTGAAAATCTCAACATCCAAAAAGTGATCCTGTATCTCTCAATGCTTAGAAAGGAGAGACAGACATGTTTTCAATACTGTTAACTTGGCAATGACATTAAGTGATACAATATCCCTTATATAAGAATCTGAAACTAAGTATTAACCAATACATCTTTGCTGCTAATGCTGGCATTTTGTCATATATGAAATTATTTAACTTGTTTCATACATTTCATATTAATGATCACTGGTGCACAGCTGCATGAATACAAAGAAACGCTTCATGACACATATGATAATTTGTGATATTGCACAACCATTCAGTGAGTTAACAATTGTACCATAATATGAATTATTGCAAATAACATCACGTCATCCAAGAAACAATCTCTGTCACAGAGATCAATTAATTATTGTCATTGATGACTGATGGATTCCCGGCTCAACTAAAAATGGATTGCTGACCACTGGTATTGCTGGCTAGTTGCGAGTGTTATATAATTATGATCAGGTTAGCACACTGCAACTAACAATGGATTGCTGACCACTGGTATTGCTGGTTAATAGTGAGTGTAACATAATTGGAGCCCCGACTCAACTAAAAATGGATTGCTGACTGGTATTGCTGGCAGGCTGTGAGTATTATATAATTATGGTCAGGTTAGCACACTGCAACAAACAATGTATTCCTGACCACTGGTATTGCTGGTTAGTTGTGCGTGTTATTTAATTAGGGTCATGTTAGCACACTGCAACTAACAATGTATTACTGACCACTAGTACTGCTGTCTAGTTGGGAGTGTATAATAATAATTGGCAAGGCTAAAAACTTGACTTCTAGCTTATCTCAGCAAATCTGATAGATTCATGATCACCACTGTATAACATTTACTGATGTAAATAGTAATAACTTCAAAATATGACCATACTGGCCAAATTTAAACTTGTTTTGGATTAAACTATTGATTACATTTCAGCTTGTATTCTTTGTTTGCTGATGATTACTAAAATAAATGACCTAACATGAAGTAGCAAAACTATTCAAGTGATCTCGTTTTCCCAACAGTATATTGGAAAGCAATGTATAGTGTGTGCACTGTGCGGCCAAGTATTGATTAACTCTATAACTGTTCATGGACATGAAGGATTATTTTATATGATATTAATTTAATTCTACATCCATTTGATTGGCCATATTAAACACAAGTCTTTCTACTACCAAACCCTGATATATGTCAGCAGAAATACGAACAATTACTGTATCACATGATACATTCTCGTGATCTGATTGGCTGACTACCGGGATCTATTTTAGGACATTATGCATTTCCACATGACTATTATAGGCAGCCGTCACCGCCAAAATTACATTAATTTTTTCATCTACCGCTCTTGCTCTTGCTACTTTAGCCAAAAACTTGCATCTTCTACAACACATATATAAGACAGAACAAGCGTGCTACAAAGTGTACTGGATTTGTCCAAACACGACCTGGCACGATTTAGTATGTTGAGAACACCAGTAGTACCTAAATTCAAGTTAACACGCGTCCCCTCAATCAGTGGAGACGAATTCCAGTATAAAAAGAAGATGTGTTGGATAAGATTCACTTCAGTTTTCCTCCTGAACAAAGATGTCACAAAGTTCACATCATCATCAACGTCCAAAGAGACCTTCATCGTTTAGCTCAACATTGTGATGTTTTGTCAGTACTTATTAAATCCAATGCCTCGATGCAAAAACAAATCATTCAAAAAGAACATAAAGAAATCATCGATACCGTATGTGAATGTTGTTTGAATGCTTTGAAAGGAACTGTTCCTTTAACCAAGATATAGAAACAGCAATTAGGACGACATCGTTACGTTTCCGACTAATGGTGAAAAAGAAAATGACAATCAGTCAAAAGAAAAATGCCCGTTCGACAGGACCACTGTTACAAGTAGATGCTCCTTTGTTAGGATCGATTACTGGACCTCTTTTAGGAGAAGTGTTAAGGTGAAGAAGATAAAAAAGGACACACTTTTCCGGAAGGACATCACACTTGTACCCTTGGATTTCATTGAAGGACGAAAACTAACTTTAGTTACTTACAAACGGAGAACGGAACTCCACAGTTGGTACGACCAACGGATACAATATTTACCTCCTAATCTTAATCTCACCAAGATGTCACATTTACAACAAGAGCTACAATCGTTGATGGATTGAACAGATTTTCCAGACACGTAAAAAGCGCAACTCTAAGGATAGTTATTGTGATGTCTTGAACTGTTTCATCAGAAAGCTTTAGACGAGACGGCTAAACATACGCTGAGAGATTTAAAGAATGTCATGAAAACAGAAGAAAAACAGAAAGCAACAAAGATGATGACAGTTACCTCCAGTGTGATAACCTTGTTGACACCTTCCCCTACTACAAGACAAGAAAAAATGAAAGCCTTGGTCAAAAAGATGATGTCGACACCCTCTTCAGCAGATGAAAAAAAGGAAAGAAAGGAAGACAGAAGTGAAAAAAGAAATCAAGAAAAAGTGACAAAAGAACCTATGACATCTGTCGAAACTTACTTTTCTACTTCTATTGCTCGTCAGACACTTCAAGCATCGCAAACCCAATTCTACAAGAGCAACCACAGAAGAGTATAGAATAATGGTTACCTTATTGAGCAGCAGCAGCGGCAACATGGATACACTTTTGGCCAGCATTTACTACAATCTTACTCATGCCGCTAGCTATGAGGGAATTCAGAAATTGTACCATGCAACTAAAACTGAACTAAAAGAACTACTGCAAGAAGTACAACAATGGTTACAAGAACAATCGACGCACACGTTACATAAACCCATTCCAGGAATATTTTCCAGAAGTCATACTAAAGCAGCTGGAATTGATTATCAATGGCAAGCTGATTTAGCTGATGTCTTTCATTTAGCGTCGCATAATCGAGGTTACAAATGTTTGTTTTATATCACTGAAGTGTTTTCAAAAGTAGCTTGGGTACTTCCTTTGGCTTCTAAAACAAGTTCAGAGTTTGAGCGAGCTTTAAACCTTATCTTGAAACAAAGTGGTCGACACCGTTTCTAATGCCAAACAAACAAAGGTCCCGATTTTCTTAACTAAGCTTTTTAGAAAAAATTGAAAAAAATACACATTAATTTTGTCACAACTGAAAATGCTAAAACGAAAGCTGGTGTCGTGGAAGGTTTCAAAGAACTTTGAAAGAACGTATGTGGAAATAGTTTACACATGAACATACCCTCAAATACATTGACGTGTTACCACACCTAGTCAAAGTTTACAATCTATTGTACCATCGTCGCATCGGATGTGCTCCTGAAAAAGTGACACCTGAAACGAAGTGATTGTGTTGGATCGATTGTTTCGAACGTCAAAAATCAGAAAAAAGAATGAAGTGTTAATCACCCGAGATTGGGTTCGCATTGGAAAAACAAAAGGCACTTTTGACAAATGATATTTACCTAACTGGACGAGAGAATAGTTTTGTGCCAAATGACAAGTGTGTGGACGTGATCCCCCTGTATAATATAAATTGAAAGATATGAACAGAAAAGTGTTAAAAAGAACTTTTTATTTGCCTGAGTTACAACGAGTGACAAAGAAAGAAGACGATGTGTACGATATCGAAAGCATTCACAAAAAAAGAACACGTAAGGTGGGAATACATCATATCCAAGAAGTCAAAGTTCGTTGGAAAGGATATTCACAGTTACGATTCTTTAATTGCAGTTTCACAAGTCATCAACTATGTAAGGAAGTAGAAGTTACCAACATGCCGTTAAACACCACTGCATCCCATTCTCATGGTTCCTCTCTTCTAGAACTACAAAAGCAACCACTTTGGATGTGGGTTGGAGAACGTATTCCAAAAAATCAAATAGTCTTTTTCTACCAAATCTTTGTAGTGTATTGTGTTGTTGGAGCAGCCTTTGGAAATTTGAGTTTGCAACAAGGAGATAAGCAGTTGTGGACTATTTTACTCAGTACTTGTATTGGTTATTTTTTTTCTAATCCTTCGTTAAAATATATCGACAATAACAACAATGATAGCCATGTTAACGCCAGTCACAACTCTTCTAATCACACAAGCCATCATCTAGAACTCTTGGAAAATCATCCTTTGACATCGATTGACTCCTCGGAGACTCAAACCATCGAACTATGAATAATTAATTTTATTTAACATTACCTGACAGTTATATGGATATGTTTCCCAACAACACATAATGCTGTTTCACCGCCCATTTATCTCTATCCTTACAATTGGATCACAAAGCTCATTGGGGAGCGGCTTTGGTCGAAATCATTTATCCTACTATAGTCTGAAATGTGGTCGAAGATCAAACCACTTTCGTCCTAGAAATACTAAACGAACAAGTTCAATCACACTTTGACAAAAATGATCATCTCGTCGAAACAATTTCAACTATGTTTAATGATCAGTTTCTCAAAGCACTGGATACACTTCACGGATGTGTGCTGATCGACTACCATCCAACTTCTCATCGTCCCTAATTAGATTGTTCCTACTGCAAAACGCTGTCCATCACTTTTTCTCCCAGTTTGTTTGACATTCTGGGTGGAAACACATCTCTCGTTCCTTCGAAGACATAATCAACAACAATCGATTCTACAAGAACTTAGGCTAGCCTATCAAATTGAACGAAGGACTGAATTTGATGTTTGTGTACTCTAATGTCGTCGAGTACAACTTGGTGGGAAATACAACTGCTCAGTTGCTCAGTATCATTCCTTTCAAAGTGAATTCTGCCATAGTTGTTTACGATAAAGGAGGAAACACGTATCACGTTAACCGAGACTTTGTACATCCTCATTACCTTTCTGTCAGTAAATCATATTTTGCAGTGCCAATATTAGTATCAAAGGAGATCTTGGACAAACTACTACGTTCACTAAAGGAAAAGCCCCCTTGAAACTATATATTCAAAACGATTCACCAGTAAATTGTAACAGATGTATCCTGTGTACTAAGGAGTGTCTCGACAACGAGGACATGGTTTAGGAGATATGTTAATATCTGCTTTTCGTACGGTATGACTCATCTTGAAACCTATGGTGACTCGAGGATTGCATACTTTAAATGATGCAGACTTGGCGCAAGGAAAATAATTTTTCCAAAACGTACTCATCTACCATGAAAGTCCTAAACAAGCGTTTAAGAAAGCAGGAAGCAATATGTTGATTTAAACATGAAGAGAATTCCAGGGCTCGCCGAGACACCCATATAAATTCACATCTCACTTCTGGCGAAGACATTGATTTGACTTCTACGCCACATCAAGGACAAAGCAGAAAGAAACGTGGAAAGGTCTTCAAACCTCACAAACACGCACAGGAAAAGACTAAGAAAGCATAAAGAAAAGAACAGCAGTCAGAGATTTTGACGTTTGTGTTCACAAAAAAAAAAAAAAAATGATGCACAGAGATTCTTGCAAATGTTTCCATTTCAGAACTCGATCTGTTTGTCATGCGACCGACGATGATGTCGATGCAATAATCCCAATGGGTAGAATTTCTTCCTTGGTCGTCTTTGACCTAATCGGTACCTATCAAGTTTCAAATCAAAGGACAATCCAGGCGGCATGGACACGTACCCTTACCGAACTTACCTGGAGAATCTCATGGCGTACGGAAAAGAAATCAATAATACACATCTAGATGCCTCATTGGTGTGGAAACCTGACACTGTGAATGCTTTTAATGACACAGTTTTTGCTGTGTATGAAGATGCTCACAGTGTCGGATTTAACGACTGCCGAAACAAAATCAAACAAGAACGTAGTTTAGAACTGACAGATCGTTTGCACTTGGATGTGTGCTTGCAAGACAAGTATTTGTTGAATCTTGTGGATGTACGTTTGATACTGAATCGAAGTAGTACCGTGTTCCATTTGATGGCTAATACCAACGAGTACAAAACAAGCATCGAAAAAGCCAGATTCTACGTACAATGTGTGGAAGTCTTGTTTAAAGTGGGAAACGACATCATTCAAACTCTTAGTAGAACGACACCCACGTATCCTCTACGATAAGTGGAAGTTTAAACCTTTATCATTGCCTCTGTGCTCCGACCAAGATCGAAGATAATGTTTTCCAAGGTCAGCTGCGAAAACATTTGCTCATTGGCATAGTCAGGAATGCAACACTCAATGGACTTATCGATCAAAATCCTTTCGAGTTCCAACACTTCTACGCGTCCAAGATAGAAGTTTCGCGAGATGGCCAGACGTTGTGTACAAGACCCTTTGAACCTAGCTTTGCCCATAATAATTACTTGATATCTTACTTGGCTCTGTTTGAAGCCACACAAGTTAGGAACTATCAGTAGCCACGGCATTTCGTACGACGATTAGGCAGGAGGATATGCTTTGTGGGGATTTGATTTCACCCCAGACCAAGACAGTGACGAAGGACATTTCCACCCAAGAAAAACAGGCCAACTCTGTGTGGGACTTCAGTTTGCACTAGCTCTGGTGAATACAATGAACATCATTTTGTATGCAGAATTCGATAATACTCTGGACATCAACAGTGTGAGAGAAATGATCCTAGACTATTAAAAACATGGAACACGAAGCTTTGGAGATAGGTGAAGATAACGTTTTCTATCCAGAACAGCAGTCACAGACCACAAGTGAACAAGAGAAAGATACAGTCATGGCGTCACGATGGCCAGAGTGAGAAGAACTTTTATTCTTCCTGATTTGCTCGCCACTCACCTGAAAGAATCACACTCCTGAGCAGAGAACATTGTTATGGTTCTCATGTCGATCATTCTAGTCAATTGGAAAACGACAAATGATGATGAGTCAAGAGAATCTGGACTAAGCATGAACCCTTATCTCACAAGAAAAGATTTTGAAAGAGTGGAATAAAGATCTAAGTGACCATTCCCTACCTCCATTGACTTCATTGAAAACGACACGCATTGAAGCTCGCTTGCAACAGAGTACAGAGACTTCCCGTTCATCGACTTATGTGACAGATCTTTTCAAGGAAAAAGTCAAGTATGAACTCATCACTTATCATTACCTCTCAAAATGAATACCTGGGAACATCATTACCTTCTGACTAACAGCTCGTACTCAGCTTCTTGCAATCCATTGGTGCGGTCTAAAGACGAACTTCCTCATCGAAAACCTAAAGACGTTCGAGTTTATGTCGTCACCACAGACAGCAGTCATCGCCCAGGGACGAAGTGGTTAGCCGTCTACTTTCCCAACGATAATAGTGTTGAATATTTTAATTCTTATGGATTACCTCCTATGGAAGACGATATCATCGACGTTATGAGAAGAAACACTTTATCATCTCAATTCAGCAATAGTGTGTAGAAAATATTGTGTGCATATTCTTCATCAACGCAGTCTTGGATTCCCATTAGAACATCATCTGACTTGTTTTCAACGTGATTTCTCTAGCAACGATGACAAAAAAGAAAAGTTGTTTTGTGAACATTATGGATATCTAGTTTCTTTAGAACAGAAGCGTAGTGTGTATCGATGGCAAAAGGACACTGTACTAGATCACTGGAAGCCTAGTCTTACTCCACAACGTTGTTAACCTTGTAAATACGTTAATGTTTAACATCTGTTTTGTTTGTCAGTTGTACATGAAGAAGAAGGGACTAGCTTAATTACCCCTCTTCAATGGTTTGTTGATGTTTGAGTTAGCAAGGCTTATTAAAACAATGATGATTTTTAAAAAAGTGGTGTGTACTTTTTTGCCAAAAAAAAACAAAATGTTGTACGTTCAATCTCTCTCTCTCTCTCTCTCTCTCTCTCTCTCTCTCTCTCTCTCTCTCTCTCTCTCTCTCTCTCTCTCTGGTTTGGCACAAGACATTCTAACGTTTAATGTAATGGTAAAAAGTCACAACTATTGTTATACAAAATCTTACTATCTTTTCTTTCCATAGCACAAGAGTCACTCTGCATTTTCACAGACAAACAGAAGCAATTCTTTTCTTAACATGTGCAGTAACCACCAAAGTGAATATTGATTTTTGTTACCCAGTGCTATTGCGCCAGTGAATATTTATTTTTTATTTTAGTGATGTCGTATCTCACTTTGAAAGTGTTTGTCTGTTTCACTACAGCGCTAGAAATATTGGCATCTTTTTCTTTTATTGATCTCTATTTATCTCTATTCGATTTGGTTGGTGTAAAAAAAAATTACCCTGCGCGATATATGCATGTATTCAGTACTTAGAGTCATCGCTGTCAAATTTTTAGAAGGAAGTCAGCAAATATGTTTAACGGTTTGAAAGTAATGAAGTTAAGGTATAATAGATTTTCATCTCTTTAAATATTTGTATGATGTCTCTGTTAACTGAGGAGTTAAACTAAGTTAAAGAAAAAGAATAATTCATAAATCGGAAATCTATTAATTAATTAATTGTCACAAATTGTCATTCCTCAATTAATCATTAATTATAACACATTTACTCTCACATTTCTGCTCTGGTTTCTCAATTCTTTCACCGGCTTTTTTAAGCACATTTTTGTTTTCTCTGTTCCCCGCTATCATTCTTTTGATACGAATTTAATGTTTTTTCGTATTTTTCTCTCATAGCCCTTGTGTATGTTCGTTTTATCATGGTTGTAAAAGGATATGAATTTTATTGTTCTGCCACAAAAAACATTTTAAGGAGTTATATGATACATGACGAACTCCAATATCCTCAGCTTCCAATGGATTGTTTTTTTTGTGGTTTATTTATATATATATATATATATATATATATATATATATATATATATATATATATATATATATATATATTTATATATATTTTAGATGACGAAGTCATCCACATAAATTAGTACACTTGAATAAAACTAGGGTGCCTAGGAATCATTGTCAATCTTGCTCCTAATAATTATGAGAAGAAAGAAAAAAGTCCATTTCCATTATACACACGCACACAAAATCGGAATTTTCCACTTTTCGGGAAAAATCCCAACTTGGATTGTAAAAATCAACCAATGCCTGTCCTTACGTGTGTGTGAATTATTCTCTCCATCCTGTTTAATATATACGATGCATAACTTAGATGTCACAACCTTACAAGGAACCTTAGCTTTACGCCAAATTCTGACTTAGTTTGTCAATGTGGCAAATTTAACTCTTGCTTATTTTCATAGGTCACCTTTCACTCATCGTATTAAATCTAAAGCGACAAACACATCTGTAACTAAATGAACTGACATTGGGTAAGGCCAATCAGTGTACTAAATCTAGGGTGGCAAAAACCAAAACCATAAATTTGTAACAAACTGAAGAACCATATTTGCCTTTTAAAGCATTTGCATTGCAACAAACTTTTCTGCCAATATGTTTATCAATCAACAATGCGTAGCCGTTTAGTGGAAAAATTAAGCCTCGGCCAGTAAAAAACAAATTCAGTATTACAACTTCTAAACTTTACTTACAGTGGCGTGACTACCGCCCCCGCAGCCCCCGCAATGCGGGGGGGGGGGGGAGGGGATTGACGCAAGGTTGGTGCCCAAAATCCCGCTTTACAATAATTATTTGACGGGGGTCCACTCTTAATGTTGGTGGGAGGGGGGGGGACACAGTTTGAAGTTATGCCACTGCCCACTTAGCTATATGTGGGGGTAATGAATAGTAAATGTGTGGGTAATTAATAGTACATGACTGGGTATTGATAGTAGATAACTGAGTACAGATCACTACAGCGGCAAGTTGGATAGTAAATCAAGGTGTGTTGGATAGTAAATGTGCGGCGTTGGATAATAAGTGTGGGAGTAATGGATAGTACATGTCCGTGTGTTGGTTACTCAAAACGGCCTGTTGGATAGTAAATGTCACAATCTGTGGGTTGTCTATATCCCAACCATCCACAGAATAAGACCCAATCTTCTTTTCTGCGCTGTCGTTTCTAGCATGTTGAATCCTCATAGCCAGCGCAAAGCTTTTGCTAAATATTGACGGCTGTCAGATCAATAGGATTGTTGTGGTATGATGGCTAATGTGTTCTCGGGCATGAACTTCTTTCGGTACACTAATTCACACACTTTAACAATGGTAGAAGCTTCCTTCAAAGGATCGATACCTCCGTGATCCATAAATAATTGTGGACATTTTCCACAACAACGTCGTACAATGTCCACATCGGATCGACAATATTTCAACATTTCTTCTTCTTGAGAATTAAGTGTCTGAAGAGTAGGTTTGGTACCAGGCGTAGAATGATTCTCGTTGCTTAATTTTCATTTTCAATTTTAGGTGGTGATGTTGCTTTGGATATCAATTTTTTGGTTGTGCCAAACCAAAGACTGACAGAGAGAAAGTAAAATTTTCTGTTCAAGATTGAAAACGGTAAAACTTTAGTGTCTATAATCTTCTATCGACATAAAACAGGATGGAGAGAAAGGAAGCTATGCATCGTACATGTAGTGTTTGTACTTATTAAGAAAATAATTGTCTGTCTATTGGTAAAAATGCGAAGGATAGTCGTGCTTACCCACACTATACTTTCAAGCATACATATGATTTAAGGTTAAGTATTTTGTAAAAGATATATACATATATAACCCTTTCCACAGCCGCTTAGATCACTTGGAAAAGAGGTACTACTCAAATGATTGCTAAATGAAACAGCAACAAAATCCCTCCATTATAATTGGCCATATTGTGTGATAGTATGTTTGTGGGTATATCGTGTGTAAGTAATGCGATTGTTTAATGTTTGATGCATCACTGAGGAAGAAAAGAAATAAAAACGAAAAAAAAAAAAAAAAAAAAAAAAAACACAGAAAAAGAAAAACAACAAAAAACAACAACAACAACAAAAAAACAAACAGGTGATTTTGTTCGAATTGATAAAACAAAACTATGAATTGGAAGATTTGAACGGAGAAGTACTAAAAGGAATATTTTACTTGCCCGAGTTACAACGGGTGTCCAAAAAAGAAGACGGTGTGTACGATATCGAAAGCATTCTCTTCGAAGAACACGTAATGTGGGTAAACGTCGACTTCAAGAAGTGAAAATGAGTTGGAAAGGATATCCACCTAGTTTTGATTCTTGGATTGCAGCTTCACAAGTCATCTTATGCTGGCACCGCCTAGCCCCATCCCAGCATATATAGCTGGTTAGGGCCTGGAGTCAAATTCAGCATTGGTTTTGAGCTATCTAAAACCTAAAGTAAAAGAATAAATAATATAATTATAAATAAAATAAAGTGTCTAAATGCTTGTGTTTTTTGATTTGGTGTGTGTGTGTGTGTGTGTGTGTCTGCTATATTCTCTCTCTCTCTCTCTCTCTCGGGTTATGTTTATTTTTAATAAGGTTGAGAATAAATTTTGGAATGGATTAAAAATTGTGATTTCACGGACGTAATTGAAAACTCTATCGATACTCGGGTTCTGTGTTGTAGGTATAGCTGCTTGCCTGGAAAGGGCTTGAAATTAGTTTTTTGCGAGAACTTTACATCTTCGTTTTCGAAAGAAGGCTTTTAGTAGACATTTTGTGATATTTTACCCCCCCCCCCAAAAAAGGTGAGTTTTTCCTATTGATGCGATTTGTTAAACAGGATGTGTGTTTTTGAAATTTCTTAAGGAAAACATACCATAAAAAAGTGCCTTGATATTTTTAAAAGTAGGAATACAATATTCTCTCTCTCTCTCTCTCTCTCTCTCTCTCTCTCTCTCTCTCTCTCTCTCTCTCTCTCTCTCTCTCTCTCGTAATCTCAGTTCTCTCTCTGTTTCACACACAGACACACACACACACACACACACACACACACTTAAGTTTCTTATAAAATGATTTAGATTGAAATCATAATGGTATATGTTCCCGTTTTTAAGATACCTCTCCAAAAATGTTGGCAGTAGTTGCAATGATAACGTGAAATGTTACTTTTGTAATTTTTTCAAAAACTTGGACCCCTCAAAATTTTAGAACGATTTTTCATCAGTAGGTAAATTTCATGGATTATATAAAATCTTGAGTTTAGTTGTGCTTGTGCATGTCAGATATCTTGGCTTTGTCTTATTTTGGCACTGCAATGTGTAACGAGAAACATTTCTAACATTAGATCTACCGTTTTCCAAAGGAAAAATAAAAAAAGGAAAAAAAAGAAAGAAAAAAAACCCCAGTTTCACAGTGTAAGAATGACTTGAGTATGACCCGTCTTATTCAGCACTCTCATTCTAGAGCCAAAACATGAGTTAATTAAAAATGTAACAATGTATGCCCTATTTTATTCAGTCAGTCGATTTCAGACGGTCGAGAGAATAAGGCGTGTTTTTCTTACTGTTCTCCCCTTCTATAGTTTAGGGAAATGTTGTAACACTGTTTTTATCCGTTTGTAACCGCAAAGAGTGTGCAGCAAAACATGACATATTTTAGTCATTCGACAAGAAATATAACACTACTTTTTTGAAACTGATGAATGAAAAAAAATAAATAAATAAAAAAAAAAAAAACAATGAACATTTCTATCATAGAATTTACCCTTGTCTTCAGAAACTCATAAAAGGGTAACCTTCTCTCTGTTTGAAGCAAACCATAGTTTTGGAAAATATTACTGCGTTCATTTGACAATATTTCATTGTGTGCACTATGCTCACAGTAGCTAAATATGCTATTCGCGTGGCTAGGTGAATCAGTACGAAACGGCGTGTATGCAGGGCAGCAAACGTTAGCCACTACTAGCTTTTAGTATGTAACTGTGTTGAAATTACTGTTTATCTTTATTATTGTGAAAGAATATTCAAGTTATGCTACTTTCGGTGCGCAATGCTTGCACTAGAAGGTTAAAATAGTACGGTAGACAGGATAAATGTCAATAGAAATGTGGTTTTGTGATTAAATATGTCATATCATGAAGTTAATGTTGGACTTAGCCTAAAATAGCTTGCGAAAATAAAGAGCGCAGTAAGAAACGATTGCGGGGTTATACTGAAACCTTATCAGGAAAAGTTAACTGGAATTATTCCCGTGTGGCTAACCCAGACACAATTTTTGTCAGCTTAATGTGACCAAACAAAAGAACACATCAGTGACATTAAATTTATCCAAGTCAGAGGTGACACAAATCCAAACGATCGGTGGAATATTTCCATTCCTCGCGGTCATCCAGCGTTGTTAGCGGCTGCGGCATACGCGGTTGCAAAAGCGACTGCGTCAGGGGCCGTCGGAACTGCATCCGGGATGGTTCTAAAAAGGGCGGTTGGAGGTCGCATAGTGTCTCGTAAACAAATATATATATATATATATATATATATATATATATATATATATATATATATATATATATATATATATAAAACCTTTGACTACCCGGGACGACTCGCATAATTTACTCAGGCAGAGGTCTTCGAAAACCTAGTACGACTCGCAAAAGGCGTCGCCGTTAACCAATCTTGACGCATGACAAAGTCAGTCAAGCATTTCCGACGTGTCTTTGTGAGGAATGAACTTGCATCAACGATCCCCCGCATGCGTGATACTGGCATCATCAACCTGGATTGGACAACAGGAATTGAGACTCATTGGGTCGCTATCGTTGTAACACTTCGACATCTTTGGTATTTTGACTCGTACGGGCTTGAACCGCCACTTGAAGTTGTTCATTATTTACACAGACTACAGAGTCGTCTACCGCTGTTTTATTCAACGCTGCCGTTGCAATCTCGTCTGGAATGTCCCATATATGGACATCTTGTTCTTGAAGTACTGTGTGCACTCGAGCGTTTACCAACACCACAAGCGCTTTTGATTTTACATTGTTACTTAGAAAGTACGCTGAATAGTACACAAAATGCATATTAACATTTACTGGCGTTACTCAACCAGACGCGGCGCTGATGTGGATCTGAGCAGGTTTGCCACCAAAGCCGGATTGTTGTTGACGTCGACCCGGGCGAGCTGGTGTTTTTCCAAGATCAAACTGGAAAGTTTAAAACGTTTAACGTGGACATTCAGGATGTTGTTATAAAGCTGCGAGAGCGCCGTCGCAAAGAAATTGGCTGAAATCACCGAGAACCAGGGAATTGTCATTGGCCGTTTTCAAAGGCTACATTGATGTTTCTGAGCTTGCGGCGAAACAACATGTGAATGCAAAGATTGCAGAGGTGCCCTCACTACCACGCGTTGTAAATTCATTGGGTAGATTCAGTGGAATATTAACCAAAGAAGGATCTGAAAAATATGATGGTATGACAAATGGTCGATTTCTTTTCGTTACTGTTGGGGATGCTTTTGATACACCTAATCCTAATATCTTAAAGGTGCGTGAGTCTGGATCGTATTTATTTATTATAAACGGATATAGAGGTCTGTTGGGTGTAATGATAATAGTTGTAAATAATTTCCTGCATCGTTAATTAATGACACGTATTACAGAAGACAATTTTAAAGAAAGTTTCATATATGTGGTATCATTATCATTATTCGCCGGAGATGAAATTCAGTTCCAAGAACTCAACATCTATCCGGAAGGGCGCTTAATCGTCTTTGGCGTTTGTGTTTAAGAATTGTTATTACATGTACGCAATGGATTTTGAACGCGATGACGATGTTGCGGAATTTGCGGATGGGGTGTTGGATCAGCTGACAGAGGATGCTAAGATTGATAGTAATTTTGGTCCACTTGTTGATGAATATCTGCTTCAGAATGGTGTTACCAGACCCTCGTATGCACTGTAATATAATCTACGCAAAGGTAAAATAGAAATTGATAGCTACTACCAACTCGAGGCCAGCTTGTAGTCATAGCATTAGCACGCGAAAACACCAGACAAAAAGATACATCACCATCAGGCGTGAAAACAGCCAAAGACTGTTTCTACAACGATGAAGTGAAATTCACCGCTGAATGCACCACGGTTACATTCCCCATCGATTATGTTAAACCAACATGAACTCAACTTAGAAGAAAAAGATCTCGACTGTTATTTAACAAGGATGCACTTGTCCGCGTAAAAGTCCTTGGACGAATACGATCATTAGAGGCATAACACAGAGGCATAATCAGTGTGTTTCTAAATGAACGTGGTGCCAAACCCAGGAACGCACAATCGCCAGAGACTTAAAAGATCACATCGGAAGATATTTTCTACGATTGCATGACAGTTGTACAAGTGAAGAAAAGTGATTGGTTGGAAGCGCGTGCACGTATTACAGCTGAACAAAACCATCATGGCGAGCAATTAGTCTCCACGATGACAATATAAATAGAAGAACTGTGATAGCCCCTCAAAGCTACAGACGCGAAAAATTAATTGAAGCGGAACAACAGCTGCGAGATGAAATAATCAAAAGAACCGCGCTACTCATGAAATACAAACGCGTGTGTATGATTGTAGTTGCTATTTGTGGACAACAAAAGTTGGCCTTGGTGTTGCTGCGATTGTGACCACGGCACCCTTCATAGATACACCAATCGGAATTGTTGTCGGAGCTATATAAATAGCAACCGGTGTCTCTGGTGGTGCTGGCAAAATAATTTCGATACGATTACATTCACGAATACGTGTTTATTCAGAACTTCTCGCGGCAGCACAAAGTAGTCTCAATACAATCAGTAAACTCTACTCGGTGGCTATAGTGTGGATGATTTTGAGACCGTATTGGTGGAAATGGAAAACCACCGACGACGTCGTGCACAGATCCGAAACGGGCGCTAGCGACCCAAAACAAGTAATTGGTTTATATGCAGTAAAAATCGAGGAAATGTTTGGCAGTGTAAATCAGTCTGTCTGCTAGTAGATTTTTTCTTCGCAAAATCGTTGACGTTTCCGAAGAATAAAATCATTTACGCTAGCAGATTTTCTTACGCAAAATCGTTCACGTTTGCGAAGGATATCCACAATGACACCGCTATTGGCAGCATATACAAAGACAAACTTGTCTGGACCTGCGGTTGTAGCGTTGTTGTCGCTGTAGTAGCGGTGTCGCCGCACACAGTCCCACCGCACCCGTAAATAATACACTCGCGTGTGATGTGAAGGGTAAAATTAGTAAAGTCATGGGGTATAAAAGTCTGTGACCTATATCAGAAACCTAAATTTAAAAGTCCCATTGTAATACTACGGATTCACAACACACACTCACGCACGCACACACACACACACAAACACACTTGAACTTCCTATAGAATTATTTATATTTAAATCATAATAGTATATGTTCCCATTTTAACATACCACTCTAAAATTTGCAGTACCGAAATGTGTACTTGAAATAGAAATCTTGGCGATACATAGGTATTATTATTTTTTTTTACTGCATAGCTTGAGCGAAACGATATGTTTTGGACATTTTTTTTAAAATTTTTTTTTACTGCATTCATTTGAAAATATTTCATTGTGCAATATGCTCACAGTAGCTAAAGATGTTATTCATGTGGCTATGTCAAACGGCGTGTTTTCGGGGTAGTAAACTACAACAACTGCTCACTTTTAGTACATGGTGTAGCTAGGTCAATCAGTGCAAAACAGCCTGTTTGCTTGTAATAAAACACTTAGATGGAACGGAAATCTGAATGGTATATGAAGATACAAACTGGATTAAAAAAAAACCCAATAAAAACAAACAGTATACTTTTTCTGAAGAAAACCCATTTAAATGTTAAGCTTTTGATAGAATGTTTATACGGGCTAATGATTTAAAGCAACACATTTGCTCCCTTTAGAACGTAATGTAGTAAGGTCAGTCAGTGCGAAACGACATGTGCAAGGGACAGTAAACTTTAGGCACTACTCGCTTTAGTACGTAATGTAGCTAGGTCAATCAGTGCAGAACAGTTTGTTTAAAGGACCGTTAAAGCTATCCTGTACTTGTGTTATACAGGGGAAAACACGATCATACACATATACGGGAATTTGAGAGAAGATATTCAAATTTTTTGAACATTATGGTTATCTCTTTTCTTTACTTCAGAAACGTAGTGTACATCCATGGCAAAATGATACTTTCTTAGATCATTGGAAATATAGTTTGACTCAACATCGTTGTGTTACGACCCTATGGCTCGAACAAACGTAACAAAAAGAAAGTGAAACCAACAATGTTTGTAAAAATCAACAAACAATTTATTTTAAATAATTAATGTGAAAATCAAAATACACTTACAGTTTCGTGTATTAAACTCCAAATAATCCAACAATTATTAATGTCCTAATCACAAGTCCTGTATAAAATGTTCCAAGTGAATGAATGTTCCAAGTTAATGAATGTTCCAAATTAATCTTCTTAATGAACGAATGTTCCGAATAGATGATGGTTCCGAATGAATGAGTCTGGACTGTGAGTTTGTTCCAACGATAATATAATCCAGATCATCTTTAAGAAATTCAGAGGCATCCGAGAAAGTGGTAAATAACTCCAGGTAGCTCTGATGAATGGTCCAATCAATAATTCCTTTTGAATTATTCATACAGCATGACATTACATAAACATTACAGGATTCCAGCTCGGCTATTATTTCAAACGATCTGATGATTCAAAAGCTGATCATAAAAAACAGTTCTTTTCAACTCAAGATCTAAAATGGAATGGAAATAATTCGTATTTCTAGGTCTTTTATACAACTTGCAAATGGCACATTTCACAACAGGAAACATGTCATATTATGACCCAGAATGCAATACTAAATGCGTCTATTTCATCAGATACAGTAAACAACTCTGACCTTGAACAAAAGGTCAGTAAACATGTTGTTATTTGATTAATAGTACAACTAAACCCAACTTAAATATGACTCACTATTTGACACAACTTTAAAGTAGAGTCATAGGCCAAAAGTTTAAGCACATTATATATTCCATATACATAATTACGTAACAGTTGTCATACTTGTAAATATGCTCCTGTTTAATCTTTTGTACATGAAAAAGGAAGGGACAAGCCCTAATTCTTCCTCTTCATTTTAAGTGAGCAGGACTTAATAGGATAAATGTTGAATTTGAAACCTACTGTTGACTTGTTTGTTTCGTGTGTCTCTTTCAAAAATTATTAAAAAATCTCTCTCTCTTTTCTCTCTCTCTCTCTCTCTCTCTCTCTCTCTCTCTCACACCTCACCCACACGTTGACAGAAAGACATATTCCTGATGTTGAAACCAATGACGTCATACGACATTTTTGTTCAAGTGCAGACCGTCGCCTATTGCTACACTGTTACAGACACTCACCCCACATGATAAACATATGACGTCATATGGTATTTTCGTTCGAGTGCAGATCGTCGCCTATTGCTATAATGTTACAATGTGGCTATGAACTAGGATGACGCCTATGTTAAATTCCAGTTTGTCCCCATAAACTTTGTCGCTCACAATTTATAGGGACACATTTTCCCATGTTAAATTTCCGTACACTCCTATAAATGTTCGACCTATTTTAATATGGGACTCCCGTAGACCCCTCAATCGCCATCCTCCACTACTTATGGACAGTTTTGTCCATGTTAAATTCCCAAAGACCCCATAATCTTTTTACCCCTTTTAACACAGGTTTCCCTAAGACCCTCAAGTGGCGCACTATGCTACTGTTATTCTTAGCTAAAAGGTGTTCAAGTTGAACACAGACTGCTCTTTCTAAAATCTTGGACACAATACTGAGTATACTAACAGGACTGTAATTGTTGGCAGCAGCCGTACTATCATTTTTGTAAAGAGGACTAACTCTAGCTAATTTCAGTTCATCTGGCACTAGACCAACAAGCTGATCTCCAACATTTTGTTTCTAACATGACTGGTGACTGGTCGGCCACTAGTCATATCAGGAAAAAAAAAAAAAAAAAAAAAAAGGCGGAGAACAACTTGTTGGTCCAATCAGGCACAATACCTCTTGATATATACAAGTAACAATGGATGTAACTGGAATCGTCAAAACACTAGCGGGGGTGGAGTGGGGTGAGGAAGCCAAAATAAAAATCAACGGAACGATCCTTCAAAGTGACGCCAATAGGGTAAAGGAGAGAGGCAAGCTCCCACAGTCGGATTTGGGAGATTTAATATTTTGGAGGTTTGTTTAAATCTCATTGCAGCCTTGCAGCTATATATATATATATATATATATATATATATATATATATATATATATATATATATATATATATATATATATATATATATATATATATATATATACTGCACAATGAATTTTGTTTTAAAATCGGGGTAGGGGTTTGGGGTGACCCCCCCCCCCAGCGGACTCACTAGCGGATATCGTCAAGGCCTGTACTTTTACATGGATTAAGGTTACTTAATTCTTTGTAAACAAAATCCTCACTTAGCGGTTGATGTTGGAGTGTGTTATTATGAACATTTCTTACCCTGTAAAACTCTTGCTAAATTGTTGAAACTGTTATAAATGTTTTTGAAGGTTGTGGCAGTTTCTCCAAGAGAGTAGATGCTACATTAATGAAGAAGGTATTAAAACGATTAGCAATATCACAGGTATATGGCAGTTGCAATCCTCAATAGTCTGTACAATATTAGCATTATCGTACGGAAGCCCGTTAGCGCCAGGAGAAAAAAAAATAAAATTTGCGTTATTACGAGATAACATTGCGTTATAACGAGATAACATTGCGTTATTACGAGATAGTATTGCGTTATTACGAGATAGTATTGCGTTATTACGAGACAATATTGCGTTATTACGAGATAGTATTGCGTTATTGCGAGATAGTATAGCGTTATTACGAGATAATATTGCGTTATAACGAGATAGTATTGCGTTATCACGAGATAATATTGCGTTATCACGAGATAATATTGCGTTATCACGAGATAATATTGCGTTTTTACGAGATAATATTGCGTTATTACGAGATAACATTGCTTTATTACGAGATAGTATTGCGTTATTACGATATAACATTGCGTTATTATGAGATAGTATTGAGTTATTACGATATAGAATGGAGACTCATTTCTTATATATATATATATATATATATATATATATATATATATATATATATATATATATATATATATATATATATGATTTACGTCTAGACTGATTTAAAGGAACATGGCGGATATATTGGACATAGACACTTTGATAAGATTCTATTTTAGATTAAATGTTTCACAAAAATATATATTAGAACTTTTAGCATATAATCATCAAATCGTAATAAGCAGACGCACATTGCAAAGAAAACTGAAGAATATTCAACTCTACAGGAAGAAAAATAAGACAGATCTCATTCAGGTGGCCACATTTCTTCAGAAAGAGATAGAGAAGTCTGGTTGTTTGCATGGATAAAGGTGGATGTACACAAAATGTTTTGGCGAGGGTCTTGTTGTCGATCGTGAAAGTGTCAGAGTTCTGTTAACAATTATTGATCCTCAAGGGGTCGAAATGCGGAGAAGCCGCCGCTTGAGACGCCGCACGTACTTTAGTTATGGGCCCAACTACACGTGGCATATAGATTAAAATGATAAACTAAAACCCTATTGAATATTCATTAATGGATGCGTTGATGGATTTTCGCGACATATAATTTGGTTACAGGCTAGTGGCGGAGGAATGGCGCGTAGTGTTGCCTATTATTTCATAGAAGCGGTTAAATGTCGGAAAGGTTGCCCTCGAATAGTGCGCACTGACATGGGAGTTGAGAATACCGTCTTACACAAAATGCAATCATTTCTCAGGAGAAGTCATCAAGACGATCGTTCTGGTAATAATAGTGTTGTATGTGGAGACAGCAGAGGAAATCAGCGTGTTGAATTCTGGTGGAGTGTCCTCAAGAAACAATGCCTACAGTTCTGGATCGATCTATTCCGACAAATGCAACAAGATGGTTACTTTTGCCGCGACTATCTGGATAAACATTTGTTACGATTTTTCTTCCTGGAAATTATTCAAGTGAATATTTGTTAATATACGAGTTATTTTAATATTGAAGTCTTATCGTATCGTATGCATGATTTAGTTAAGAAATTGATAATCGGAAAGGAATATAAGCTTGCCACTTTGCTTCTCATCCAATTTTATATTTACGTTTATAAATCAGTACGAGAGTACTCCATACTTGTCTCCTCGTTACGGGAGAAATATATTAGACATAGCGATTACTCAGTCGTCGTTGCCTGCATTTTCCTCGGCGTTTTGTTTTTATTTTTTTGTTTATTTGTTTGTTTTTCTTTGTCAATTAATCCAAAACTACTCTTTGAAACTTTATGAAGTTTTTAATAGTTAATGTTGAGGGAGTGTGTGTGTGTGTGTGTGTGTGTGTGTGTGTGTGTGGTGCTCTTTTCCATTAATGTGTAGTCCTTTTCTGATAGGAGGTAAAAGCAACCACTAATTTCTGCATATTATGTTACAGTATATTGTAAATTAGCATGAATTATGCTGTTATATTTGGATTTTTGACAGATGCACATCTGAAGTAAGGCCAAGCTGTAAACTCTATTAACTCTTAGCAAATACCTCATATACACAAGATCATTTTTAAAAAGCCAGTGTAACCAGTGAGGAAAATCGGGGAAATTCTTTTTCTTAACAAATCTAATACGATATTGTAGAGCGCCAGACAAGACCAAACTGCACAACTGAACCTTTACAAACAAGTCCAACATGCGCGTGCGAAATAGCCACTCGAAAATGTCTTTTATACACCTAGGCATCCGGCTAAACGAAAATCACTTGGAAGCAGATGTGATGTATTCTGCAGTAACCCCAAATAAGCGTTTCTTACCCCCATTTCAGGTGAAAATGAAAAGAACCGCCTGGGATTAATGCATTAAACATTGATATTGCCACCATCTAATAAATATGTACATGTGATTGTGTCTGCTGTTATGAAAATATAGCATTTAGATAAAACCTATTGAATGGTCCTACCATGTAAGACGTCTATCCTGATATGTATGTTGTGTCGACCAAATACAACATAAATATCAGGGTAAACATATTGCATTGTAGGACTACTATTTGAGCAGCTGAAAAATGAAGAAAAGTCTTAATTTAACAAACAACAACTGGTTGAATGAGTAGAAAGTAGACCATTAACCTTAAGTAGCATCAAAGTAATAGCTCATATTCCCGCAAATGTTTGTAGTAAGTTATCTCGTAATAACGCAATACTATCTCGTAATAACGCAATATTATCTCGTAATAACACAATACTATCTCGTAATAACGCAATGCTATCTCGTAATAACGTAATGTTATCTCGTAATAACGCAATACTATCTCGTAATAACGCAATACTATCTCGTAATAACGCAATGTATCTCGTAATAACGCAATGTTATCTCGTAATAACGCAATACTATCTCGTAATAACGCAATGTTATCTCATAAAAACGCAAATTTTATTTTTTTCTCCTGGCGCTAACGAGCTTCCGTAGTTTTCCGTCGCATGTTCGAAGAAGGTCCGCGGTCCCAAAGTTTTCCGTCGCATGTTCTAAAAAGGTCCGTGTTTTAGTGATTAGTAATTAAGAGTTTAATGTTGTTTTTTTTCTGAGTTTATCGTGGTAAACTCAGAAAAAACAACATTAAACTATTATAAATGCTATTGCTAATAATTGTATTCATTTTTTGTTGTTGTTATTTTGCTTATATTTTATTACTTAGCATCCTTTACGACGCTTCATTCAGCCACAAGTTTTGGGTTCCTGGTACGTAGCTATTTATAGAACAGGGATTCTCCTGCACGGGCATAATAAATACGTCATCATCAAACAAATAATTCAACCAATGGTATCCTATTTAAGGTTTTGAACATTCCCAGCATTGTCTACATATTTTACCAAAATGGACATATGTATTCTGAGTGGAAGGTCAATATTCAAAGTAATGCGATGAAGTTGTTTTAGACATAAAAATGACATAGATTTTAATGTATTCATGGACTGATTGAAAGTGATTGGCAGATTCATCACTGTCCAGTGTTGTGAGTAACCTATTTTCGTTTCTCTTGAACCTATTTTCGTGATTATAACAGGCTAGGCTAATACATGTAGACGCATTAGGTTATAGAAGCCATGTGATCCGTTTTGTTTGTCCACACACATACACACACACGTTTGTAAAATAATTATCAGCTATTTTGTATCCATGCAAGTATTCCAGGATCTCTTATCAGTTAAAAAAGTTGATCCCAACCCCACCCCCAGTCAACTATGTGACATCAGTGTAAAAAATAAATACACAGACACACAGAAGAATAGATAGAAATTGAGACTAATGGTTGATGTAAAATGCTGTTGGTGTAAAAAGTTAAGTATTTCATTCAGGAAATAATAACAGCAAGCCTAATTATTTTGTTTATTATTAACACACATTTCTAGCATTATTGTAATTAGAATTACAACAAAACATTGAAATATACCTGTAAAAATAAAACAATTGTATGACAAATTCATGTATTTACTGTTCTAATTTGTACTTGTATAGAACTAATTGTTCGGCATTTTCTGAATCCCAGCAATAATTATTAATTGGAAATTGCCATTAAATTTATAATTAAAACCTGAAGTGATAGATGTTTTATATTATCATACATTTGGCATGGATAGTTGACATGGGGTACTCAACTTGAAAACCAAATATTTCCTTAACTGATTGGGGAAATTAATTTTATTAGCTGGGATTAAAATGGAAGGTGCAGTTATTGAAATGGCAGGTGGAGTGTGTGATGAAACCTGTCATAGAGTTCATTGTGTGTTGCGAGAGTGCTTGTAGAGAATTTTGTGCAGTTGCATGACAAATTACTTGAGTGGTACTGGTTGGGTCTACAGGGGTCATTTGAACATTTACAGAGGTCTGTGAAGGTACTGCTGAAGAATCTGGGGGAGAGAGTGCCACATTTGAACTTACATTGGACAGAATGTTACTCGTTTGTTGCTTATGTTGAGTACTGGGCCTTGTGTAGGGTTTTAATGAAAGCTCACTGGAGTGGTCAGACAGAGACATAATGTGCCTAGCAGGAGGGTTGGCATCTGTCACTGCATTCAAAGCTGTGGCACGAAGAGAGTGGGCAGTATATCTATGCAGAAATGTTGACATATGTCAGGCATGAAATTACTAAATTGCCTCTGCCCAACACTTACCCCAACATAAATGTCCAAATATCAAAAATGGGGTGTGAAGGGTCAGAGGAAACTCGGACTAGGCTTCTGATAGTTCTTCCACTTCATAAGTGTCGTCAAATATTGATGGGTCAATGTTTTCAACGTCTTCTTCCAGGAAATCTATCTGATATGGTAAACTTAACGAAAATTCTCCATATTTTGCCATTTCGGATACAGCAATTCGATGGTGAATAAATTCCATACCATTTTGTCTACAGACTGATCACTGACCTTGACCTAGCGAGTTTGCAACGTTTGCATCCTGTTTTTTCACCATTTTAGTATTACAAATAATTATTTTTTGATACAAAAATTACAGATATGTGTTTAGTCTTTCGAATTCAGTTCTTTCAAACGTTTTGGAAAATTTTTAACATATTTGTTTTCTTTTGAAGGCACATTTACTATACGTTGTTTATGCCTTCATTTGCAGTGTTTACCTTTTGTTTTGCACGTGACTTTATTTATCGAAGCAGGTATTTTTAGAAAAGTAGTTCTGCTCACAGTTTATACAGAAAAATAAACGCACCTCAAGCTGATCACGTGGTGACATTCTGACCAATGGAAATCCTAGTTAGTTTTACCCGCTAATGCTATTGCAATTATGAAAACAGTTCGCGCGCACATTTTAGCCTTAATCTCGCAGGCGCCATATTTGGAAAAGGTCATTCTTAGTAGTTAATGCGTTGGGAGGAGTTAGCCATAAGTGAGTATTTTAAATGATTTATACATTGATTTGGAACTGTATGCTGCCATTAGAACGTATTGTCATGTCAATGCAAAGTTTTGGTAATGAGAATCTTAAATTTCGGATGGCCAAAATTACTCCTAATTTTGTTTGTAACGAGCCCCTGTGGTCTGGCCGATGTTGCACGTGCATTTACAATTTGAATATGGAAATCACATTTGCTCGTCTTCGAACTGTAGACTTTCTTGATGTAATACAGGGAGTATTAAACAAAGTCTGCAATTTAAAGACGAACATTGTGCATGTATATAATATAGACAGGGCCGGCGCAAGGGTATTTGGAGCCTTAGGCGAACCTTCAGCCTTCCGCAATCACCCCCCCCCCCCCACAATTAACTTTAGAAAATGAATATTGTACATTTATTATTTTCTTGTGTTTCTTCTGTATATTTTTAGACGCCTATTATCTTCTAATTTACGCTATTTCTCTTTCTATTTTAATTAGTCTTTTTGCCGCCTCCACCCCTCCCCCTCCAATTTTGCCGCAATAGGTGACCGTCTAGTTTGCCTGGCTGTTAAACCGGCCCCGAATAAAGATTTTAAAAAAAGTTATTTAGTTACATTTCCCATGTACGCAACACCAGATTACGCTGGTAGAATTCCCAGGAGCAATTTCAAAAAGCACCCCCTCTCCCAAAATAAATGAACACCATAAATTTAAAAATACTTGCATTGCGGGGGCTTTGGAGCAACTGCTGCATTTGCACCACCTTTAATATGTTCTTGCATTCATGGAAGTATGTAGAATGCAAGGGCGGATTTGAGGAAAAGTCAGGGCCCCTCCCAATTTCTCTAACAAAACGAGTGCCAGACAAACGGAATGATTCTTTGAGCAAGTTTTCTTTAAAGTTAAATAGTTCAAACTATGCTTTGGAAATGCTTAAGGGCTATTTGTAATGTGCAGTTAATTACTGGTGGGTGGGAGATGGTGCTCTGAAGAAATGGCTATATATTTTGGTAATAGTGATATCCTGTTTCCTTCAGTAAAGTACTTGGCAGTGAGTTTGTGAAAGAATAAATTCCATACCATTTTGTCTAAAGACTGAAGCAGTGTGCATCAATATGGAGTTTGTATGTGCTGAAACAAAAATGTCACTGAGGCTTGTAAATAATCCATTGAGTGGCAGGGAGAAGTAGATTTTGTTTAAAACTTGGAGCAATTGAACATAAGCTGTTTGTCTGTCAAGACTGTTTGTAAATCAAAGACGTTTTAGTTCTTAGAGAAAACCTGGAAAGTAGAACCTAATAAAAGGTATGGAGGTCTGTACTAGATGTAAGTGGCATTTTATGAGAAGCACAATGACAGAAATGTCTGTTGTTAATATTAATAATGAGAATAATCTCAGTGATGATGATCCCCAAGCTGAACAGTTCGGAATATTTTTATTATTTCTGGTCATATGTCTTTCTGTATATCTGTCTGTATCTATGCCTGCCTGGCTGTATTCAATCGAGGTTGAAATTTTGTATTGCAGCGATTGCAAATGCACCATAAATGCTCGCTAGTCCTCTTTTATGACTTTCAGAAAGCAAAGTTACAGGACTGCCACCATTCTCTATCATTGGGGCTCCCTGACATAAAGCAGAGCGAGTTGAGATGTCACTGACATGCTTTTTCACACACTCTAGGTTTATTATTCTGTAACCATCCAGAATGTCTACAGACCGTTTTATTTGAAACCAAGCATTTTTACTGTTTTGAAAATGGCAGTCTAAAACATTTTGAAACTAGTTTAAAACAAACTCCCAAGGTCCTCAATAGACACAAATCCTTGCCTTTGACACTTGGAATTTAAATTTTACCCATTTTTGACACATACAAATTCCAACCTGTGCGTTTTTATGATGCATGTTGATTTAGCTGGATCATCAGTCTTAATTATCCTTGATTTGCCTGCTATGATAATTTCCTACTGAGCACACGCTGTCCATAACAAATTGACTATGCACCAGAAATTGACATTTGCTAGACTACTGTCTACACCTTATCTGCCAATAATATCGCACCTACAGTACACGCATCATGTTTAATGGAAAATTCACATTCCCACAGTGGACTTGAATCTTTCATGGACCGGATATTAGGGGTGAAACGATATACCTCTGCCACGTATCGATACGATTCTTGATACAATGCCTATGATACACCATTTGATCAGATGCATGGCTTATCTTGGTCACCATGTCCTTTGTTTTGCATTGAATGAATGTGTTTAAAACATGTTATTACCAATTTCATGTCTTCACTTAAATTTTGAAGGCATTACGGTGTTATCTTAAAAACAGAAGAAGCAGTGCGATTTCCTTGTGCAAGGAAAATCTTATCATCTAGAACAAGTCCGAGTGGGGGAGCAGAGATAATTAACAACCAAATCTGTCACATCTGCATGTTCGGTCGCTGATTACATATATCAGCGTAAAAGGAGACATTCCAAACTTATTCCTCATATACGATTTAAGTACTTTACAGATCATTGACAGTATATGTTGGGACACCATAAATTAATTTTTAAAGTAATTTTTTGTGCACCGTAAGTTCTGGGACAGATCGTTTTTTTCGAGTCGTAAGTTGTGGGACACCTTTTGAATCATAATATCGATGCTTGGCTGGTAAAAAAAAATGCACTAAAACATATATTTTGTTAAATAAATAAAATAAAAACCGCTGTCAGTGTTGTTTGTTTACACTTATCTTCTTAACTGCAAACTTTTGAAGAACAAAATTTGATAAATCTATAGGCAATATAGGAGACTAGATGCTTGCACTACATACAAAATATGTGCAAGTCGGAGCAACCCGTACTTGTATTATATTTTGTTTTGCTGTATAAACACTGTTTGATGCAATAAAAGTTTCGAGTTGATTTATATTTGCCATTTTCATAAGCCAGATCTAATTCGCAAGTAATATTTCCTCAGTTATCTGCCAGTGCAAATCCTTTAGCTTGTAAAGGCAGCCTTGCTTTGTTTTCCCAACCATTGATCGAGCCTTAGAGTTGATACTTGTTCAGTGCCAAGTAGAGTCCTATATTCAGCTGACCGAATTTATTTGAACTTCTCGTCATCATGCCGCACAATTGACACCTGTTCAGTTGTGGCAAATCCTTTAATACCAGTACATTTCACAATGTATGCTCAAAGTGTCACTTACAGACCCTGACTGTTCCACTGTTTCAATTTATTTTCAAAATTCCTGTGAATACTGCTAAAAAGAAATCAAAGCCGGCTTCCAGGGTCTGCTTGCTTTGTAATAAAATAATAGGCCATGTGACTTCCAATGAGCACAGGAGAAATTATAACTTAAGTAAAATATGTGGAGAGAGAGAGAGCGAGATTTATGGATGAAAGCTACTGAGCTAGACAGTGAAGGTACAAAGTGATAGATAAACATGCTAATTCCGAAACCCAAAACCTTTTTATTTATACGACAATGATCACTGAACATAGTCCAAATACCGCTGAACAGACATGCATATCGGTACTATATTTAATCGAAATCCTTTAAGCTGTCCAAATTCTTAATTGCCCACTCGACCTCCTCAGGCTCATCAGACTCGTCATTTTCACCGTTCAAGTTATTGTTAATACCACATGCTTTAAACGATTTTCTTATCAGATATGGCTTGTCCTGAAGCGATTCGACTGCTTTCACAATCCAATACACAACTGTTTGTTTGTTTGCACTCGTAACACGAGAAGTGTTGTCATTTTGCTTGGAAAGACCCTCTGCTGCATTACGAATAAAGTTTGACCAGATTTTCCTCATGTCGGACTGGACTGATTTGTTAATACTGACGTCTAGTGGCTGCAGCTTGGAGGTGCATCCACCCAGAATAACTGCAGGCACAGTGTTACCCCTTCTCAAAGCCTTCTTTGCAACATCCATAATATGCACCTGCAATGAATCCATCACCAAAAGAGATCGTTCCTTTCTGGTGTACTTAAGATAGATCTCTTTAGTCCACTGCAGCATCACTTTATCATCAACCCAACCCTTCTCCTGCACGATCCATCCTTTCGGTGCCTTAATATCCTTTAGCTCCCTCACGCCACGAAAAATTTTCATTGGAGGCAATACATCCCCTGCTGCAGAAACTGCAAGGACTAAAGTTATGCTTTTTATCTTCACCAGTCATGCTAATTCTCGGACTTTTAACCCCCTTTAAAAATCCGGTCGCCCAGTTCCTACTGACTTGAAAGTCAATGTGTGGACGTTCAGTTGACCAATTCCTTGGCATAAGCACATATAGTATCCATGCTGATGGGAATCTGCAGATCTCGTTGGATGAGAACCCACTTTGCTATTTTTGAAACTAAATCATCGCCATAGGATACTGGTCTCCCACTCCTTGGTATATGTCCCCATTCATTCAGCTGTTGAGAGAAATCTATTTTCGACCAATTGGTGATCGTTGATTTAGGGATTTTAAAATGTCTTGCTGTTACTCTAATCTCGTGTGAAGTTGAGAAATTAACTACTTCCTGCTTTTGCTTTAGGGTGAAACGCTTGTAATGCCCTCGCCTGACAGCATCATTTTCACAAGCATCATCTCTCTCTTCCGGGGTCGGCTTGCTTTGTAATAAAATAATCTTTGTATTTGATAGCCGAAGTCTCTACCAGGTGTATTTATTCACCACCCAAGCATCTATTGTTTGCCACCTGTCATTATAATTGATGTCTGCAATGTAAATACATGGGTACAACATCATACACAGCATTAATTGTCTTTAAGAATATTTTTTTTTGTACCAGGGTAACCCATGCTAGCAAAAATGTTGTCATTTGCACTCGCAGTTAATGTATTTACTAATAATGATTTTTATTTTGCGAAATATTCTATTCTTGACCTGGATATAATACACTCTTGGTTATTTTGCACCATACACCGGGTCATGCGTGAATTGCTGGTGCCTTCAAGCAATCGGTTGTTATTTCTCAGTCTTGTGCTCTTTCTAATGTTTGTGATTTTGCTGGATCCAATTTTCAGTTTGATAATTTATGGGTATTCAAACTTTTGAGGACAACCAAACATGATTCGTTTATCTATATTCATGTAAATAAAACAATGTGTCAATGTTGTTACCTGACATAAGCGATACACACGACCAGTATTCTACATTACCGGACCATGTGGTGTTAGTGGATACGTTAGTGATAGTGGATATGTTTGTGTCTTTTATACATAAATTGCTTATGAAGAACAAAAAGAGAATGTTTAATTTACCTACCTTATTGTAACATGAAGTGCTGGGGTGGGGGTGGGGCGGCAAATTCAGTACAATTTGTTTCGGTTCTTAAGTTTTGGGACATATGATCTATTTGAAAAAAAATTTAGCCATAAGTTATGGGACAGGAAGAAAATCATTAATTTTATCTTGTCCTAAGATATAAGGTAAATACGGTTAGTTAGTTTTGTGTGAAGTTTCTATGTTGCTTTGTATCTATTTGGATAGAGTTTGGATGCCGATATTTCCGGTATGTCATGCAACAGTTAGTTATGATTGGTGGTTATTGTTTGAACTTGAACAAACATTAACCACTAATCAGAATTGCATGTAACATATTTCACTGCGTGACACACTGGAAGTGTAGCCTTCAATTCGAGCCAAGTAGACCAGATGCAATACAACAGATATATTTCCAGTAAAAGTGGTTATTAAATGATCAGTAAAGTACTTAAATCATACATGGAGAATAATGCATCCAATATTTTCTTTCCATTGAGATATGTTATCAGTAGCTGAAGATGCAGACGGGATAAACTAATTCGCACGGAATTGGGGCTGGGGAAGGGGGCAGTTTTCGAACCATGTGAGTTGGTCACCTTGTTTTAATTTGTTGAAGGTGAGTGGGTCTTGTCAATAGTTTTTTTTTTTTACTGACAGAAATGTGCATGTACTTGCTACAGTCATCTCAGATGAATTCTCAATTTAAAGAATGAAAAGGCAAATGACTAATAATTATTCACAACTGCTGAAGATTAAATTAACTTGGAGTTAGTATAATTTTGTATCAATTCTTCCCCTCTTGTTTCGATATGGGTATCAATATATTGGTTAATTTTAAGTTGTACACAATGCCATTTAATATTGAAAGAATCCCTCACCAAAACGCATTCACATACATGTATTTTGAGAGATAAATGATAAATTTCCAAGCAAAGAATCCTGAGATTATTTAGTTGCTTCACAAAATATAGTTTAATTATAGCAATTTTAATGAGAGAGAGATAAAGAGAGATTCTGCTTTTAAACAAAGGAAAAAGAAATCATACGTAAGTATTAGCTGGTTTCATTCCATTATTAAAATAAATAAATGTGACAAACGCAGTGATTTATTTGTTTCATTCCCCCAGTCACTTTTAAATTGTTTGCTTAACATGTTCCCACACAATGAAATATACACAGCACTATTTGTATAGAACTTTTACTAGTCCTGCCTTTTTAGCACTTTTGACCCAAATATTCATATCGAATCGACACATTTTCTCAGGAACTAGACATGTGTTTGCTTTTACCATAGACCTACTGTTTTTATGCAGACTCTATGAAGCACGTGAAGCTGCTTTCTATAACCAACAGCTTAACAAATATACTTACAATTGCTGGTTTGGTCATCTAAGTTTAATATTACCAAATGGATGGGTAAAAGTGATGAAGTATACTTGAATATTTTCGGTAGGCGATAAACTTGTATGTATTATTTTCATCTAATGCAGATGCAATTTATTTGGTACTGTACATACTATCAATCCGCATAACAAACACTGCAAACTGTACCCGAATGTCAAGCAAATAACGTAATTACCAGAAAGTTCATCACTGTTCTTCTGGAGTGCACAGAGCATTTTCATATCAGACAGTGGTTTTCCAAAATGGGGTAGGGTGTAGGCTGCATTAAAGAGAACCATCATTTTGTTTTTCAATTCATTCACATTCACATTTAGTTTTAAAATGTACATTCCCTGTGGATTTTCTGCATATGCTGGATAGTGGCGAGCATATACTGTGCCGACAGGCCTTGTGAGGTCCAGAGCTGTAATGAAACGTGATTAGTTCAGTCCTGAATTTGTCAGTATCATTTACAAAAACTGGTTGAATTTCAAACCTGTACCAGTTTGGGATATTGTTTGTGGTGACTGCTTATGTCTCTGGAGAAATAGTTACCTCTGATTCGGTGGCAGCCTTTCATTTTATCCCTCCACTTTCATGCGGATGTTCCTTCTCTGAATTTCCCCTAAAACCTTCCTTGCAAAAATAATTAAGTAAACTCCTTTTATCCACATAATAAAGATGATCTCACTTGGCAATTACTTATAAAGTTGTTATTAATACATTTTGCGGTTTAAATATAAACAAGACAGCTATTTAATTAGCATAATTGATTTGCTTCAAAAGGAATATCTTGCATGTAAGCTAATCCTCTGTATAATCAATTAAAAATTAAAGAATCGTCACTGTTATTTAATCAGTTAATAAAGGGAATCAACACTAATGTTCGTAATGCGCCTTTCATTAATTTGATTGCATCAAATCATTGGATTGAAATCAAAGGGTGATCCACTTGTGAGTATCTGGGTTTAGTAAACAAAATAAAAGCCATTTAAACCGCTGCTAATTAACCATGTCGGATTTGTCTTTAAGTAGTTGATTGGCCGATAATTTGGACGCTTAGCGCAATATGCATTCAAGTGGTAATAGAACTTGCACATATGCAGCAGTAATCAACGATCACTAGCTGTAGTATCGAAGGATATGAATGAATAAATGGAGAGACGTTGATTCAAGCATTCACTATGCCTGGGGTGGGTGAGGGTGGTGGGTATGAATGGCCAGATAAAGGTAGATAAAGTGATTAAAGCATTAAAATTAACACTTGCCTGACTGGTTTTAAAGTAGGAAATAAGCACTTGTCCTGGAAGAGCGTCTTGCAAAATTTTACTTGTATGATTTCGAAAATGAATACTTTGGGGATGTAGGCCTATGGGATTTGATCAGCCCTGAGTAAGTTTTGAGATTTTGTTTAGATGGGTTACTTCTAATTTCTGTTGGTAATGTCTTCCACTGTTGAATTGTGTAAGGCAGGAATTTATTTTGATATATGGTGGTCATAAAGAAAGGGAGCTGAATGATTGAGTGCTGTAGGTCTCATTGTTAATAACAAAAGGTCGAATTACATCTTTGTAAGTAGTTTGAAGCAAAACCATTGTCCATTTTAAACCTCTAATCTTTATTTGAGTTCTCTCATTGACAAATAATCTTTAGATAGATGATCTCGGACTGACACAAGGAATGGAAGACAATAAACATATAATGCACAAATTTGATACTAGCTGTTTGGATTAGTTTACAAGTTCTCTTTATCACTGATTTTTCTTTTATGGGTTATACAATACGATTCAACAAAATGCTTATTCAATAAAATAAAAACTATTCACTTAACCCCGAGGACAGTTTATTGTCAACATAATGGTAAAGAAAATAAACCTGCAGAACAGCTACTGTTGTTCTTTTAGGTTATCAGTTCACGCATGAAATTAACACGTCGGTGGCAAAGAAACAAACCGTGTTGATGGCTTCTGTTGTGTTATTAGTTTGCACATGAGCATCTGTCTTCAAAAAGTGTACAAGTGAACCTACATGTATCTAGGATGATTTTTGCAACCATTTGTGATTTAAAAAAGAAAAACGTTACTTTGATAATTAATACAAAATAGTACGGTTTAAACTAAAGTATGGATACAAAGTCTTAATAATGCTCTCTCTCCGACACATATATCTGAGACTAACATACATCTATGTAGTGCCCCTTCCCATGCACACAGATCTGTTATTAAGTGTGTATTGAATGCATCTTTTTTTTCACAGTATATAGAAATTCCGTATGAGAATGAACTTGACTTCGTCATCGTCCTTATATTTCTGGAACAGTATATGGTTAGTTGGCTTTTAGCAATTATATTTTTTTTTATGTTCATGCAGCAACTGCCAGAAGTAAGCTTTCTCAAGTTTTAATCACCCCTCTATAATGCTGTAATTGGATGTCAGAAGAAATCATAACATTATGTTAAAGAGCACTCGTGCATGGGGTAACTATTGAAACTTTTGCGATTTTGTTTCACTTCAGGCCGGTATGAATGTGATTTTGTTATTAGTATTTTTTACGTTTATCGTTCTTTTCACTGCAGGGAGTACAATATCACTGACTTTAATGTGATTGTTAAAAAATAGTGTGTTGTGCGAACTGCAACAGAAATAAGGACGTGAATGAATCTGTAGATTCTGGTAGCGTAGTGTTAAAGAATTTTTTTTTATAGATTTATTGCACAAAATGTGGTATCAATACAGTTTGTCGAGGCATTGTCATTATGCTAATATTGTCTCAAATATGTATCATACATTATCTTCGTTAGAACTAGCAAATGTTTATCATTAAATAAATGATCATGTTTTTTCAGTATAAAAAAGTAAGCAAACTGCACCTGAAAGAAATAACGATTTACATAAAACTGCCATGTCCACTCTGCAGTGGTTATCAAATGCAAGAAAGTGTGGTGTGCAGAGCTTATTCTCCACTATACACCGCGGCAACTCCATCAGGGTGTGTGATGTTTTTTTTCTTTCTTTTCTTAATCCTCTCCACTCTCTCTACACCACCAATTGTGTAAGTTGTACTGTATTTCACAAATGTTCTGGAATTTTCTTCTCTATGAACAGTATCGTCCACAACTGTACTTTCTACATGGAAACTTTTGATAGCCACTGGGTTACAAATGACTCATTCAGGGGACTGTTGATAGGAAGAACAATATGGCGGCCTTCATTACATTATTGTATCGGGTTATTTGCCACATGCAGTGTACTTGAGGCCCCATGTGTATGCAAAATGTAACACTCATTGCATCTTGTTTGATCTTTTTGCAATATGATAATTACAATACAATAGCTCAATTATAACTGTGCTTATCTGTTGTGTATGCTATACAATATATCGCTTATTTTAGCTCTTATAAATACCTTTTCCGCAAAACAGCTTGTACTTGCACAGTCCATTGACAGTTTTGTAAGTGAATATTGTAGGATTTTCCACTTGTTTTATTCTGTACATGATATTTGGCTACAACACACCTACTCATTCTATGAGCCTGTTCACATTACCAATAGCCCTTAAAATGCAGGAGCTTCCGGTGCCTTTGCCTCCTAGGCCCCCACCAAGGGTTCTGTCCCTCAGACCTCTCTCCTACTTGTTTGCTCCCCCCCCCCCCTATGCACACGCACAATATTTCTGGATCCATCCCTGTGCTGGGTGGGGGTGGAGTACTATTGTTACGTTTGATAGACACCACTAAAAATGGAAGTGGTACCTGAATGTACTAGTAATTTGCTGTTTACAGGGTTAGAAACGTTTTTGAAAATCCATGGTTGTCACTGTAAGATACCATAGGGCTTTTCAAAATTTCAGGATAGAGTCAGCACTAAAGAATATGGACAGGTAAATAAATTACTTAAAAAAGTTGACAAACTTGGGAATAAAGTTGCAGCAAATTTCCAAGTCCATATGCGATATAAAGTACCGTATTAACAGGATATATATATATATATGCATGTATGTATTCTCTGATATTCATAAATACCATTGAAAATACTACTGCTGCAACTACTGTACTATTATAATTACTATTGTGTAGTACTATTTCTATCCTTTTTAGCTTGTTACAGCTCTGCCATTTCTGGGATTATATTATTTATTAATTCTCTCTCCAATTTCTGACAGCACAACATTCCTGTAGCTCCAGCATAGGTGTTAGTCGGTTCCTGCTGTCAGTGTGTTACTCTTGCCATGGGGTGATGCTGCTCTCCACGCATGTGAGCAGTTCAAATCCATGGTCAACAGAAGCTGAATACACAAGTGTTCTGACTGGCATTAATACTAAAAAGTGAGTGTTCAAAAGTATTTAATGCCATGAATCAATAGAAGAGATTATACTTGCTATCTGGATACAAAGGTAAGTTGAAATTAATTTATTAGTAGTGAGCAGCCTGACGATCTGTAGTTATAACAGATCTGACTGTCCGTGAATTCTGCCTAATACGGTTGCTCTACACGACCAGTCATTTCAGGAAAAAAAAAAGGCAGAAGAACTTTTTGGTTTATCAGGTTACCTGATAAATTACTTCAGCCTTGTTGCCCCCAAGATATCAATATATAGTCCTAATTGCACATATTGCCTGTAAATATCATCATCAGTCCAAGTAATGGAAAGTGTCATACTTTCCAATTTAAAGGATTTCAGAACAATATCCATTGCAGAGAAGGTGCGCCCACTACTGAACAGGCTCTATATATGTGAAGATGCATTCCTGTCCATGGAACGGAATAAACACGAAACAACACAAGTGATCCAATCAGAGGCATTCCATGGTAATGTCCATTGCGGAGAAGATGTGTGCACTACATAATAAACCCAGCCTACATGAATATGGCATCATGACCATGGAATGGAAGAAACACGAATGAGATGACAGTGTTAGGGATCCTCTGCCAATAATAGGGTTAGAAATGATAAATTAATGAATGAATTGACTAGTTTTGTGCATTTTATTACATCCTACAGGCTTTTTGTATTTGAAATTGGAAGGGGGTACAAACTGCTGGGGGGGTGGGCAATTAAAAACAATCTATACAAAATCAGATGCAGCCACTAGTCCTGTGGGTTTTTGAACCTTAACAGTTAAGTAGTCTGAAAACATTTGCTAGTTCCAGGTGCACTTTGAGAGTGGCAAACTAACCACAGAATGTAGGTCTCAACAACCTAGTTTTGATATGTGACAACTGATTTCCCATATACACTTGACATGTATTTTTGGTAGTAAACAGGTTAAAAGGTGTTATAATTTGAGCACAGACACCATACATACATGCCAACCATTGCACTTTTGGTGTAATAGTTACACTTTTTATCACCTAATTATGTCTTAAACTTGCCTGTATGTTGAATATGCTTTTTTGGTACATTAAAAGATAAAAATAAAACAATAATAAGTTGCGTTTTTAATTTTATCACCTCTTTAATCAAATATATAAATTCAAGAATATTCTAAAAGAAGACTGCTACTTAAGAATAGCGCAGGAGTACATTTGTCCATTGTAGACCTATGTGTACTTATTTTCTATTTATAGCAGCTGTATATGATACATTTCCAAGAAAACAGACAAGTTTCTTCAAATCAATAGTGCTTTACAAATTTAAAAAGAATACGACTGATGTAATACAGCACTCAGGTTGAGCACATTGTCATGCTTATTGCAGAATTTGTGGACGTTACTTTACAATTCATTCAGTGAAAGTTCAACATTTAGACTAGTTAAAGTGTTGTATATAAATAATTTGTCAATATGTTTTGCGTTTATATTCTGGTACTAATCCACACAGATTTTGACATTTGCGATAAGAATTTTAATCACCCGCAGATCCAGGTTAGTAGGAAAACTAAATGTACATTTTTCATACAGTTTACTGTAATAATGGCATGTATTATATAGATTACACTTTTTATGCTCAGATTATGCTTTTTTGCCACTTAGGTTACGCTTTTACCTCTCTAGGGGTTGACAGGTATGATTCTGGCTGGAGAGGTAAATTAATCCAGATATTAGGGTCCAGCATGGACCCTGATCTACTATGATTAAATGCACTTAAAAGCAATGCCAACCGTTTGTATGATGAACATGACTTCTGGTAAGGAAAAAAGTAAAAGTATGGTTGTGATCATGTAACAGATATGAATGGAATAATTAAGGGAAAAGTTCAGGCAAGCAAGATTTACTAACTTTCTAAAAGTGAAAATGTTGATCTATGATCTTAACCGTGGTGAAATACTATGAAAAATAATGACACATTCAGGAGTTGTACCTTCAATGGCTTTAGTGTTGCAGTCCTAATGCAACAAGTAATTAAGCTTTGCATGTGACATGGATCTTGCTGATTGTACCATGCTGTTGATACACGTGATTGGTACAAGATGCACCTCCAAGCTATGATTCGACGGGGTGAAACATTTCTTTCCATTATCTGTAATAATTTGATTGCCTCTGGGTGACAGTTTGGACACACAAAAAATGATAATGATTTGAGAGCTGGCCATAAAGATGCCATAAAAGTGCAAAGCGACGACATCAAGTCCTGAGATGTAGCTATACCAAGCTTTAGGTTTATTACTTTATTTAAAAGTTTGTGAGTTACATCTCCAAACAAATATAGTAATGTCCACCTTTCATTGAAATGAAAACCATGAAAGTGGTAAATTTGACACTCTTTGTCTTACATATATGTAAAAGTTTACCAATTTTCCTCCCATTAATTCTATCCTTTTCAGATTTGAAAACCGTACACCCACTAATTCTATCCTTTTCAGATTTTCGAAACCATACACTAAAAGTAAATGTAACCTTAATCTGTGAACTTTACCTTCAAGAAAGGTGACAACACGCGTACTAGTTCCGCTGTGTACATTTGCAAATATCGTCCAATTGGCTGGTTTCATGAAACCCTTCCAAGCAGAATAATATTGGAAGATTTTGTACAAAATTACACAAGTATCTACCGGTATACAGACTGATTCCACGTTTTCTTCAAGAGCATATGGTCAAAGTTATTTGTATAGTTTTCACACTGGATGATGTTATGTATGATGTTTATATAAAAATTGTAAATGTTTCTTGACTTTAATATTTGCTTAAACCTTAATGTTAAGTATAATGTTGATATGTTAGCTCTTGTACTTGAATTAGGTTGTTCACTTAGTATTTGAGTTCAAGGACAGTTTTGGTAAACAAGTTGTTGATGCAGTTTGAGGTCAGGGTTGATTTTGTTTACAGATAAAACCAGAATTTCCCTTAGAGTTGTGTGTTAAGAGTCACATACACCATAATATTCTAGAACATACTGTCATGTGACCTTTCTTTATATATACTATGTTTAGTGGACAGTTTTTCAATTTTCGACCTTAACATCAGTCTTTAAACAGCCATTACAGTTGTGAACAATCATTCCAAATTCAGAGAGAGGAATTATTTAAAATATTCATTAGATTATAAAAGTGCCGTAGACTTGGATTTTAGATTTTGAATTGATGATTTTGGGATTTATGTAAACTTATGCAAAGATATTTTAGAGTACTTCATTTTGGCACATCAGAACATTAAAGACTATTGGCACATCAAGACATTCAAGGATATTCATTCATTCGGAACATTATATATTTAAAACTTGCGATTAGGACACATAGGATTATTGGATTATTTGGATTTTAATTCACGTTACTCTAAGTGTCTTTTGAATTTTCACTTTAATTGTCTAGAAATAAATTGCTTGTTGATTTTTACTTGAATTGTTGGTTTCACTTTCTTTATGTTACATTTTTCTAAGACCATAGAGTCGTAACAATGATTTCTTGGGTAAACATAAAATTCTGTGTAATCCAAAATGAGATATAGAAAGAAAAAAAACCCTAGAATTAGGTAAATAACATGGCATTGCATATCACCATGCTTAGAATCTTTGCCACCAGGGATAGGGCCTGATCCAGGCGCAAATTAATCCTAACATCACCCTTGTAATAACTGATTAAAAGGAATAATAATAATAATCGTAATACTTTCTTTATTTAAAGAAGAAGCTCATATGGTCAACAGACCAATCTTCCATGAGGCCTTATACAATTGCGTGTACATGTTGGGGTAAATACATTGAGATAGAGAGAGAGAGTAGCAGATGCATTAAATAACCAAAGACTGGTGAGGAAATCGGATGAATTTGGTATCTTTTGATGATAACTTTGTATTCAAAAACTTTTATCATTGATTTAAAAATCACAATCTATGAATTAAAAAATGAATTACCAAACATGCATTCAGATCTCCTAAAATGAATACACGAGACTCCATTTACATAAATTGTTTCATTTGTGAACAAAACGAAGCAACATTTCAGTTGCATTTATAATATGTTTAAATTAAGAACTAAAGATTAGGAAGAAAACTACAAGAAGTGTGAATAACTGAAAAAAAATCAGTGGTACTTGTGCATGCAATGAGTGAGAAATATCTGATAAAGAAATGCTTAAAATTGTCAACAAATGAAATAAACCTTATAAATTCTCTGAAACAAACATAAATTCCAGATCTTTTACACTTTTGATCAATAAAAGTTAAAATCTTTGTTTCAACAAATCCAAGACAGAAATCGGTTAAAACAATGTACAGTTGTGGGAAGTTGAAGCCAAACTGCTCTGATCCTTGAAGGCTTCACACATGTAATCATTGTTGCACAAATTCACTCCAGTTTCCTTCAATTTAATGAATTCGTAGGAAAGGGTTGTGGTGGTGGTGGTCCAAAACAGTGGATGTGCATTGCATTACAGTTGGCGATGCACATTTATAGGCTCGAACAGCTTATTAGAGTGAAGGCCAGTCCTCCTTTACTGATGAAGAGCCCAGGTTTTCAAAACATCAAGTCAAAGATTGAAATCTTATTCAGCCAGTGGGAAATCTTAAGAGACAAAGTTGTTCCCAGCTTGTGACAAGTCAATGTTAGTCTAAAAAAATACAAAGTAAAGTTTTTTTTTGCTCAGCTGCCTGGAATGGCATATTATGCTCTTCAATATAAGCTAAGTAAGAATTTTTCAGTAATTCTGCTATTTGTGATAGCTGACATCTTCATTGCATGCACTTTCAGTTGTCAAAGACATGATGCCAACTGACAATGTTTGAAAAAGTCCTTCAGTACCTGGTGCAACTTTTGATTTGGTCTTACCGTTTGCGCTTAGGTTTCTGAATAGTGGCGACTACTTAGCTATCTTAGTTAGGGCTTTACAGTAGGTCTTTTAGATTAGATAAAGTTTCTGGTAAATAATAATCATCATCATAATCATCATCATCATCATCACAATGACGATTTAAAGACGAAGCTCATTTGGTCAACTGACAAATCTTCGATGAGGCCTTCTACAATGAAATGTATATGTTGTGCAATTTACACAAGTTTTGGTGTCTTTAGACAACAATGCTGTTAAAAACTAGATAATTGATCTACTGCTACTATAAAATATGTACAAGGCATTAAAGATGGCATATTTTGTTTGTCATATTCAATGTGATGGCCATTCCAGATTGGTTTTGGCTATATATTTTTCCACATTTAATATGGTACATACCTGTGATTCTACTGGCGGTTGGAAATAAATACCATTTTAAAGGTTGCCTTAACTCTCTTACATTTTATAGTTAAAATCTACCACTTTTTAAAAAAAAGGTATAATAAGCCTGGTGTTTTTATGCAATCTATCCACTGCTTTCAGAAACCAGTGGGCACCAGTGTATTGGGGGACTGTAAATGTTACAGCACAATGACCGGTGCAATTATGTGTGTTTGAGTGAACAGATTGAGAAGGCCAACATGAGTACACAACAGTATGTTAATTGATTTCATTATTGTTGTAATCTGGACAGTTTAAAGCCAGATGGGGGATGTTTTATGAGGTGTTTTAAGTAAGGGATGAAACGTGGTACAGGATGGCTTTAGAGTCTTAAAATAAAAATCAACTGACCTTTGGCGGAAGTGAGATAAAAAGGAGAGACCAAGCAAAAAATGATTTCAGCAGAAACATTTAAGTATTTTGACTGTTTTATTGTTTAATTATTGCGTACAAGATGTTTTTAGAAGAATATTTAAGAGAAGTTCATATATTTTTTTGTTCACTTTGTCAGTATGGTGAAATGTGCACTTTCTTCCAAAGCAATAAAAATACCAGCTAAGAAATATGAAACTGAGGAATACATATTAAGTCGAACTGAGAAGCTTCCTGCTAGGGGTGAATTTAGCTTGGAGGAGTATTGGAGAGCAATCAGCAGGATTAAAAACCCAGCCACAGAAAAACTGAAGTTTGAACTTCTTTGCAGACTGAGCATGGTTTTATTATTGTCACTTTCGAATGCTGATACTAGAGGACATTCTCCATTCTTCACAAAGTGCAAAGTGATTCAAGGGGAATTCTGGACCAGAAAACTATTGATAGCCTGTTAAGTGTGAAACTTGATAATCACAGTGTTATCAGTGGTCATCAGTCAATGATCTTGTGCGGGAAATAAAAAATGCTTGCGGATTTTATAAAAAAAATCTTTGCAGTTAACCGTGAGATATACAATTCTTGCTTTTTCATTTCATTGATGATATACTGTCTTGTATTAATTATTTGTGTAACATTTTCCATCAGAATCAGATTCATGTTAAAAACTTGCTGTTTTATTATAGTATGATGAGAATACATATTATGGCAAACCATACACTTGTTTAGTTTGTTTACCTTACAATCCCCATAAAACATGTAAAATTTATGTAGATAAAAAAATCTGCTGGTTTAGAAGCCAATCTGCTAATCAAAATTGATAAATCTATTGGTTTGATGTCCAGGTTCTGTCACATTATGCTGGTTTGAGATATCCAGTTTCAGGTTTGGTCACATATGCCAGGAGACATGCCATAATTTTGGTCTATTTTCAATATTTAACTTTGGTTAGATATTCCCAAATTTTCTGAAAATTAGTGAAAATGCCATTAAAAAGCCCACAAAAAAATTCATGAAAGAGACTATGCCTTGCCAACACATGAACATGGATTTTCAAAATTGTAATACAGAATTTGGTCATATTGTCACTGTTACTGGTATGGACCAGTCTATAAATTCCTCGATTTTACAAATACTGTGTTTGGTTATGGTGTTTACAGATAGAGCACAAAGTAGGTATGCATTATGTTTGTTTGAAAAAATTTAGAATATTTTGACAACTATCCTCTTTTCCCAGTCCATATTTCATCGTAATTTTGTAATGCATGATAGGTACAGAAACATAGTACAATCAACTCTACAATACATTTTAAATATTGATGTTTGATTTGAAATTGGTTGAAATGGACTTTTAATCTATTTCTTGAGCATAAGATTCAAGTTGTGATTGATATCCTGTCTGGATTGATTCTTAATAGCAAGAATGGAAAAAATTACTTCAATGTTGTATTTGTTTACTATATGTATTTTCACTTGGGTCAGACCAATATCTAAATATATAAAATTTGGCATTTTTTTTTCTACATTGATATTATTGGCTTCCATTATATTTAAAAAGTGAACATTTTCAGTTTGTTGTCAAAAATCTAAGGAATGTGAATCTATGGTCAGATCAAAGAAAGATGCATTCATGGAAACTTGTCCAGAGCCTTACACTCCTGGAACATTATGACATCAGATTTGTGATTAAATTGGACAAGGATAAAAGTTCACAATAAAGTGAAAAACTCGATACATTTTTACTTTGTGTTGATTTTGTTCTGATTTGAGACATTTGTTTAATTACACTATTAATTCAAAATTCATAATGATTGGGTAACAATATTTGGTCATTGAATTTTTGTGGTCAAATTTTGCAAATGTCAATATTCATTAACTCGGAGGTACTACAGGTTTAGATTTCATGTGCATATGATGTTTGACATTTTGGAGCTTGAGCATCAGGCTGGCACTGTGATTTAAAAACAAAATCAAACTGTTGGGGGTCATTGCAGCTTCCTTTTAAGGGTATAAAGAAGATTTTGATGACCTTTTCAATCCAATATTTTCTTCAAAATAGACTATTTAATAGTTGTTTTATATAGTAAAAGTTTGACAACTACAACATCACTAATACACTGCACCACTCAAATAAGTAGCTCAGTCCTAATGTAATATACTCTAATGTCAGCGACATTGTAAAAGCAGAAACTACAGTAAAATCCATCCAAAAATTTGTTCCTGGTGCAGATTTGGTTTTGAATTTAGTGTATTATTATATTCAAAATAATTAATTACTATAATATAAAACTGCATTATTGAAGGATACTGTATGCACATTAGTTTTGGAGCATTTATTAAATAGCAATACATGGCATATGTTTGGGCTATTTTCCACATTTAACTTTGGGTCAGATATTTCCAAATTTTCTGAAATTTGTTGAAAATGCTGTAAACAATGGCTGCAAAAGCAACTGAAGTTCTGCATTAGTTGGAGAAAAATGTTGACCATCCTACAATAAATTCACCAATGAGACTATGCCAGCCTGCCTCTAGTCCTTTCTTTGCAAATGGTTTTCAAACTCTCTTAAGTCAAAAAGTTTGAGTATAGAATGGACAAATGAAATTAATGCCTTAAAATCTCTCTGAAGGGCAAGCGGATTGGTTGAACATGTCTGGATAGAGGTATTTTTTTCTCTTGTGTTTTCTCTTAAAAATCCATGTCTTGTTTGTGATACACTGCAGACAAGACAAAAAAATTCAGATAGGATTCAATACATACTTTGACTCTCAAGCTCAAGGAATTATCTTCAAAGCCTCTAAACATATCTGTTCAGAAAACATTTTTCTTTTGGAGAAAATATAGCCCTCTTAGATTAGCTCTAGATTTATCAAGATGTCTTTCAGTACAATAAAGTTTTGATCTTGCAAACAGATGAACATGGATTTTCAAAATTGTACTACAGAATTTGGTCACATTTTCACTGTTGCTGGTGTGGACTAGTCTCTAAATTGTTTGATTTTACAAATATTTGGTTATAGTGTTTACTGAAAGAGCACAAAGTCAGTATGCATTACATTTGCTTCATGGAGAATTTTAAAATATTTTGACAACTATTCTCTTTTCCGAGTCCATATTTCATCGTAAAATTTTGTAATGCATGATAGGTACAGACACATAGTACAGTCAACTCTGTAACACATTTTAAATATTGATGTTTGATTTGAAATTGGTTGAAATGGGCTTGTAATGTATTTCTTGAGCAAAAGATTCAAGTTGTGATTGATATCCTGTCTGGATTGATTTTTAATAGCAAGAATGGAAAAAATTACTTCAATGTTGTATTTGTTTACTATATGTATTTTCACTTGGGTCAAACCAACATCTAAATATATAAAATTTGGCATTTTTTTCTACATTGATACATTTTATTGGCTTCCATTATATTTAAAAAGTGAACATTTTCAGTTTGTTGTCAAAAATCTAAGGAATGTGAATCTATGGTCAGATCAAAGAAAGATGCATTCATGGAAACTTGTCCAAAGCCTTACACTCTTGGAACAATATGAAATCAGATTTGTGATTAAATTGGACAAGGATAAAGTTCACAATAAAGTGAAAAACTCGATACATTTTTACATTGTGTTGATTTTGTTCTGATTTGTGACATTTGTTTAATTACACTATTAATTCAAAATTCATAATGATTGGGTAACAATATTTGGTCATTGAATTTTGTGGTCAAATTTTGCAAAAAATCAATATTCTTTAACTCTGAGGTACTACAGGTTTAGAGTTCATGTGCATATGAAGTTTGACATTTTGGAGCTTGAGCATCAGGCTGGCATTGTGATTTAAAAACAAAATCAAACTGTTGGGGGGGGTCATTGCAGCTTCCTTTTAGGAGTATGAAGAAGATTTTAATGAGCTTTTCAATCCAATTTTTTTCTTCAAAATAGACTGTTTAATAGTTTTATATAGTAAAAGTTTGACAACTACAACATCAATCACTCTAATACACTGCATGACTCAAATAAGTAGCTCAGTCCTGATGTAATATACTCTAATGTCAGCGACATTGTAAAAGCAGAAACTACAGTAAACTCCATTTAAAAATTTGGTCCTGGTGCAGATTCAGTTTTGAAGTTTGTATATTAATATATTAAAAATAATAATATATAAATGCATTATTGAAGGATACTGTATGCACAGTAGTTTTGGCACAGTTATAAAATAGTAATACATGGCATATGTTTGGTCTATTTTCCACATTTAACTTTGGGTCAGATATTTCCAAAATTTCTGAAAATTGTTGAAAATGCTGTAAACAATGGCCGCAAAATCAACTGAAGTTTGGCATTAGTAGGAGAAAAATTGTGACTATCCTACAATAAATTCACCAATGAGACTATGCCAGCCTGTCTCTAATAATTTCTTTGCAAATGTTTTTTTTTAACTCTCTTAACTTAAAAGTTCGAGTATAGAATAGACATGCTTTAAAATGTCTCTGAAGGGCAAAAAGATTGGTTTAAAATGTCTGGATGAAGATATTTTTTCTCTTGTGTTTTCTCTATTAAAAATCCATGTCTTGCTTGTGGTACACTGCAGACAAGACAAAAAAATTCAGATAGGATTCAATACATACTTTGACTCTCGAGCTCAAGGAATTATCATCAAAGCCTCCAAACATATCTGTTCAGAAAACATTTTTCTTTTGGAGAAAATATAGCCCTCTTAGATGAGCTCTAGATTTATCAAGATGTCTTTCACTACAATAAAGTTTTGATCTTGCAAACAGATGAACATGGATTTTCAAATTGTACTACAGAATTTGGTCACATTTTCACTGTTGCTGGTGTGGACCAGTCTCTAAATTGTTTGATTTTACAAATATTTGGTTATTGTGTTTACTGAAAGCACACAAAGTCAGTATGCATTATATGTGCTTCATGGAGAATTTTACAATATTTTGACAACTATTCTCTTTTCCGAGCCCATATTTCATCGTAATTTTGTAATGCATGATAGGTACAGATGCATAGTACAATCAACTCTATAATACATTTTAAATATTGATGTTTGATTTGAAATTGGTTGAAATGGGCTTGTAATGTATTTCTTGAGCATAAGATTCAAGTTGTGATTGATATCCTGTCTGGATTGATTTTTAATAGCAAGAATGGAAAAAATGACTTCAATGTTGTATTTGTTTACTATATGTATTTTCACTTGGGTCAGACCAATATCTAAATATATAAAATTTGGTATTTTTTTTCTACATTGATTCATTTTATTGGCTTCCATTATATTTAAAAAGTGAACATTTTCAGTTTGTTGTCAAAAATCTAAGGAATGTGAATCTATGGTCAGATCAAAGAAAGGTGCATTCATGGAAACTTGTCCAAAGCCTTACACTCTTGGAACAATATGAAATCAGATTTGTGATTAAATTGGACAAGGATAAAGTTCACAATAAAGTGAAAAACTCGATACATTTTTACATTGTGTTGATTTTGTTCTGATTTGTGACATTTGCTTAATTACACTATTAATTCAAAATTCATAATAATTGGGTAACAATATTTGGTCATTGAATTTTGTGGTCAAATTTTGCATAAAATCAATATTCTTTAACTCTGAGGTACTACAGGTTTAGAGTTCATGTGCATATGAAGTTTGACATTTTGGAGCTTGAGCATCAGGCTGGCATTGTGATTTAAAAACAAAATCAAACTGTTGGGGGGTCATTGCAGCTTCCTTTTAGGAGTATGAAGAAGATTTTAATGAGCTTTTCAATCCAATTCTTTTCTTCAAAATAGACTGTTTAATAGTTTTATATAGTAAAAGTTTGACAACTACAACATCAATCACTCTAATACACTGCAGGACTCAAATAAGTAGCTCAGTCCTGATGTAATATACTCTAATGTCAGCGACATTGTAAAAGCAGAAACTACAGTAAATTCCATTAAAAAATTTGGTCCTGGTGCAGATTCAGTTTTGAAGTTTGTATATTATGATATTAAAAATAATTATTATAATATAAAATGCATTATTGAAGGATACTGTATGCACATTAGTTTTGGCACAGTTATAAAATAGTAATACATGGCATATGTTTGGTCTATTTTCCACATTTAACTTTGGGTCAGATATTTCCAAAATTTCTGAAAATTGTTGAAAATGTTGTAAAATATGGCCGCAAAATCAACTGAAATTTGGCATTAGTAGGAGAAAAATTGTGACTATCCTACAATAAATTCACCAATGAGACTATGCCAGCCTGTCTCTAATAATTTCTTTGCAAGTGTTTTTTTTTTTTGAACTCTCAACTTAAAAGTTCGAGTATAGAATAGACATGCTTTAAAATGTCTCTGAAGGGCAAAAAGATTGGTTGAAAATGTCTGGATGAAGGTATTTTTTCTCTTGTGTTTTCTCTATTAAAACTCCATGTCTTGCATGTGGTACACTGCAGACAAGACAAAAAAATTCAGATAGGATTCAATACATACTTTGACTCTCAAGCTCAAGGAATTATCTTCAAAGCCTGCAAACATATCTGTTCAGAAAACATTTTTCTTTTGGAGAAAATGAAGCCCTCTTAGATGAGCTCTAGATTTATCAAGATGTCTTTCAGTACAATATAGTTTTGATCTTGCAAACAGATGAACATGGATTTTCAAAATTGTACTACAGAATTTGGTCACATTTTCACTGTTGCTGGTGTGGACCAGTCTCTAAATTGTTTGATTTTAGAAATATTTGGTTATTGTGTTTACTGAAAGAGCACAAAGTCAGTATGTATTACATTTGCTTCATGGAGAATTTTACAATATTTTGACAACTATTCTCTTTTCCGAGCCCATATTTCATCGTAATTTTGTAATGCATGATAGGTACAGATGCATAGTACAATCAACTCTATAATACATTTTAAATATTGATGTTTGATTTGAAATTGGTTGAAATGGGCTTGTAATGTATTTCTTGAGCATAAGATTCAAGTTGTGATTGATATCCTGTCTGGATTGATTTTTAATAGCAAGAATGAAAAAAATTACTTCAATGTTGTATTTGTTTACTATATGTATTTTCACTTGGGTCAGACCAATATCTAAATATATAAAATTTGGTATTTTTTTTCTACATTGATTCATTTTATTGGCTTCCATTATATTTAAAAAGTGAACATTTTCAGTTTGTTGTCAAAAATCTAAGGAATGTGAATCTATGGTCAGATCAAAGAAAGATGCATTCATGGAAACTTGTCTGAAGCCTTACACTCTTGGAACAATATGAAATCAGATTTGTGATTAAATTGGACGAGGATAAAGTTCACAATAAAGTGAAAAACTCGATACATTTTTACTTTGTGTTGATTTTGTTCTGATTTGTGACATTTGTTTAATTACACTATTAATTCAAAATTCATAATGATTGGGTAACAATATTTGGTCATTGAATTTTGTGGTCAAATTTTGCAAATATCAATATTCTTTAACTCGGAGGTACTACAGGTTTAGATTTCATGTGCATATGATGTTTGACATTTTGGAGCTTGAGCATCAGGCTGGCACTGTGATTTAAAAACAAAATCACACTGTTTGGGGTCATTGCAGCTTCCTTTTAAGGGTATAAAGAAGATTTTGATGACCTTTTCAATCCAATATTTTTTTGAAAATACTGTTTAATAGTTGTTTTATATAGTAAAAGTTTGACAACTACAACATCACTAATACACTGCACGACCCAAATAAGTAGCTCAGACCTAATGTAATATACTCTAATGTCAGCGACATTGTAAAAGCAGAAACTACAGTAAACTCCATCCAAAAATTTGTTCCTGGTGCAGATTCGGTTTTGAATTTAGTATATTATTATATTAAAAATAATTAATTATTATAATATAAAAATGCATTATTGAAGGATACTGTATGCACATTAGTTTTGGAGCAGTTATTAAATAGTAATACATGGCATATGTTTGGGCTATTTTCCACATTTAACTTTGGGTCAGATATTTCCAAGTTTTCTGAAAATTGTTGAAAATGCTGTAAACAATGGCTGCAAAAGCAACTGAAGTTCTGCATTAGTAGGAGAAAAATTGTGACTATCCTACAATAAATTCACCAATGAGACTATGCCAGCCTGCCTCTAGTCCTTTCTTTGCAAATGGTTTTCAAACTCTCTTAAGTCAAAAAGTTTGAGTATAGAATGGACAAATGAAATTAATGCCTTAAAATCTCTCTGAAGGGCAAGCAGATTGGTTGAACATGTCTGGATAGAGGTATTTTTTTCTCTTGTGTTTTCTTTATTAAAAATCCATGTCTTGCTTGTGGTACACTGCAGACAAGACAAAAAAATTCAGATAGGATTCAATACATACTTTGACTCTCAAGCTCAAGGAATTATCTTCAAAGCCTCTAAACATATCTGTTCAGAAAACCTTTTTCTTTTGGAGAAAATATAGCCCTCTTAGATGAGCTCTAGATTTATCAAGATGTCTTTCAGTACAATAAAGTTTTGATCTTGCAAACAGATGAACATGGATTTTCAAAATTGTACTACAGAATTTGGTCACATTTTCACTGTTGCTGGTGTGGACCAGTCTCTAAATTGTTTGATTTTAGAAATATTTGGTTATTGTGTTTACTGAAAGAGCACAAAGTCAGTATGCATTATATTGGCTTCATGGAGAATTTTACAATATTTTGACAACTATTCTCTTTTCCGAGTCCATATTTCTTCGTAAAATTTTGTAATGCATGATAGGTACAGACACATAGTACAATCAACTCTATAATACATTTTAAATATTGATGTTTGATTTGAAATTGGTTGAAATGGGCTTGTTATGTATTTCTTGAGCATAAGATTCAAGTTGTGATTGATATCCTGTCTGGATTGATTTTTAATAGCAAGAATGGAAAAAATGACTTCAATGTTGTATTTGTTTACTATATGTATTTTCACTTGGGTCAGACCAATATCTAAATATATAAAATTTGGTATTTTTTTTCTACATTGATTCATTTTATTGGCTTCCATTATATTTAAAAAGTGAACATTTTCAGTTTGTTGTCAAAAATCTAAGGAATGTGAATCTATGGTCAGATCAAAGAAAGGTGCATTCATGGAAACTTGTCCAAAGCCTTACACTCTTGGAACAATATGAAATCAGATTTGTGATTAAATTGGACAAGGATAAAGTTCACAATAAAGTGAAAAACTCGATACATTTTTACTTTGTGTTGATTTTGTTCTGATTTGTGACATTTGCTTAATTACACTATTAATTCAAAATTCATAATAATTGGGTAACAATATTTGGTCATTGAATTTTGTGGTCAAATTTTGCATAAAATCAATATTCTTTAACTCTGAGGTACTACAGGTTTAGAGTTCATGTGCATATGAAGTTTGACATTTTGGAGCTTGAGCATCAGGCTGGCATTGTGATTTAAAAACAAAATCAAACTGTTGGGGGGTCATTGCAGCTTCCTTTTAGGAGTATGAAGAAGATTTTAATGAGCTTTTCAATCCAATTCTTTTCTTCAAAATAGACTGTTTAATAGTTTTATATAGTAAAAGTTTGACAACTACAACATCAATCACTCGAATACACTGCAGGACTCAAATAAGTAGCTCAGTCCTGATGTAATATACTCTAATGTCAGCGACATTGTAAAAGCAGAAACTACAGTAAATTCCATTAAAAAATTTGGTCCTGGTGCAGATTCAGTTTTGAAGTTTGTATATTATGATATTAAAAATAATTATTATAATATAAAATGCATTATTGAAGGATACTGTATGCACATTAGTTTTGGCACAGTTATAAAATAGTAATACATGGCATATGTTTGGTCTATTTTCCACATTTAACTTTGGGTCAGATATTTCCAAAATTTCTGAAAATTGTTGAAAATGTTGTAAAATATGGCCGCAAAATCAACTGAAATTTGGCATTAGTAGGAGAAAAATTGTGACTATCCTACAATAAATTCACCAATGAGACTATGCCAGCCTGTCTCTAATAATTTCTTTGCAAGTGTTTTTTTTTTTTTGAACTCTCAACTTAAAAGTTCGAGTATAGAATAGACATGCTTTAAAATGTCTCTGAAGGGCAAAAAGATTGGTTGAAAATGTCTGGATGAAGGTATTTTTTCTCTTGTGTTTTCTCTATTAAAACTCCATGTCTTGCATGTGGTACACTGCAGACAAGACAAAAAAATTCAGATAGGATTCAATACATACTTTGACTCTCAAGCTCAAGGAATTATCTTCAAAGCCTGCAAACATATCTGTTCAGAAAACATTTTTCTTTTGGAGAAAATGAAGCCCTCTTAGATGAGCTCTAGATTTATCAAGATGTCTTTCAGTACAATATAGTTTTGATCTTGCAAACAGATGAACATGGATTTTCAAAATTGTACTACAGAATTTGGTCACATTTTCACTGTTGCTGGTGTGGACCAGTCTCTAAATTGTTTGATTTTAGAAATATTTGGTTATTGTGTTTACTGAAAGAGCACAAAGTCAGTATGTATTACATTTGCTTCATGGAGAATTTTACAATATTTTGACAACTATTCTCTTTTCCGAGCCCATATTTCATCGTAATTTTGTAATGCATGATAGGTACAGATGCATAGTACAATCAACTCTATAATACATTTTAAATATTGATGTTTGATTTGAAATTGGTTGAAATGGGCTTGTAATGTATTTCTTGAGCATAAGATTCAAGTTGTGATTGATATCCTGTCTGGATTGATTTTTAATAGCAAGAATGGAAAAAATGACTTCAATGTTGTATTTGTTTACTATATGTATTTTCACTTGGGTCAGACCAATATCTAAATATATAAAATTTGGTATTTTTTTTCTACATTGATTCATTTTATTGGCTTCCATTATATTTAAAAAGTGAACATTTTCAGTTTGTTGTCAAAAATCTAAGGAATGTGAATCTATGGTCAGATCAAAGAAAGGTGCATTCATGGAAACTTGTCCAAAGCCTTACACTCTTGGAACAATATGAAATCAGATTTGTGATTAAATTGGACAAGGATAAAGTTCACAATAAAGTGAAAAACTCGATACATTTTTACATTGTGTTGATTTTGTTCTGATTTGTGACATTTGCTTAATTACACTATTAATTCAAAATTCATAATAATTGGGTAACAATATTTGGTCATTGAATTTTGTGGTCAAATTTTGCATAAAATCAATATTCTTTAACTCTGAGGTACTACAGGTTTAGAGTTCATGTGCATATGAAGTTTGACATTTTGGAGCTTGAGCATCAGGCTGGCATTGTGATTTAAAAACAAAATCAAACTGTTGGGGGGTCATTGCAGCTTCCTTTTAGGAGTATGAAGAAGATTTTAATGAGCTTTTCAATCCAATTCTTTTCTTCAAAATAGACTGTTTAATAGTTTTATATAGTAAAAGTTTGACAACTACAACATCAATCACTCTAATACACTGCAGGACTCAAATAAGTAGCTCAGTCCTGATGTAATATACTCTAATGTCAGCGACATTGTAAAAGCAGAAACTACAGTAAATTCCATTAAAAAATTTGGTCCTGGTGCAGATTCAGTTTTGAAGTTTGTATATTATGATATTAAAAATAATTATTATAATATAAAATGCATTATTGAAGGATACTGTATGCACATTAGTTTTGGCACAGTTATAAAATAGTAATACATGGCATATGTTTGGTCTATTTTCCACATTTAACTTTGGGTCAGATATTTCCAAAATTTCTGAAAATTGTTGAAAATGTTGTAAAATATGGCCGCAAAATCAACTGAAATTTGGCATTAGTAGGAGAAAAATTGTGACTATCCTACAATAAATTCACCAATGAGACTATGCCAGCCTGTCTCTAATAATTTCTTTGCAAGTGTTTTTTTTTTTTTGAACTCTCAACTTAAAAGTTCGAGTATAGAATAGACATGCTTTAAAATGTCTCTGAAGGGCAAAAAGATTGGTTGAAAATGTCTGGATGAAGGTATTTTTTCTCTTGTGTTTTCTCTATTAAAACTCCATGTCTTGCATGTGGTACACTGCAGACAAGACAAAAAAATTCAGATAGGATTCAATACATACTTTGACTCTCAAGCTCAAGGAATTATCTTCAAAGCCTGCAAACATATCTGTTCAGAAAACATTTTTCTTTTGGAGAAAATGAAGCCCTCTTAGATGAGCTCTAGATTTATCAAGATGTCTTTCAGTACAATATAGTTTTGATCTTGCAAACAGATGAACATGGATTTTCAAAATTGTACTACAGAATTTGGTCACATTTTCACTGTTGCTGGTGTGGACCAGTCTCTAAATTGTTTGATTTTAGAAATATTTGGTTATTGTGTTTACTGAAAGAGCACAAAGTCAGTATGTATTACATTTGCTTCATGGAGAATTTTACAATATTTTGACAACTATTCTCTTTTCCGAGCCCATATTTCATCGTAATTTTGTAATGCATGATAGGTACAGATGCATAGTACAATCAACTCTATAATACATTTTAAATATTGATGTTTGATTTGAAATTGGTTGAAATGGGCTTGTAATGTATTTCTTGAGCATAAGATTCAAGTTGTGATTGATATCCTGTCTGGATTGATTTTTAATAGCAAGAATGGAAAAAATGACTTCAATGTTGTATTTGTTTACTATATGTATTTTCACTTGGGTCAGACCAATATCTAAATATATAAAATTTGGTATTTTTTTTCTACATTGATTCATTTTATTGGCTTCCATTATATTTAAAAAGTGAACATTTTCAGTTTGTTGTCAAAAATCTAAGGAATGTGAATCTATGGTCAGATCAAAGAAAGGTGCATTCATGGAAACTTGTCCAAAGCCTTACACTCTTGGAACAATATGAAATCAGATTTGTGATTAAATTGGACAAGGATAAAGTTCACAATAAAGTGAAAAACTCGATACATTTTTACTTTGTGTTGATTTTGTTCTGATTTGTGACATTTGCTTAATTACACTATTAATTCAAAATTCATAATAATTGGGTAACAATATTTGGTCATTGAATTTTGTGGTCAAATTTTGCATAAAATCAATATTCTTTAACTCTGAGGTACTACAGGTTTAGAGTTCATGTGCATATGAAGTTTGACATTTTGGAGCTTGAGCATCAGGCTGGCATTGTGATTTAAAAACAAAATCAAACTGTTGGGGGGTCATTGCAGCTTCCTTTTAGGAGTATGAAGAAGATTTTAATGAGCTTTTCAATCCAATTCTTTTCTTCAAAATAGACTGTTTAATAGTTTTATATAGTAAAAGTTTGACAACTACAACATCAATCACTCTAATACACTGCAGGACTCAAATAAGTAGCTCAGTCCTGATGTAATATACTCTAATGTCAGCGACATTGTAAAAGCAGAAACTACAGTAAATTCCATTAAAAAATTTGGTCCTGGTGCAGATTCAGTTTTGAAGTTTGTATATTATGATATTAAAAATAATTATTATAATATAAAATGCATTATTGAAGGATACTGTATGCACATTAGTTTTGGCACAGTTATAAAATAGTAATACATGGCATATGTTTGGTCTATTTTCCACATTTAACTTTGGGTCAGATATTTCCAAAATTTCTGAAAATTGTTGAAAATGTTGTAAAATATGGCCGCAAAATCAACTGAAATTTGGCATTAGTAGGAGAAAAATTGTGACTATCCTACAATAAATTCACCAATGAGACTATGCCAGCCTGTCTCTAATAATTTCTTTGCAAGTGTTTTTTTTTTTTTGAACTCTCAACTTAAAAGTTCGAGTATAGAATAGACATGCTTTAAAATGTCTCTGAAGGGCAAAAAGATTGGTTGAAAATGTCTGGATGAAGGTATTTTTTCTCTTGTGTTTTCTCTATTAAAACTCCATGTCTTGCATGTGGTACACTGCAGACAAGACAAAAAAATTCAGATAGGATTCAATACATACTTTGACTCTCAAGCTCAAGGAATTATCTTCAAAGCCTGCAAACATATCTGTTCAGAAAACATTTTTCTTTTGGAGAAAATGAAGCCCTCTTAGATGAGCTCTAGATTTATCAAGATGTCTTTCAGTACAATATAGTTTTGATCTTGCAAACAGATGAACATGGATTTTCAAAATTGTACTACAGAATTTGGTCACATTTTCACTGTTGCTGGTGTGGACCAGTCTCTAAATTGTTTGATTTTAGAAATATTTGGTTATTGTGTTTACTGAAAGAGCACAAAGTCAGTATGTATTACATTTGCTTCATGGAGAATTTTACAATATTTTGACAACTATTCTCTTTTCCGAGCCCATATTTCATCGTAATTTTGTAATGCATGATAGGTACAGATGCATAGTACAATCAACTCTATAATACATTTTAAATATTGATGTTTGATTTGAAATTGGTTGAAATGGGCTTGTAATGTATTTCTTGAGCATAAGATTCAAGTTGTGATTGATATCCTGTCTGGATTGATTTTTAATAGCAAGAATGGAAAAAATGACTTCAATGTTGTATTTGTTTACTATATGTATTTTCACTTGGGTCAGACCAATATCTAAATATATAAAATTTGGTATTTTTTTTCTACATTGATTCATTTTATTGGCTTCCATTATATTTAAAAAGTGAACATTTTCAGTTTGTTGTCAAAAATCTAAGGAATGTGAATCTATGGTCAGATCAAAGAAAGGTGCATTCATGGAAACTTGTCCAAAGCCTTACACTCTTGGAACAATATGAAATCAGATTTGTGATTAAATTGGACAAGGATAAAGTTCACAATAAAGTGAAAAACTCGATACATTTTTACTTTGTGTTGATTTTGTTCTGATTTGTGACATTTGCTTAATTACACTATTAATTCAAAATTCATAATAATTGGGTAACAATATTTGGTCATTGAATTTTGTGGTCAAATTTTGCATAAAATCAATATTCTTTAACTCTGAGGTACTACAGGTTTAGAGTTCATGTGCATATGAAGTTTGACATTTTGGAGCTTGAGCATCAGGCTGGCATTGTGATTTAAAAACAAAATCAAACTGTTGGGGGGTCATTGCAGCTTCCTTTTAGGAGTATGAAGAAG